>PTEX01000056.1:3284229-3649111 GCA_003342815.1 Eudromia elegans | reverse complement strand
CGCCGCCCAACGGTCTGCAGGGCCCGCCCGCCCGCGCGCTCCGCCCCCGCCGCAGGGGCCGTTGGCAGCGGCCGTTGGCGGCGGCCGTTGCGGCGCTGCGCCCCGCCGCTGCGGTGCGGGCGGGCGGCGGCGCCCCCGCGGCGGGGTAGGTGCGGGTCGGCGCCGCGACCTCCCCCCTCACGACCCTCAGCGCGGGGCCGTGTGCCGCCCTTCGGCCCCTCATGGCGGTGTGTGGAGGAGATAACGTTCCCGGGGGGGCGGGACACACCAAAACCTTCCCCCTACCCGCTTATTCATCGCTTATTAATAATAAAAATGAGAACCCGCTCGGGTTTAGCCTCTGCGGGCTGACGCGCCTCTGCGGCGGCACGAGCATCTCCCGTGGAGCAGAGGGGCACGCGGAGGAGCTGTGCGTGTCCCGCAGCCATGCGTGCCCGGCCTGCCCGCTGCGAGGGCCGGCAACGGAAAAATAACGGCCCGGGCGAGCGGTCAGCGTGCGCTGGAGGCTAAGAACCAGCCTGGGAATGAGGCTGGGGTCAAAGGAAGCACCCTCCGAGTCCTGTCCCGACGCAGACAAGGTCACCCTCGTCAAGGAAAAACCCTCATACATAAAACATATAATTCTATAATCTCTTTGTTTTGTTTTAGCGTTTTTCTGTGACGTGCTGTTGGCCTCTCCCGTGGGCATTTCGCTAGAACGAATGGCCAGCTGTGCTACAGACTATCAAGCTGTTTTAGCCTGCCATAAATACCCCATTTCTCCATAGTCAGTGCTCGAATCCCACCGCTGTTAGAGCCGGTGCTGTAAAAGAAATGAAACAGGGAAGCTCGTGTGTCACTGTTGTTACAGATGGGGGATGTTACCGAGAGAAGGGAGTTCAGGCAGCGGAATGAAGTCAGTACAAAACAGCCCACAAGGACTGGCAAATAAATAAATCATCCTAACTACATTATTATCATGGCTTGCTTGAGCTTCATTGTCTCTCTCTTTCTTACCTGTATCCCTGTTACACTTTTCTCTTTGTTCAGCCGACACAATCAAAAGAGGCTGTGAGCAGTAATTGGCTCCTGCCCCTTTTTGGAAGTTGCTAAAAATACTGCCTTTACCTCTGCATATGTGGAGGTCAATTGAAAAATCAAAATACCAAGGCAGACAAATCCTGCAGACCAGTCTACTGAGATTCTTTGCTGCATTCCTTCCCAGAAGGGGAACTATCTGAACATACTTAAACCAAGAAATTCTCTTACCTTCTACCTGCAATTCAGCACCCTCATCTTCACTGATGAGTGTAGGCTTCCCTAGGCACTTGAAAATTGCATTTCCAGCTTTATAAGCCTGGCAGATGTGTCCTCCACAGTTCTGTCATATCTCCTAGCTCTCAGGCAGACAAAATTAGCTTTGGTTAAACTAAGAAGAAGATGATATGTTCAAGACATTGCAGTCTGGGCACATGCCTGTACCTGCTTCATTCTGTCTTGGGGAAGGATAGTCAGTCTGTGCTTCAGTTCTTCATTCATCAAATGGGAATAATTTGCTTCTATTTTCTTTGCAGGAAGGAAGCAGGAGTAAGAAAGATACATACCAAAATATTTTTCTGAGATAGTTTGTTATAGTAGAGTTCAGTAGGTGGATGTGGTTTTTTTTTATGAAGAGGCACAAAATAGTTGTTATTTAATGTTCCTCTCAGGCTAATTTTCCAGGACTGTATAAAAACGTGCAACGCGAATGTAGTGAAAGTAAGAAGGAAAAATTCCTTATAGCTCTAGAGAGTATTCTATGGATTCAAAATATTTTTCACATGAATCGTCTAGCTAAAATATTCTTCACAATTTTTGTGAGAATGTAGGCACTCCTCCTATTTCTAAAGGTTAGGACATCTAGTTGGGTAACAGAAAACATTCCATGTAATTTAGGTCATCAATCATACAAAGCAACCAAAAATAAAATGCACAAAGGAATATTTGTGGAGATAGTTCATTTAACTTTTGAGGAAACATTACTATTTCAGGAAAATTCGGTGCGGTTTGGAGGCAATTCGGAAAGGCCAGAACTGACAAATCAATGACATTGCTCTAGCTCATTCTGTGACCAACATGGTAATGACAGAAGTATCATGCATTTGTTATAGAGGCAGAAAATGTGTCACAGAGAGTTTAAATGGATTGCCTGAATCTGATGTATTTACCAGTATATCTGATGTATTTACCAGCAGGCTTTTAGTATAAAGAGTGTGATTTTGAGTAATTGGATCACTGGAACATGTGATCAACAGTGAGTAAAGCGGTCAAGATCCGAGTGACCACCTCACCGTTCTGTTTGAACTGGGGACCTCTTGGTGAACTTGCATGATGAGTTTGACCCAAGAAAAGAAAACAGTGAAGAGATTTTGTTTGTTTGTTTGTTTTCCACTCCAGTTTGTGCATGAATCAAAACTTTATTAGTTTTTGAAACTATTTTCCTGACTATGCTGTGAGCACTATCCCCATTCAAACTGTGCCAATATAGCAGTAAGTGTAATCAGGGCTTTTTTAAACTTCATATAACAGCTTAGCATGCCGAAAGTGTGAAAAGTTAGGAGAATTTTTGCATTCAAACATGGTGAAACAAATGGCCACATATATCACCAGCTTTGTCTAGAAAAACTTTTACCAGACTAGCTATATATCTTTCAGTCAACTTTCTCAGGCCAGTACTGTGCTTCACACCCACTCAAACACAGACCATTCCAGACAAGAGTCCTGCTCCTCCCGTGTTCCTGGCTGGAGCTCTGCAGCAATTTTCTGCAATGCTTTCCATTAAGGCTGTGTCTTATGTGGCAATACCCTGTATCGTAGCAGATTGGTCAATATGTTGACTAAAGGACCAAACAATCTGCTCTGAAAACAATTGGCCTCTCTTTTTGTCTTGTAGGTGTCATGATAACCCCATTGCTCTATCATCCACACATTCTGTTTAACAACACCCTTGTGAAACAAAGCAAACTCACCCAATTTATCCTGAAATAAATTTTACTCCACCCTTAGGAAAGAATCTTGTCCATAAACATCCATAGACTCAGCAGCTCAAAATTCTTCTCTTGACTGTTCAGGAATTCACGGTTTGTGCATAGTATGTTTCCATCAGTGAGTATATACGATAATTAAAATATTTTAAGTTTAGTGCTTGCTTTCACTTCAGTCACAAAAGGTTTTTTTTTATAACTAGGTTTCTTTTAGTTTTATATTCTGTCACTGTGATAATGCACTGTCAGGAGGGTGAGAAATGAGAAAGAAGTAAAATAAAAGAACAAGAGAAAGGAATGGGTGTTACACAAATCATGTTTTGTTCATGTGTGTCTAAATATACCAAAAATATACCCTGGACTTCATATGCTCACTCTTTATTCTTTTCACATTCTTTTCACACACTGCCACTGCACAGTGTTATTACAGCCAGGCCAGATAAAAAAGTACAAAGACACTTCATGAACAACGGCACAAAGTCTACATTCAAAGAAAAAAAAAAATAGCAAAGCATAAAATCCTGGAATTGACAGAGAATCTGACCCCATAAAGATCTTGGATCAGGTATGAGAGAGACAAGAAAAAGAGAGCAGAGTAGGATAACCATACTTTACACTGCTATAAAGAGCAGGAAATAACATGTTTGGGAGGCTTTTCAGGAGAAATATATAAAATAAAAGCAAATACCAATGCAATGAGGCGGTACTGCTATGGCTACCTCTTCAAAAGTGAGAAATGCCTAGTGAATAAATGTGTGCTGTTACTCTGCAAATAGTGTGCTAGTAGAGCCCCGAATGGCTTACTGTCAGCACCCAGCTACTCCCAATCCTGTGACTTTTCCAGTGAGGCACTTTCCTATTTTTAAAATGTGTCTCTTTTACTTCCCCACCTCTCCCACCCTCCACGGCTGTTTAGCCTTTTTACTGCTTGAATTCCAAAAGGATGGCAATAGCCCCAAGCAAAGCTGTCCCAGAGGCAATTAGAGCCAGCATATTGGAAGAGTTGTTAAAAATAACACTGCTGTTACCCATCTCCCAAGGACTGCTGTTAGCCATCACCCATCCCTGTGCTTGTCTCTGGTGTGGATATGCATTGCCCGGCAGCCCAGCTATCATCTGAAGATTTAAAATATGGGAATATCTGGTATATATACCAAAGTATAATAGTGTTTTTATGGAGGTGGAGAGGGGTGTTATGCTATGTAGAATTTGGCATTGAAATGCAAAAGGATAGTTTGTTTGGACTACACTACTGTGGATGACTGCAGATGTGTTGCTTTTTGAGACTTCCTAATGCTGCACATTTATGAAGAAGATGGTGGTCTTTCCTTTAAGAGTATATATTGAGCTAACGTTAATTTATGAAGCTATATTGATTTCAGTGAGTTTGTGGGCCTGTGCCAGTTTGTGCTGACTGAAAACGTGGTTTGTAAAATTTTGTGTTGAGATACGCTCTTCAGTCATCAAATTACAAATATTTTGTTTAGTTTTTCCTTCCTCCCCTTTCAAGGGATTAAAAAAAATACAGATAAGCAACCTATCGCTCTCTGGGGCTAACATCAACATCACTGTCCAGCCTGAATCATGCTACTGACTCACAGAAATCAGTACTAGCAAGACTAAATATAACCCCCTCCCCTCCCCTCTCTCATCAGTGCTGGCTAATTGTCTTGAGTGAGACAAAAAATTGTTTCTTACTGATGCTACCTCAAAGTCCTTTGGATAAGAAGATAGATAATTCAGTAAAGCCTTGGGTTCCTTCAGCAAACATTAGCATTTCTGCCCCTTGGCAATTGTTCAAGATGGTTTTGAAACATTTAAGAGTCATTAGAGATAATAGCTCTCATTCTGAATTTCCTTCAAGGAAAAGTATCAGAAAAAAAAAAGGCACTACCTTATTCCAGCTTCCTTAATCAGGAATTAATCATTCAAATGATAAACAATAATAGTAACATACTTGAATAAATTATTGGTCTTTGTTGATCAGATGCAGTTCCTAATCATCTTGGCTGCTTTTAAGATATTAAAGATACCTAAAGTAGCATTTTTTGAATATTAGTAACAATCTGTTTTGCATACACAGAGTTCGAAACTCTGGGCTCAGTTGTGCAAGCTTTATTCAGGTATAATTGTTTCTTGTTTGGGAATTGCAGATCTGAAAATTACCTGTATCAAGATCTAAATTTGTATATCTATGGAAATGTGTAGATATGCAATATATAGTGTTAAAACCTTAAATCATTATATAGAATGGTATAAAGTACAGAAAAGGTATTACATAAATTCAAGAAGGTTTAGAGTACTTAAGTGTGGATTATGATCAGTGTAAAGATGTGTTGACTGGGGAATTGTCTCATGTTATCATGTAATACTACAATTAGATATATCCAGATTAGTGGGAATAATCTTTTTAATGTAATTTGGAATGTTTCTATAAGGTTTTGGAATGTTTCTATAAGGTTATCAGCTAATAAAAGTGAGGGAAATTAAAATGCTTTTTGTGGCATTGACTATATTCCTTTTATGCAGGAGGGATCAATAGGATTTTCCTCTGCCTAAGTCCCCTCTTGTCAATTAGATAACATGGCAGCCATGTATTGAACCAGCAGAGTTTAAATATATCATGTGGTGGACATGGTGGACTTGGTAGTAATGGGACTGTTGTATATTGTGCATCAGTAAAGGCGATTTTGTTTAGGATAGAACTGGATTACAGAATCACAGAATCAGAGAATCTTTAGGGTTGGGATTAGAAGATATATTAAAAAAGTCTTGTATGTAACAGCAGCCCAAACACTGACAATTTTATTATCTTTGTTTCTGACTGACTTCGGTGAAAGTTGCAGATGCTTAGTAGTTACTATCGGTTATGTTTCTAAAAATGTCTTATATTATTTAAAGGCATTTCAAAATTAATCTTTGTAAGGGACTTAGAGGTCTACTCAGCTTTAGATATAGATGTAAATCTTAAATAGCTTTTTTTTTTTTTTTTTCTCTAAGCTTTGTGATAAAAAGGCCAGGTTTTTTTTGTTGTTACAGTTTCCAGAGTCTTTCAATTTCAAGGCCTCAAGCCTTAGCAGTGGCTTTCAAACTGGAGGCTGTTATGAAAGATTACAAATAGTCTACCAGGTTAAGCTAAAAGGGCCAGAGCTGCTCTGTAGGACTGAATTCAGTAGTATGTGCTACTAAATTCCTAATGTGTGGTTTCCTTTACATCATATTTAATGGTCTGTAAAATTTTTGAGGGTTAGTGATGATCCAGTGATCAGAACCATCTGAAAACCCCTGTCCCAGCATATTTGTGCGTCATGTGGGGGAGACTTGAATAAAGCTCAGCTAGAATCACCTCTCTTTATCCCCTGCTCTGGACCAAGGATAGTGCAGGAGAATCTTTTGTTTTATAAGGCAGATGGTACTAGTATCCTCGATTTCATCCCCCTCTGCTCTGTGTAGTGAAATGTACAGAAGGGACCCGGTTGAGGATTCAGTCAGATACTGCAGTTTCAGGCATGATCAAAGCAGGGGGTTTTGTATTCTCTAGAGATCTTCTCATAGGACTTTCCAATCCTCATGCAGATGGTTGAACCACACACATTTCTTCCACCCTCCTTTGTTACTCTGTATAACTTCTTTTGCTTCTTTTTATGTGCTCTGTCCTTCACTTTTCTTTCATTTTATTTTTTTCTTCTTCAGTAATACCTGTCCTGCAATTCCTCCCAAACAAAACAGAACCAGGAATATCCCATGGAACTAATGCATGAGATGATTAACTTGCACTCTTTGTGCTGTTGGTGTGTGGTTTTCTTCCTTTGCACCCCAAAGGGCCTGTCAGCAGAGTGAGATTGATTTGCCCTAATATAGACATCTAAAATGAGAACATCTAAAACAATGCTAGTAACTCTACACTCCTTTTATAGTCAAGCAACTGGCACCTCCAGAAGACAATATATCATCCTAAGATTAATGTCTAGGATGATTCTGTAGTTGTCTGTTTTTCTCCATTAATTATGAATGGAAACAAGTATGAGTAGTTTAGATATAAATGTCTAACTTTGCAAGCTAAAAGTGGATAATTGAGGCAGACTTCTCTTCAGACCACATGTTTTTCCTGGCTGTCTTCATCTTTGTGCCTTTATTTTAAGCGGCCACTGAACCAGACAGTATATACCAAGAAGCTAATAATAGGATGACACTGTCTTAAGAGGACCAGCTTCTAAAGTAGTTCACTGATTGAGATTTTTAATTAGTGCAAGTGTTCTTCTAATTCACACCCTAATTTCTACTAACAACTTTTAGTAATTAAAGCACGGAAACTGAGCTGAGGTGAATAGTCCTTGAATCACATGATCAAAAATAGCAATACGAATGAGGTATGTCAGATTCCAGTTGAAGGTAAGGAGAGGGATGGTCACATTTGGAAGAAGAAGGGTTCTGATTCTTAGCTTTAATTCCATTGGCTTTGTCGTTAGTGGTCCTATTTGACTCCATTTTGACTAAATTCATAATTATGAGATTGTATATTTTTTTCTGCTAGACCAGCCAGACATGGAGAATGACTGTGAATCCCATACAGACTGTAGCATTATAGAGTTAATAAGATTTGAGGTGCAATGAGGCCAGCCCTTCCACACCCTGTTTTATGGATAGTGAGAAGACTTTTGCACTTATAAAATTTAAGAAAATAGGAGTCAATGACACAGACACCTAAGCTCTGACCATTCTAATCACTATATTTTTCTCCCTCTAGACTTATTGTAGTTCTATTTAACTCTGTGATGCTCTGCCTAAGTGTAGTGAAATATTAGCTCTCAGTAAAGTGTCCTTAGAAAAAAGAGAACTTGCTTTAAAATGAAACTATAACAAAAAATATATACAGCTAAAATCCCAAGCCAGTATTACACAAAATAATAAAACTTTTAAAGTAATAAACTAACAGTAAAATGTCTATAAATTCTGTTGGCATTAGAAAATCCAGCCTGGTCTTTAAGATAAAGTGATCCTTTCCTTGCTGCTGCTCCTTCCCTCATACATAGCCCCATCAACTTTAATTTTCTAGGACTAGCAAAGCCATTAAAAAAATTAAAAATGTTAACAGGACACTATTCAATAGTTTTATATGGGATCCATGGAAAATTTTCTTCTTTTATTAAAAAAAAAATTAAAAAAAAAGCTTGAGTGGAAAACCATAAGAAATGAAACTAGAAAGAGTTAATTAAGCCCTCTGAAACCAGAAAACAGACAGCATTGTAAAGAGAAGGGGTTTTTTTTATTCTTTCCTCTTTTCTAAATTAGAAAACTACATGAAGCATGTAGTTTGCCGAGAAGCAAAACTAAGATAAAAAGCCTCCCTTAAACACAGAGCACCAGAAAATAGAGCTACAATATTGTTCTGTCCCATCTTGCAGCACTTTTGGTATGCAGGATTGTTCATCGGTGAGAAACTATGGTAATACTGAGGTAGGTAAGAAGCAAGATAAGTTTTAGTCTTCCTTCAAAATTTTGTGGTGGGGGCACAGGGTGTGTGTTTTTTTGTTTTTGTTT
The DNA here is from genome assembly GCA_003342815.1 of Eudromia elegans. Classification (NCBI taxonomy): domain Eukaryota; kingdom Metazoa; phylum Chordata; class Aves; order Tinamiformes; family Tinamidae; genus Eudromia; species Eudromia elegans. Next base: position 3,640,568 of record PTEX01000056.1, on the reverse strand, counting down.
TTTTAATAGCTTACTATAATATTCTTGTTTTCTCCTAAGTATTTCACCTATTCTTATTTTTGTTCTTATGTTGAGTCTACAAAAGCAAATAAAGTGGTGTGAGGGGAAGCAGAGAATGTAATGAATATCTGGTACCTATATTGGATGAGAGTTTTTTATTACTCTTTCACAAACTCAAAATAGAAACACAAGGTTAGATTAAGTTAAACTTCTGCATGTCTTTGGAGGGTTAGGACATACATTTCTTAAAAGAACTCATAAAAATGAAATATATTGCCTGCATTGTATCAGGAAGAAACTCAGCATATTCATTGTTTTCCATTTTCAATATTAAAAATCGTTTACCAGAACTCCATTCTGTTCCCTTGAAAATTTAACCATGCACTTGTTTTTCATTCTAGTGAGAGAAAGGAATGTCTTTAACGTAATATATTTCATCTTTATCACACTCCTGAAATACATCAAAGACCTATCTGGTCTCAAGAATCACAGTGCATGTTGTTTTCTGCTGAGTTAAAGGATCAGCAAATATTTCAAACAGAAATCACTGGGTAGGTCCATTTGTATTCCTTGCTTAGCCTTCTCCACTTTTACCAGTGGCCACTGTGGGGAAAAGAACTAAGTTGCTCTGATGTATGACTCTTTTAAGAAGGAGTAGATGGAGGGGGAGAGCAGAAAATGAGTTAGTAAGTCCTGGTTCCACATACCCCTACTTGGCTATAGTGGGTATACATTGGCCTGTCAAAGTAGAAATACATTTGTTAATGCTTCAAAGTAAAGAAGGAGAGAGAATAGGTCTTAAGTATGTGCCTCTGAGTCACATAGTATCTTAGCTATCTAAACACAGAAAGGTATGGTATAGCATCTCCTGTTTTTTCCAGAGCTGTCTTTAGAGTTGCTATATCAATCTACAAGAATTAAAATCTAATTGTGCACAAAAATACAAATAAATTATCATATAAATGCATGGATTTGTATCCCAGTTCTTTTAATTTCTGTATTTTGAACCATCAATGAAATACATAATTGAATTCATTCAATTGGGTATAATAAACCAAAATTTATTTAAAAAATGTTCTAAAGATTTTTTGATGATTAAATTGGGTATTTAACTTTTACACTGTGGTCTGCATAAGCATTAATGAACTGATCTGTTTCTTCTTGGCTTTAGTCAGGAGTTATTTTTTGTTTTGTTTTTCAAATACTGACTCATGAGCCTTCTCTATACATCTTATACAATGCACTTCTTCCTTCCTGAAAAGGCCTGTTTGTTCTCTATTTTTAGCTTGCTTTTGCATTGTTGTCTGTAGATAACATACATTTAGCTGGTGACTGCAGGTCTGCTTAATTAATACAACTATTTTAGCATAGTTACTATATTTTGCTATATATTAAATGATATATTTGCTATATATTAAACGATTTAACTCAAAACCTCCAATTATATTAAGAATATATAGTCAAGTTTCCCCGAGGATGGGAATGTGTCATATTTTCAAATGCAAACACAGTAAGGAGTTAAAGTAGATACTTGTTTAAACGGAACATATTGACATATTGAGGTTCATAAGTCAAGCTAAAATAATGTTCATGTACACTCACTGATAAGAAAATGTGATAACTTTCAACTGTAACTAAAAAGAGGACACTCTTCTAGTGCATTATCCGTACAATTTGTATCATTCACTAAATGCCAGGTCATTTCTAGTTTAGTTGGTATAGAAGCACTGTTTACCCAGAGTAAGGGTGGTAGGGTCAAGCTTATGACAGTCAAAAGAACAGCTTGGGGAAAGGTATTCTTGCCTTTTCTCATGCTTGCTTTGCTCCATAGTTAATATTTCTCCTAACAATAGGACTTATTTGCTTTTAGAAATAGATGATAAAATGGAGAAAATGTGGATGAGCAATATATGAGTTTGTGCTGTAGTTTTTAAAATCCTAGATTTCTTAATAAAGATTTACAATTCTTGTTTTTAAAGATAAAATCAAACCTATTAACAGATATTAGTTATACTTTAATATACTCCAAGTTTTGTGTATTATTCAGCCATTGAATTTCATTTTACAAGATAATAACAGGAATACATTTTTATGAATATAGTTTGATATAATATAATTGCTACTCCCCATTTAGTGATGGTAATACCTTGCAGTTAAACAATTTGCTTTTCCCATACCAATGTTATATCCTTTTCTTTTTGTCCACTGAATTGCTGTCACTTCCTAGGTAAAAATATTTACCTTTTTATTGCTTTCTTTATCTTTTTACTTTAAACACATTTCTGTGTTTTCCTGAACCCTAGATGTTTGATATCAGTCTTACAAGCTTCAAGACATTTGATCTATTGGGTGATGACCTTTTGAAAAGAGGACTATCAGAAGAAAAAAAGAATAGTGTTGTCTTTTAAAACTTGAATGGGAAATAAATTGCCTTTTATAGCCAGTGTAAATCCCTGAGAGTAATGCCTCTGAGGATGACTATAAGAGATTTAAAAGAAGAATTCAAATTAATTTCATGAATGTAACAGTGTATATGGTTATCTTTTTTCATCATATCCAGCTTATAAAATACGTTGCATGGTCTGTTACACTGCTTTTCAAGAAGCCTTTCCGTAATATAGTGTCAATACATCAAATCCATAGTGCAGCACCACTTGGGTAACAGTCTGAGACGGTGGGGCAACCGAGTTGTTAAGTCACTTTACATCTACCTGGCACAGAGAGACCTCTGTACATTTTAAATGTGTTTTTCAGAGACACTGTCCTGATTTATTGTTGTTGGCAGTGACTTATACATAAAATACCCTTCTCGCAAGTGAATACTCTTGAGTATTTTGAGAGTATTTCCCTTGGTAGTGGGAACTCACATAAAATGATAACGACAGCATTGATCAGCATCTCTTAAAAAAACCTCATGAGCGGTAGGAAACTTGAAGCTGAAATGCTTGCAGGAAAGGCATTCCTAAACATTATCTGACAGATTTTTTTTTTTTTACGCTATGGAAAAAAATGGTGGTAAGGCAAGACTTAAAACACAATGCCTCAAATCTTGGAAATGTGTGTCCAGTATGTATCTTAGGCATGTGAGAGGAACAATCCATATTCTGCTAAAGCCTTATCTCTACTAAAAGCTTCCTCTGCTAAAGGTCAGAAGGAAAGCTTGTCTCTATGTGTGTTTGAACATACCAGTTGGTTTCTGGTAAATTCTTCACTCTATATCTGTTGATATTCTTCATTCTTCTGTAACTGACAGGCAATGAACATACACTCAAAAGCACACCTTGCCTACTGTGGCTTAAAATCCTGGATAATACATGTTCTTAATTAAGTTTTTCTACCTTTTGTTCGTTTTTTACGCAGTATACTTGATATTTCATCCAGCTTTGCAAGACAGCGCTTCAGCCAAATAGCCTCTATGAGTAAGGCAGAAACATTTTTTATTTTCTAGGGGAATTAATTAGACATCCACACTGTCACTCCCACACTTAAATTAATCTCCATATGTTCAGTATCATAGGAAAAAATAAATGAAAGAAAAAGCTGAAGGGAAAACTCATAACTACATTTCTGCAACATTGTTTTTCAGACATATGACTCTCTGTCAGCATATTGGGAATTCATAATTTCATTATTATATGCTTAACTAATCAGCATAATTTCCACACAAACAATGGTCCCCTTGCTTTTTATCAAATATTTAAGAAAGACAGAGAAAGAAAGTCCCATTCATGAGACTTTGTTAGTTATATTAAATACAGAACAGTTAATATTTACTTACGAAGTTCTACTTCCAATTAAAATAGCACTTCTCAAGCTATTTGTTTTGTGATGTATTGACTCTGCTTCATTTCATTTATTGTTTCATTTCTTTGCTAATTTGGAAAAATCAATACTTCTTCAGTGTTTTTACTAAATTGCCAAGGTTTTAATATGACTTATTGAAAGCATTCTAGGTAACTTTTTAAATTAAGCGTTGTCTGGTGGGTGGTCTCACGTTTAAAAAAAAAAATCTGAAAGTATTTCTGAACCATGCAAGCACTTTAACATGCAAAATGTTAACTGCTTGCAGCTAGCAAGATGTGGAAATATATTCATCATAGCCGATAGAAAGCTGGAATGATACAGTTGCTTACTCTGTATAATAACCCTGTGTTGTAAGGAATTAAAAATGTTTCCAGCCAAAACCACCACCCGTCAGCCCAGCATTTCAAGCATAAAAGACTCTCTGATTGCTGTGTATATACAGGGCATGAGGCTTGCCCATATAGGCATGGACATACACAGCTAGTAAGAAACACACCTGATCCCACTCTCATCCTGGTACACACCAACTTTTAGGGTGTTTCCCTCACAATTCAGTCAGAGATAAAGAGCTTTTCTCTCCCACCTCTTGGAAGGAGTGCAATAATTGAACCCTTAACTTCAGTTTGATCTAGCTCTTTACTGGAGTTGTTGAACTATGCCAGCACCATCCTTTGCTCTTCAGCACTTCAAGGCATAGCAGGTACTTGAAAAGAACATAGCCTGAGGTGGTTTTCAGCATTTCATTCTCTGTAAAGAAAAGCAGATTAAAGAGGAAGGGAAACTAACCAGCCCTTATGTAAAGGACTGTTTAATATCTCAGTCTCTTTGTTTACTTGACCAATAAGTGTGGGTGTTTTCTGTACCCGCTACTGGTTTCTTAATTCCAGCTGCGTTATCCCCCTTGCTTTAAGCGAGAAAAATGATGCAGTCACACCTGTGCTTTTCTTAACTGTCATTTCTCTTCCTTTCTCAAAATGACTTATAGACCTACAAAACCTTTCCCCAAAAGGTGAAACTCTCTGCGAACGGATCCTTAGCATGTGGAAATAGCTTCCCTTTCCTCTTCACCACTGTTGCTGGGCCTGCACATTTCTTTAAAGCACCCAAGAGCTTGTAGTTATAAGCTTTGCTTTCTCATGGCTCTTGCGGCATTTCTGAAAGAGGATGGACCATCTGCAGCCTCGGTTTGCTCTTTTGAAGAGATTGGAGAAGGAAGTTGGAACTTAATCAGAAGCACTCAAAGGGTACTCCCCCTCCCTCTCTTCCTCCCACCTTCCTTTTCTCCTCTTCCCTTCTTTTTCCTCTTTCATTTTCACAGAATCACTAGGAATTTCAGTGAGATTTCTGAATTCACTGTAACCATATAACCAGATATTAAAAGAATTGTCCTTCTGTGCAAAGGCAGCAAAACAGGAGTTTAGTGGAGAAATTTCCATGGAAACAATAGTTCAGTGACAATGAACAATATTTCTCACCACAATTCACTAAAAATAACTTCAGAAATTACAGAATTGGACAATTTTTTTATTGATAGCATGACAGGAAAAAATGTTTTATACTTCATCCAAAGGATAATACCTTGCATTCTGTGTTCCGAATTCCTGAGCAAGATTCCTTTACAATTCTCAGCCTACTTTTTTACCTCTTCCAAAGGGGTATATTCTTATTGAACTGGACACAGGGATTAGAAAGCAAGTGGGCTACACTGGCTACCTGTTTGCTTCCACTATGCAAATTCTAACATCAATGCCATTTTCTAGCATACTAAGACCAGTTTTCTGTGAAAAGAGCAAGCAGCTCCAGTGCGCCCATTCTCTGCTACAGCAAGAAAGCTGCGTCTTCTCTTGCCTTGCCTGCAATTTTACAAGAAAGCAAAATTGATAGGCAGTTTGTGTGCAAGGTGCACTAGAATGGTCAAATTGGGAAAGCAGTGCTCCTTTGCAAGAACTGTGGCCACAAGTGATATGCTGGTTGCTTCGTCACTGAGCCTATGAAACTGCCTTTGGTAGCTCAGTTTTCTGTTATGTCCAATAGTCATATATGCCTCTCTCTCCTTTTTTTTTCTTAATGAAATTATTTCTTCAAGTAGAAATATATGAGCATGTCTCTGATTATTTAGCTATTTTAGCTATACAGCTATTAGCTATTTACTGGTTGAACTTATAAGGTACATATACAAGTGAGTTTTCTGTGGACTTTAACTCTTGTCTGTAAGACCATACTTTGTTTTCCAACAACTTTTCACTTTTTTTTTTAAATAATATTTCAATTGAATTGTCTATATAGAGCTGTTTATTAACTAAAATATCCTAGCTAGTTAATGGCAGAGTTGGCTTCTTTGAAGTAGGATTATACTGACCGATTTGTCATAAGATCCAGCAGGGTTTTGTGATCATCCTGTGAAGTTTGTCTGACACATAGACCAGAAGGTTTGAAAGGGGAGAAGGTAAATATGTCTACATTTCATTTTTCAGTATTCTAGTTGAGAAAATTGTCTACATGAGAAGTTTGAAGGAAGAGGAAATATTCCTCTCCTTTTGCTGACTGCTGAACCTTGGGGCCTTCCAAAATGATCAGGTTTAGAAGTTCTGTTATTTATGTTCGTTTCTTACAAAACAAGCTTTGGCTGTGTTTCTCCTTTGAAGTAAATGCAGCTGCCTATTTAAAATGGTCATAAAGAATGTCTAAATTATGGTGGTAGTTGGAAGTGGACCTAAGCAGTCATAGCAGGATTCTGGTGCATATTCTTTCAATATTTTGAGTAACCCTCATTGGAAAGCAGTGCTTGGATTCTATGAAGATATTGGAGGACTTAACATGGAAATCAATAACTGAATCTCCTCACACACTCTCCTCAAAGAAGTTTGAATGAAAGAACAAATGGGAGGGACAGAACATGCTCCTTATTTATAATTTTGAGGTATAATGAACACGGTAGCAGAGGTCACTGAATGTGGCCAGCCCAGACATACAAAGAAAATGAAACCTGGCTTAAGGGGAATTTCTAGGTGAAGTAAGGACAGCATGCAGCCTTCTTTGCCACTATGCAGAAAGTTTTGTGGCTGACAAAATGAATGGGCAGAAACCATCCACTTCATGGAAAATGCTTCTAGTTTAATAGCAGTCTTCTCTGACAGAGCAAACTATTTTTTAAAACTAGTCTTAATACACAGGGCTTAATATACAAAATAGGTTTTTATTGGGTGGCTTGGGCTGTATTGGATGAGGATGCTCAGCAGCACCAACTGGCTCACATGGCTGAAAGTGTCATTGAAGTGCATAAGTGAGGCACTGACTTCAGGTTGTGGAGACCAATCTAAACCAGTGCATGTTGTCAGGGAGCATCACAAGGGAAAACTTGCCCCAAACTCAGACTCTTTTGCTAGAAGAACTCCCTTTTAACTAGTGACTAGATGATTAAGTGTCACCCATCTATGTTATAGGAAATACAGATCCCAATCTCCTCCTGTGCCTGAGAGGAGATTGAACTATAGTTGAACTATAGGGTATTCCAAGTTGGGTTTTTGCAACCTCTCTTGATAAAAGATAGAGAAAAGACATTGTGTGGAAACAGCATTCACCCGGGTGAGGTGATATCCAGGATCCTGTTGGCTTCAGTGAATACCTGAAAACACATTGTGACTCTCTGATAAGCAGGACTCCTGCTTAGGCTATTTCAGTTCTTTAGCTCATCAGCTCTTTTCACAAAGGATCTGAGGCTTTCCTCCTTCTGTATTTCCCAAGAGTGGAACTCGATTATGTTCTTTTCAAGAGAAAAGAAAGAAATGGTTCTATTTGAAGTATTTAAATATGTAGCCAACAATTTGGGGTAGATTATTTATTTCTGCACTGTTTATAGGTTTTCAGTTGTTTCATTAAAAACAAAAGAAAAATGAAAGAGTTTAGTCTAATTTAAAGAAAAGGACTGCAAGCTCTGTTAAACCTTCTCCAACTTGACAACAGATGTTACTTGAGTGAGACTTAGAAATCTAAGTCTCATCAGCATAAAAAAATACTGAAAATTGTCCCTGTGCCACTCAACAGTTGGTTAGCTCTTCAGGTACTGGCAGCATTTAGAGCCCTGGGGTAAACAAAGCTGCCAACATTTTAAACAGTGTTATCTACTTAGAGCAGGCCTAATCAATGGTACTTAAAATGCTACAGGCTGTCTGGGCAACAGGTCCTCTGTGCAAAATTTTAGGCATTGCTATAGGTTATTTATAACTTCCTTTTTTTTTTTTTTTTTCCTACAGAAATCTACTCCTGGAGGACAGTGTCCACTCCAATGCCACTGGACAAACCACATTTACAAGCTGCCTTTTTAGCCTGAAAATGTAGTAATATTTTAGTCACCCCATAATAGGCTGACGCAATGGTAAGAAATTCAAGATATTCTGCAGGAATACAGGAGGTGTCATGTGGTGGGCTGTGGAGAAAACTTGTGATCTTGGTGCAGGAAGGAGATTATTTTAGAAGAATTGCTATCTGCTATATACATGTAGCACACAAATCTTCTCTTAACGGAAACAAAACAAAAATTGCAGATATAAGACCTTCTTTTTTAGTTAAAAATGGACACATCAGTTTTTTTCTTAATTGTTGAACTAGATACTGAGCCAGATTCTGTTATCCATCCTTGGACTTAAGTTGAATCAAGATGCACTTTTACAATATTAAACTGTGGATGTATTATAACCTTTTAATTGTATTCAACGGGTGCCATTTTTTAGCTTCTGTGACATAAATCAGATTTTGATCTTGTGAATGTTTGCATATGGTACTTTCCACTATGTCACACACATTTTTTGGATAGACCATGTACTGCAAAATGCAAATCATCTTTCTGAAATTCATAGATGTGAATTCATAGATATGAAAAAAAAAATATATATAAAGCACAGCTGGAAAACTTTATAGTGTTTTGTATTACACGACATGCGTGACATAAAAATATAGCTGAATATAGGACTGTGGGGACAGAAAGCTTGATGAAGGCCCTAGGCTATTTTGGTGGCACCCTGACTATTCATTTTGCTGTGTTTGCTTTGGTTTTGGTTTTGGTTTTGTCTTACCTTTTCTGAATGTCTTATTTTGGTATATTTGCAACTATATTTTGACATGGAATTATCAGAGTGTAGACTCTAAAGTTTTTAATTGGACTTCATTTCTGGTTATTAACTGAGATTCTTGGGAAAAACTTCAGTTCATTTTGGCAGGTATTTTGCTTCAGGTTTTCTGGTGGCATTCCCAAAAAATGAAGATTTGGTCTTTGCAGAAATTGCCATTGACATTTTAGATTCCTACTCTGTCAAGTTTGGAGTACTGTAAATTTTGTCTTTTTTCTCCTTTTTAAATTTTGTTTTTTGCTAAGTTCCTACACTACTAAGTATTGTGTTATTGATTCTTTTATTCTATGTATTTTTGTGGTCTGACTAGATTTAGTTTGCTGATTGAAAACAGAAAAGTTATAATCATGCTTTGTGGGATAGTAAAGTGGTATTTAATGTCTGGCAACATATCATAGGTTGTTTTGTAAAAATACTTCATATGGGTAGGGAGAAAAGAAGGAGGAAAATCTTGCTCTCCCTTACATGGTTGTAGAAGACAGACCAGAGTGTGGAAAGAGCAAATAGCATCCCTTTTACAGTCTGTGCAATTGCTTTGGTAAGACCACAGTGTAGCTGCTGGCAGTTTGCCTGTCTGTCTTGGGACAGACTTGCTGGAAAACAGAATACTAGATCCTAGGGATCTAAGCAGAGTGAGAGGAGTGGGGCAGAGCTGGCCAGTTGGTCTGGGTGAATGAATGTTGTACCTGCCAGAATTTGCACCAACTTCCTTCTCTTTTTCCGTTATAGATGTAGTCACATATTTCAGGAAGATACTCTGCATAGCAGAATGCTCCTGCAAGAAATCCTCAAGCACCTTAGAAGACTGAAGCTACAATAATCAGTTTACTCTTAAATGCTTTGTAAAAAAAGAAACTAAATCTGGTTCCAATCATGAGGACCTTCCAGAGGTCAGCTGCACACAACACAATACATGAAAAGGGCTTGGGAAGAGAAAGCATGAACAAAAACTGGATAGGTTAGTAAAACGGCAATGAGGTAGTAGGTTTTATATATGGGCTTGACAGCAAAGAAAGATGCTTGACTGACAATGAGTGAGAGGCTTCCAAACATAGGAAGCAACATTAAAGAGAACACTTAGTCAAAGCTGACAAAATAAAGACATAAAGAGTCACTTGAATTTTTCCAGTTCACTGGGCCATATTTTATTTTTTTATTTTTTGGAATGCCCATCTCTTCAGTTATCCAACATATCTGTAGCTTTCTTTCCTTTAGAATTATGTACTAAGCATTAATTTACTAATATTTGTGTTTAAAGTCACTGGGCAGTACTGATTTTACTGTCTCTTTTACCTACTCTGATAGTGGAAGAGAATTTCAATGCGCTTAATTCTTTCTGCTCATGAGGCCAAAATGAACAAGATTGAGATCTGAGACTTGCTACTCAGCATCTGAATAGCAACCTCCTTTTAGCTGGAATAAAATACATTGATCTGAGACTTGGCTTGGCAGGTTTTACATTTTCATTAAATATTGATACTTAAACATCATCTTTGTTTACACTGCATGCAGCTTGCTCTCAGTTTTAAACAAGGTGGTTTTTTTGCACATGGAGTTAAAGTCAGAAGTTCATAACAACTTCACTTTCTGATGCGTGCTAGGTATTTTTTTAGTGTGTGCATTTGAACAATTTGGTTATATATAGATATTGTAAATGATGATTAAAAGCCATAGTTTTTGTGATATCAGATTTCTGAGTCTATTTGTCTTAGAGGATGCTTTCAATTGAATCAGTCATAGTCCAATAAATTATCTGCATATAGATTATATTAACTATGATCTTGAAAGCAGGATGTGAATAGTAAACTTAAAGGATAACAACATTTGAAATTGATTCCACTTTTTTTTCTGGTTGTTTATATTGTTTCACTTTTCCAGTGATTTAAATGAAAAAAATTGTTTTATGTATAGTCCTTTTGCTTTGATTTTATTATTTTCAACAAATTAGTATATTTTAAACTGTATTTCTTTCAGAGTTTAGGGAGAGACAGAATGAATGATGACAAGAAACAACTAAAAGCTGTTTAGAAGTAAGATTATGAATTATTGTGAAAATAAGCAAAACTTTGCCTGTGTGTTTGGTTCCAAAATCAGAACCAGGTCCTTCCTTGCAGTCATTACAGCACTGTAAGTAAAATAAGGCTGCTGTTGACTGCTGTTGCACTGTGGATGAAAGCACAGGCATTGCACAATTGCACAACCAACAGCCACTTCTAAGATGACTAGAAGCAGATTTCATTCGGGGTACAGCGGAAGGAGGCAGGGCTAAAAACATCTTACTTCCCCATGTTTCTTCTAATAAAACCACAAGTGGGAAAATTAAATCAGCATTTTCCCTTCTCAATATCAGTACCCTGCAAGTTCACTGGAATGGGAAGTTCAGAATATCTGCAAAGTCAGCGACTCAAGAGACTGCAAGATGTGATACAACACTAACATTTGTACTTTGCTGCATTGGCCTAGGTTTAAATCTAACTAACACACAGGAGGGAGAGAGTGGAGTAATGTAAGTTGATACCAAAGCAGTATGCTAGAAGGCTGTAACTGTCTTATACCTTCTAATTGCCACCTGTTCAGAGCTTTTCTGGCTTCCAGTTCTTGCTTACACTGATTTTGTCTTACCAAAGTACCATTTGTATCATCAAGGACACTTATTCTACATTTCTGCCATATCTCTTATCTATCAAAGGCTGGCAGTTATTACACGTGTACTAAAAGGAAACTAGCTGAATTTAAGACAGACTGTGCTAAGGAGAAGCATTCTGAGTAAGCACAGTCTTTCTACAATCCATCTTCGCAGGGGGCACTCTCATTGCTAGGGCAGTCTGTCCTATGTATTCTCCTGGACTGGATTCTCTCTTCTTTCATCTTATACTGCTGCTGCTGATCCTCAGAACATATGTAAAATAAACTTGCTTAAAAGGGCAGAAACATGTGTTTAGATAGAGAGATCTAGCTTGGAGATACACATATATCTATAGATATATATAAAGTAAGCATGATGAAATGTTGAGATAATTTATCAAAGAATACAATGGATTCTCTATTTAACTTTTGGAATAAAAACTAATATTCACAGAGTTCAAGTAGAAGTTAAGGGCTTCATGCAAAAATTAGTTGGATTAAAGTTGATGGCCTAGATTGCCGTTGTGAATATATTTATTTTGCAAGCAAAGTCCATGCAATAATCTGCTTATATCTAGTTGCAAAGAACAGGTAGGTATTAACATAATTTAAGGAAAATGAATCTAAGCTTGCATTGAGGCAAGCTGGAAATACAGCCTTGAAGTCGGTATAGCTATTCAGATGTAAACAGGTAGAGGTTAGCAGTGATTTGGAAGCAATCATAAATAATGTTTTCCAAAGAAAGAAATATATGGAATATTAATGTCTCAACAAAGAGTAAAGGTGAGTTACTATCTCCGACCCATTTTGTTTATCATAATAATGGCAGGCTATGGCTAAAGGCGATTATTTCATAATTTTCCATGAGTGAGTTTTTTCCATTATGTCTTTTATGCCCATACATAAAAATCAAAGGTGTAATGAGGAGTTGTAAAATGGCTTCTTACAGTTCACACTGCTGCCAAGTTCAGGTTCAAAGTGAAGGGGTGTTACTGCCCTTGTGTGAAGCTGTGCTGTGCCTGCTCTTTCCTGTACTGAATTTATTCTCAGGGGTGAACGGGTGCTCCGTGGTAGCAAAAGGCTCACCATGTCTTGCAGTAACCAACGTTTAGGATCCATCGCCAGGCCCAAATCCTTTCATCACTGCTAAAATCAGGCTGGCATTTGAATGCAAATAATGTCAGTAAATAAATGTGAGAAAATAAAGTGAAAGGCAGAGGACAGTATTAATGAAGTCTAGACCTTCCGTGTCAGGAAAAATGAGCAATAAATGAAATAACCTGAGCTAGAAATATGCCAATCCAGTCATCCAAACAGAGAGGGAATTGACTGTTTGGTTACTATTGTCACTGGGCTAAGTAAACCGACACAGTTAATGCTCTGAAGAACACTACTGTTACTTCCCCTTCTGGGGTGGGGGCAGCGAGAGGGTAAGGGACAGGCAGCATGAGAGCCGGGGTTTTCTACACTGGGCAAATATATTTGTTTTGTCTATCACCCTTTTGTGCTTGGTTTATTTGCTTGTATAGAGTTAGACTTGTGTATCTTTCTTTCTTTTCTTTTTTTTTTTTTCCTTTTGTCTAACACTTCTGAGAGTATCTTGCATTGCTTTCTCACGTTGAATATTTCTGAGGCGAGCTTCTGCCTCTGTGACTCTGCGTAACATGCAGACTCAGCAGCTCAGCTTCTCTTCTCCTCATGCTTTCCTGAAATGTCAGTCAGCAGCATTCATATCCATGCAATGACAGGGCAGTAATCAATCTCAAAATAGCGTTTCAATATTAATGCAGCTCTAGTTTCTTTTCAGCTGAGCAGAATGCAAATAAAACAAAGATCAGTTAAAGCATGTTTTTTCTATGTGTACAGGATGAATTGTGCCACTTTCACAGCAGTGAGATATGGAAATTGATGAATAAAGCCAGTGGACCAGAGTGCTTCAACAGTATGTACAAAGGTGGTTGATTAAGCTGGGTTGACATTGCTTTGCATTGTCAAATAAAATAAAGAGAAGTCTGTAAAAAGAAATAAAACAGAGAATCTTTCAAAAGTTTTAGCCAGTTCATATTCTCCTGTCATAGTCCCAGGGATTTACTGTCTTTGTAATTGTTTTCATGTTTCCCTGCTCTGAGAAATGCATCCTAAGCTATGTATTGTAATGACAACAGGAGTTTTGATTATTGGGCCCATTACTTAACAATTCTCTCAATTTCTCTGAATTTTTTTGAGCCTTGAGAGAAAACAGTGACCAGAAAGAATTGTTAGAGTCAAGGGATTATGAAAAACATCTTTATAGCAGGTACATTTGTCTAGCACTAACTCTTTCTAATGATCTGTCTTGGGGAGCAAATTCCTCTTTTCTGGAATAAACTATCATAACAAAAGTTACTACAACATCAGAAAGAAAGAGGTTTGATCCAATACACAGAATTATGATTTCAAGTGGTCCCATTCTGTATAGCTTTGTTTTTCTGTATAGCTTTGTCTACAGTAAAATTCAATATTCATATTCAGCCTAGTATAATTTATTATTATTATTATTATTATTATTATTATTATTATTATTATTATTATTATTATTATTATTATTATTGTGTGATCTGTAATCTAGAACATCAGGCATAACTTGAATGAGTTATGGCCCTCTCCAAGGACAGCAGAGGAGAGGAAAGAGAACTCTTGTGTGTATGTGCAAGAAACAAGATGAAAACTAGACCACACAGGATGTTGATAAGCAAAAAAATCAAGATAATAAGAATGCAAGAGTCTTCATGATTTCTTCAGTACTGAGAGCTGATGCTGAAGAAAATACAGAAAACACACTTTGACTAAGAATTAATTTTGCAGATGTGTGAATTCTTTTCTGCAAAATGCTGTTTGATCAGTTTTGACCACACCTTTCCTGTCTTCTAAAAAAAAAGCTATAAATATAAATGAGGACTTGTGGTTAGAAACTGACACAGTTTATCCTGTTGCATGGTTACAGGTTGTCAGAATAGCTGTTAGGACAAATAGATTTATATTGTTGCCAAGTCCAGATGTTTTGTGAGTTATTTCTGCACTGAGTCCCAGGAACTGTAGTGTAGATCAGCAGAGATTTAAACAACAGTTAGTGTTTTATTGAACAACTGTTCAGTGTGGCCAAAAAAGGGAAAGAACTATTGAAATTATAACAAGTAAAGTTAATTGTACTGGAAATGAGGATAGCTTTTACATATTCCTGTAATTTCACTGGAGGATAAATGGAGTTTGGTTCTGCATTTTTTGAGGAAGGGGGGATGAAAGGTGTCTTTCAATAGTAATTGCAGGACAGAAATTGTGAAGAACTGCCCCTGATTATTTTAAATATGGGACATTTTTACTTTGAGGAACTACTATGTCTTTAGAGCATACTATCCCTTTAGGCTCACCTGATTTGCAAGTGCTTAGCATGCAGTAAGGACAATGCCTGTTTCCACTTACTAAAAATTCACAACTTGAAAATGAAGTATACCTATGCACTATTATTGGACACTAAGGGCAATATTTGAAAAAAAAAAATTGGCTTTCCAAATGCAGTTTAGACTATTTCTATTATTAAGGAGTACAACCTTAAAAAAAAATAAAATAAAATATAAGTAGAAATAGATCTGAATAACTTCTGCAGTGTCCTCAAATTATTCAGGTATCCGAATTTTCTAGAAAAATTCCCTTTCATTCAATGTAGTGATTAGGATGGGAGGGGGAAGGGGTTAGCTAGACTTCAGATTCCTATTTTCTGTATTACAAAGGTTAAAAGTTATGTAAAATTCAGAATCTTTCCTGGAAACAGCTGGTATAGTAGTCCTTCAAACAGTTTTCTGTTCATTTAGAAAAAAAAAATAGGGAGAGGAGATGGAATAGAAAGAAAGGGAAAGGACAAAATGACACAGATGCTATTGCGGACCTCCTAATAGTATTCACAGATTGTTCTTACTCATAGTGAAGTCCCTCGTAAGTTTGCTGGTTGTTCTCAGAAGGCTGAATAGAAATGATCTGGGCATGTAAGTACTGAGCCTGTTCAGCAGGAGTTTACTTCTATACTGGCTTTGATTCGTGCAGATTTGGGCTGCCCACAGCCTCAGCAGAGCCCCCAAATTTGCTTCCTAGCAGAGAATGCTGCTGACTTATTAGGCAGTTGTCATGGCATCTTCAACTGCATACTGGGAATGAAGACATCTACTCAGTCTCTCTGCAGAGAAACAGTAAGAATATGGCCCTCCTCCTGAACTGTCCTCTCATTCTCACTAGGGATGAGCACAGTAAATGAAGCATAAGGCCTCTGGCAGTCTAAAAAGCATATTTTTTGCAACAGGTCCTTAGGTAGTGCAAAATGGCATAGCACTCATTGACTAAAATGGAGTTAGGTAGACTTACACGAGAGCTGTTATTTAAAAGGGAAAATTTTGTAAAAGTCTATAGCGCTCGTAAAATTCTTATTGGAAAAAAAATGCAAGCAGATCAGTAGATAAATTGACATTTTGAGATTACTGTATTTGTTTTAAGAAAAGTACTCATTGTATTCATTTTAAGACATGCGTACTGCTAAAAGTTGTAAAAGACGGACTAATGACAAAGTAATATAATATATGATAGAATTAAAGCCAAATCGTTGCTACATTAATAATAGTTGATATTTTCTGTATATTTATCAGCATTGCCACTGAGATGACATGTAATTTGTTAATGAAAGTATGTTTCTGCAGTCCTTGAGTCTTAGAAAGCCACTAAAACAAATTAACAACAGAGCTGGGTATAGATTTTCAAACCCGTAAGTCTCATATGACTATATGTATCATATAACTATATATATAAAACTATCATACTATATAACATTCTTAATGTGTCACTGCCATTATATTCCTTCACAAATATCAGGTCTGGCAATGATATTGTATTTTTATATTTTTTTTTTCCTGAAAAATCATGTCTTTAGTATGCAGTGCATGTTAGAGTTCTGTAAATGTATAGATTTTATATTAAAATATTATAGCAGAAGAGATTTTTAAGATGATCCAGCTATTCCTGATCCTGCTAATAGAAGATGGATGTAGCTATGAAAAGTCTATCTCTTGAATCTCGCTTTGGCATATATAAGCAGTCAGGCTTCATGTCAGGGGAATCTGCAGTATTAGAGATAGGAAAAACATTTGGCAGGCAGGAGTTTTCTGGAAGGAAGGTTACAAACTGCATAATGCTAGTAAAGTAAGCTCACACTGTTTATGGCCACACCATATGGCCTGTGTATAAACATAGTGCTTGAGTACTTTTCTCATTCTTACCCATCATTCTGTTCCTCTTGTTCTTATCTTCATTTTCTTTTATTTTTTTTTTTCTTCTGTTAAAATTAACAACATTGTGTATGGACTAGACAGGCATGATCACTACAGTTTCTTTTAAAGTTATGGCTTTTTTTTCCCCAGCAACTGTTATAATCTTAAACTGTTCAGAAATGTTACTATCCTTCCTAACACACATGAGCAGAAATTTCTCAAGCCTAATCGATAGCTGATTTCATTGGAACAGTGCCAAAAGGAAAAACTGACTACTTATATTTAAAATACAAACCCAGAGTAACAAAGATAATCTATGAAAGGTTACCACTGACTGAGGTAACAGGGAGTGAGCATACATTAAGAGGTCAAAAATGAGAGTGAGCGAAGTCACCCTCCATCTGCCACTGTAAACCACAGAGGTGAAGATGGGTATCGATTTAACTCAATCATGTTTATTTTAATCACTTCAAAATGGTAAATATCTCTGCCTTAAAACCTTTTCCTTATAATTTAGATATGAATTTCTTCAGATTGAGCTTACATTTTCAGAAGGCTCTCAATACTGTAAATGTGACATGACTGCATGTACATATATATCTATTACATATGTATATGCACAGAGAGCTTGGCATATTACATGTGATGAATTAAAATTCCTGACATTTGCTGATGCTTGCGAGCCATATAAAACTAGAGAGACAAAGGTTGTGACCCCATTAAATGTTTTTGCTTTGTCTATTTTTTGGGGCCGTGGGGAATGAGAAGGTGGTCACATGCCATGTTTTGCCTCACTCTAGGTGTATTTAATGATGTTCAAATCCTGAATCTTTTAATTTTATGAGCTTGTTGAGACTGATTGACCTAGGTTGAGACCTAGTTCAACCTCCCCGTTCAAACAGGGTCACCTAGAGCATGTTGTCCAGGGCCATGTCCAGACAGTTTTGAATATCTCTAAGGATGGAGACTCCACAACCTCTCTGGGCAGCATGTTCCAGTGTCCAGTCACCTTAACAGTAAAAATGATTTTTCTTAGATTCAGGAACTTCCCATGTTTCAGTTTGTGCTTGTTGCCTCTTGTATTATTAATAGGCAGCCTTGAAAACAGTCTGGTCCATCCTCTCAACACCCTTCCTTTTGTTATCAAAATGCATTGATAAGATCCCCCAGAGCCTTTTCTTCTCCAAGCAGAACAGTCCCAGCCCCCTCAACCTTTTCTCATGTGAGAGACGCTCCAATCTCTTAGTTGTGATAGTAGTCCTTTGTGGGACTTGCTGCTCCAGTACTTCCATTATCACTTTTGTACAGCAGAACCCGAAACTGGACCCAGCACTCCAGTTATAGGTCTGCAGAGGAGAGGGAGAAGATCACTTCCCTCAACTTACTGGATGGTTCCTTGTATTTTAAAATAGCATCAATAAACAATAGCATACTTCAAAAATAAAGATTATATAATAGAGGTAAAGCAAAAATGTACTGTTTTCTTTATCAGACATGAACTTTTAATTTTTTTTATTATTTTTATTTTTTTTTAAAATTTCACTGGATCTGCTCTGGAATTCTCTCTTCATAAAAGAAGATTTAGGCACATGAGAATGTGTAATTTTGGAAAAAACAAGATGCAGTGAAAAGTGCTATTTTGGAATTGAGAAATACACAGACATTCAATTTTGCTTCATTTTCATTTGCTCAGAGTAAAATCTCTCTTCTGTAGCAAAAGGAAGAACTGACTTGAATATCATTTATATCAGATCACTCTAAACGAGCATCTATATAAGAACTGTTCTTCTTAATATAGTAAATGAATTGAACCATATAAGAGAAGGCCTGGTTCTATCACAAACTCCTTTTTGCACTTCACTGCAAAATGACAGGGTGATGGAGACTAGCATTTTCCAAGGACAAACACAAGCTTTAGTACTGCACATAATTTACCCAATGATTTGAGGAGAGCAGTAATGTGTTTAACTGTGCTATAATTCATAACAGCTATTGAAGTAAAGAGACAGAACAGTCTCCTGATCAAAACATATCACTGGAAGTGTTTAGTGTAATAACATTTAGAATGTTATCTAACTTATAATAATGAGCACTTTTTCACTCTCCAGAATTTTGACATATCAGAATTTCTGAAGTCTGACTGAACTGTGCAGAACCTGAAGGTGAAATGAAGATGGTAACTGAAGTTTGTACATCTCCTCCATAGCTCCCAGATTCCAGAGTTATTGAAGAACCATTTTGATAGAAGCTGTGACCACTTGAACAAAAAGGTCCTTCAAGCAAAAGAGAACACATGAAGCATACAAGCATTCTGAATACACTCACTTCCTCAGGAAAAAATAAATAAATAAATAAAAGTCTAGGTTTGTCATTTTATAGTTCTTTTATCTGAGGAAAATTCTGTCTGATTAGATATCTGTATTTATGGGCTGTTTGTGCCAACAAGGAAGGTACAGTGACATTAAGTGCTCAGTGAATCTGTGGTAGAGTGAGTTAATTCAGATTTCTAGTCTATTTTGAATTTAGCTATGAGAACATTGGATTGGACTCAAGATGCTGATTGTACTCACATGTTGTGAATTCTCTTGTTCTTTAATATAACATTAATATTCAAAGCACCCCCTCAAAGAGCAATCATCTATAACTGAATTTGTTATTTTAACTGAAAAAGCATTCATTCTGAAATATACAAATTGAAAGTGAAATATTCCCTGCTGATCAAACCACGTTGTCTTTTAGAGAAGGACTGACTCCTTTTATTAGTCACTTATATAATCTCATCTGTGATAGCCCTATCATTAAAACACTTTGACAATTTATTGTGGCTTCTACCTTAAAAGTACATAAAGCCATTATGCAATTCCTTGCAAAAGAATTTCAAAATGTGTTTTCATCGCTAATTTAAGCTCAGGGCTACGATTTCACATGCAAACTGTTTGATTAGATCAGTTGCTCGGGCACATTACTGTTTGGACAAAATAATGCTTGCAATTTAGAAGTTTTTTTGTGTATGTGTCCTTTTTGACGAGACATCTACTGTCTTGGTTTTGTTACACAAACCTTTCCTTTAAGCTCAAATTAAATAAAAGATAACTTGTAATAGAATCATATTATCCTTAAGATCCCTGAAATTAGGAGAAATGGATGCAATGACTCTGGAGATTATTTTCATCTCCTTGGGAATCTTTGTCTAAATTGAATTGAAAATGAACTCCCAGTGTGACCATGTAGCTACAAACCAAACATATTTCTTACGTCTGAAAACATAACCTATATATACAGAGATTCTATCACCTCTGCATTTATGGAAGCAACCTTACCTGGAATAGTGTGTTCATTTCATGTGTCCAGAACTTGAGCAGAGTACGGAAAACTAAAAATGGGTGAAAGGAAGAGATATTGAGAAAATTGTTTGTTTGTTTGTTTGTTTTTGCAGCTAGGGTAATTATATATAAAAGTAATTTACCAAGGTGGATTCTTCACCAGAAATGCTTAAATCTATCAATCACAGATTTTTTTTTGTTTGTTTGTTTTCCAGAAGGCATGCTGTAGTTCAGACAGGAACACCCTTGGGAAGCAGCCTCCTGTAGGCTACTAGAGGTCAGAAATATCAATCATTATAGTTAGCTGACTGATCTGATATTGCTAGTCCTTACCTTCTTATTATGCCACGGGAGAAATGTGAGGATGGAGAGGGATGTTAATCCTTTTCTAAGCTGTATGTCGGGGTAATGAAAGTAAAGAATATGTGAGAAGGCATCAAACACTAATTGCTTTTACTATAAAAGCCAAAGGAAGTGTAAAATTTCATCCTGAGTCTGAGTGACATTGGATATTTTTTCTTAACATTTTAATTCTTGAAAACCAATGTTTGGGATTTTTAACATTTCTTAGAATAGAAAAAAAAAGTCTTTCTAACCTTATTTCAAAGAGACATTTATAAACAAGACATATTTTTACAATGAAGACTCAAAAAGTGAGAGATAAAAGCATGCAAATGTATGATTTAAAAAAAAAAAAAAAGCTTCATGATTTTTGGACAGAAAATTGATTCATAATTTTTACATATTTGAGGTTGGCAGCACTGTCACCAATACACTTGGGTAATACACTGATCTGGGTATTCTAGGCCTTAATTCTGTCCTTTCCCTTTAGAGAACATAACCAAGAGCAGATGCGACTTGGTCCAGCTCACATAATGAGCATATATGCTGTAGCTCAATGAAGTAGTGTTTACTCCTGAAATTACATAGATTCCTGTTTTCTTCTTAATGCCTGTGAAAAAGTGTTGTATTGACAGCTACAAAAAGTTAAAGAACCATCTCTACCATGTTGAGGCAATGATTAGCTGATAATGGCAGAAGGCAAATGATGATGTTGCTAGAACAGATACATCCTTTCAGGGTCTGTTGGCTTCCTTCCATCATCTCTTGCCCTTCTTAGTTTTGTTTGATTTCATCTAGGACTTGCCCAAATTGCCAATAGCATTCATTAATTTTGACTAGGTCCAAAGTTCTTCATTACTTATTTTCTTCTCATACTTCAGGTTCCTTTCATACATTAATGCTAGATCTTCATAAGGTTATTCAGTAATTTAGCAGGAAGCCAAAGATTCAAGAGTTGCTAGGAATGTGGGCTTTGCTATTTATTTTATTTTATAATGATAAATGCCCTCATGTCCTCAGATGAGTGGACTTTTTAGGGACCTAAATGGTCTATACATGCCTAATTAATAATTAAGATGCTTAATTAACAAGATAATAATGAATACTGAATCAAAAGTCCCATATTTAGTCCTTTGCTCTTGCCACTAGGGAAAATATTCCTTATCCTAATGAATCTAGATGACAATACACTGAATTGTGGGGCTTTATATAATTTTTAATACTAATCTTAATTCTTTTTTTTTTTTCTTTATTTCTTAGATTTGAATAGATTTTAAAATGTTCTTTTAGGAAGAGATAAAGATTGGGGCTACTCTCTTTAATTCAGTCTTGCTTTTTTGAGCTACTGATGTAATATTTTAGGGGAGGTTGCAGTTACTTCCCAAGGTTATTTTTGTTTTTGAGGTAAGCTTTTTCTGTTGAGGGTAAGCTTTGTCTTGGTATAATGACTTAGCTGCTTAGAGGTACCAAAGTCTGAGCAAATTAATGATTGATCTTGTACAATTATTAAGATATTATTATTAAATTCAATATTTATATTGCAAAATAGTTGTTATTAATCATGAAGTAGTTTGTACTGCAATGAAAATGTGTGATCTCTGAAAGAAGACTGTTTGGCAGATAGGTGATAGCTTAAGCCCAGCAAATGTGCAATGAAAACATGAGTTAACCAAACTGAGTTAATCAACTTCTGTGCAAGGTATCATACAAAATTTTTAAAATGTTTTAAATCACAGAACAGCTCCTCAGTCATCCAAACTTGTGACATAGCTGGGAGGAAAGAAGCAGTGGACTTACACAGAGTCATAATTAGATGATATTCCACTTTGCTGAAAGGTCAGGTCCCTGGTCTCATGTCCAACTCTTCAAGCAGTGCAAGACAACTAGAAATATATTATCAGTACAACCAAGTCCTTGTTTTTGGAGACTTCTAGTTCCTCCAGCCATGTGATGTTAAATCAGGAGAGATCCCGTTCTCATATTTCTGACTAAAGGAATTATTTCAATTGTAGAGATGGGTTGTGAGGAAATTTGAGCCACAACTTTAGGAGTTCATCTGTTTCTAAACATACAGAGTAGTCTTCCTGAATCTGCTGCAGCCAAAACTCCATATAACCTGGGCAACCTGAATTATTCCAGAAATGTTTATCCTAAAATGGCCCCAGACTGCCAGAGATCACCCTGACTGTAGGACCACTGAACACCCAGTCTAAACTAATCTATTTAAGCTATTTATCGTCAGGAGAAAGCAGCCAGGATCCCTCCAGGACAATTTATGCCTTTGCTATTGCTTTTTCAGTCTTTTCCTGATGAATGTTCTTAATTTTATGACAGCAGAAATTGTGTGTTTCTGGTGCTAATTGACCTTAATTTCATCTGGACTAATGTTGCTTCATGCTTCCCTTTTTATACCTGTCTCAACGCAATTGAAATAAAAGGTCCGCACTTATTATTGGTGTAGAACAAAGATCATCCCTTCCTCTATTCACATTGTATAGGTTAGTCTAATAACTTCACTAATAACTCCACAGCAGCGAGAGAATTCAGATAGCTGTGTGAGAAGCATCCATTCGGAGTGAGACACCTCAGTAAGCTGGAGAAAAGAAATATCCCTCTTACCTACATAGCGTGCTTGTTTAAAGGTGCTTCTCAAGGCAGGAATTCACTTCATCACACTCACTGTTCCTCAAAATAAATGATTGACTCATCCTGACGAATATGCTCTCCCTGCAATAAACATATTAAAGGATTAAGACTACCTTGTTTAGGTTAGTATGTTAACATAATATGAGTTGTAAATGTGTAATTTTTTAACTAGATTACTCCTGAGCTACTATCATGACATATCAGAAATATCAGTTTTCAAATGTGGATTTCTCTCCATATACTGCATTTGGACATAAAAACTGCAGATGTGTTGATAAATGTGCAAATGAAGATATGCACATGCTTATGTGTGGTAGGTGGAATTGGAAACTTAGATACAAAAGAGGATAAAAGAATTGAGGACATATGAGTACTTATCTGTATGTTTAATGCAAAGCTTAATATTTCTAGTAGGAACCCTTCATTTTAAAATGAAGATCTGTGTACTGTTATCTAGTAGTAAACGACACATAGCGAAAGAACTAAAGAAGCAACTAAGATTATGAAAATGGTAAGATGATGTAGGTTATATTTTTGAGGTTTCTAATTTCAGATTATTTAAAACAGCCTCTGTTTTCACAAGTGGATCCTCATCATTTTATGAAAAATTAACATCTGTAAAACTTCCCATAAAGTTTTACTTTCCCTGTAAAACTTGGATATCTGGAGTGGATCTATTTCAAAGCATCAGTTACTCCTTGCCTAGAACACATGCCCAGAAAATCATTGTAGACAAAGCTGCATAAGTTTTGTTCCTGTGACCGTATATTTTTCAGTAACTACCAATGTTTCCAAAGCGTATTTTTGCATTGTGCTATTCTGCAGAGAATCTTGAATCTTCTTGATTGTTTTTAAATATAAAGTTATATTAATTCCAATCTGCACTTAATCACTTTGTCACTTTTTTAATCACTTCTTTAAAAAGTATGCTAACATTCACAGAGATGTAAGATTATAGCCTTACTAGGCTGAAATATTCGCAGAACTCTTGACTGGATTAATTATTCCACTCCATTCAACTCTGTTGACTGAGGTGAAGTAAATGGAAAGCTATGCTGCTACATCTGGAATGTTTAAAAGAGCAGAGACTCTTGAGTTTATTTGTAATTGACCCATGCTTGGAATTTGCCACTGTAATTGAACACATGATAACCATGAAGTGTGCTGACTGACAAATGAATGCTCCTGAGTATTGGTGCTATAATAAGCACTAAGCTGCTATATGGCCAAATTCTCTTTGTCAACAGAATATTTTAAAAGTTACTATTACAAAACTATAACAACTTTCACATTAGAAAAAAGAATAGTAGGATGCTGGTTATAGACAGCTTCATATTTCCTGGCAAGTGAGTAAAGCAGGTTGAAATATTTTTACATAAAAAATTTTCCTCTTGGAAAATGTGGTTTTGCAGAAATAAGAACCTCCTGTGAGAAAAAGTCAATTTTAATGCATATTTTTTTTTAGAATTAGGGTAATCAAAACAAAAGCCCCTTCATTTCCAGATGACAGTTTGAAACATAGATAGCTTTAATTTCAAAATAAAGATTTAAAATTTAAAATGTCAGTTCAAGATATTCAAGAACTTTTGTTCCAGTCATAGATATCATCATTTTCACTTCGGTAATTTTATTTTGAAACTTCTTAGAGTATTCTGCTTGTGCTTTTTTTTTCCACATTATAATTTTGCTTTTGAGTAGAAACTAATTTCCCATGCAATTAAATCCTGTTTTGAAACCAGATCTAAAATAGATCAATAACTGAAAAGTTTCTATAGGAATAAGGAAGTAATGCGTTATAAATAACTGTATATCAGTTACCGGTATCTGTCTGATCTCTTGAATTTTTCAGAGAAAATCATGCCATTTACAGATTTAGAGCTCCTCTGTGTACCATTAAAAGGGATGTAACATGTGGAAAAGAATTAAATTTTCCTTTGACTGGATTAGATCCACAAGAACTTCAGAAACTGTATTTTCTGAGCTAACTTCAGAAGCTATCCTCAGATCTGCCACTAAAGTCCATGAGAATTAGGGACAGGTTTTTTTCAGGCGAGAAGGATGTAAAGAATGTACTAACAATTTACTTCTTCAGAAGGGCATCATCCTAAAGAAGCTGTACCTTTTCTCAGTCCATGAGAAAAATTTATATGTCCACATGTATGTCAGTGTGTGTAATGAAGGCCCCAACAATCTGAAAAATAAGATCTAAGGAATCATCCTTTGATTTCACTGAGCTCAGTAGATAGCTTCATCTTTTCACCGTAAGACCTTCACAATCCCCCTTTTTGCCATCTTCTATTAACAACCCGTTACCCAACAAATACTACCTAAACCATAGCTGAAGTACATTGCAGATTTTTATAACTAAAGATAATGAACTGATCTAGAAGAAAATAAAATATTCTCCAATATTCGCCTTTCCTCATGTCTAGATTTCTCTGCACAACTACCAGAATGGTGGTTTACTCTTTGCTCAAATTTTAGCGTTTGATGTTCGGAGAATGTGCTAAAAGATAAGCTCAGAAGATAATTCATCTCATGTATTTTGAGAATACGGGCAGAAGAATTTGAGAAGTCCATAAATTATATTATTGTTAAAGATTTTGGTTGTGAAAGTAGTAGATCAGCTGTCTAGGAACCAACATCTAGCAAATATCTCTCTCTTCCAGCATGGAAGAGTACTAGTAGAGTGCTAGGGAGAGTACTAGTAAGCCTGGAATATACTTAGTGATGTGGAGTGCTGAATACTACTGAAGAAGAAGATGAACCTGTCTCTCTTTCTGGAGGCCATACGTTTGAAAAGTGTAACACCATAAATAGTTTGATTTGGAACAAGAATTTTCGTTGAAGATGATATGTTTCATTTTGCCATTCTTTCTAGATTCATTCTGATGGGAGATTTAAGAGTATCATCTTACAAGACTACTATTAGGCATAAATAGCAAAAACCTGCTTTCTTAATCACATCATAAAAGGCAAATGCTTGATTAGCCAGAATCATTTAACAGAATGAATCAGAGAACAAGACGGTTCCTTGCAGACAGAACATTCTCTTAAGAAAGGACTTTGGTAACAGCTTGTGGGTTTGAGAATAAATGTCTCTCACACATATGAACACATGCCTGTGCATCCTGAGTGGATCTCAAGATTCAAGATATGATCACTGGGATACAGTCATCTTTCCCTGAGTGTTATCATACGGAAGTACATAAATCCAGTTTCACAGTGGTCAAGAGGTGGTCATACAAACTTCACATTTTGCTGCACTGTGGATATCAGTGTGTGAGTGGGCAGTAATTGAGGCAGACTCTCCGTGAAAGCAGTTTCTTGTGGACTCAGCACTTCACAGAGTCCAGGGATGTTTTGCTGCAGTCCTGTTACTCTTAATTACATTCTTTTGCTTTGGTGCGCTGAGATTTCTCAGACTGGGATGATCAGAAGACTAGCTGGGCAGAGGTATTTAAGGTACACGGGTTCTGCAGGAAATGAGGTGCACAGCTTCCTTTTGAGACCTCACTACTGAACTGTTTATACTTTATGACTTTGTGAGGATTTTTTATGGTACTGCTGGTCTAGAAGTGCTTTGCCCCTTATCCCATTAGGATTCTTGAATGTGCCCTGTGTACCTCTGCTCAGAGATGGAAGGCAATAGAAACTCAACTTTTACCTTCCTTGGGTGCTGTCTTTCATGCTGAGGTTTTAAGGGGAAAGTTGTCTTTTTTTTTTCCTATGAATCTTAAAAAGAAAGAAACTATCTATGTGAATTAAAATTGACATACCAATTAAGTATACAACAAACATGCCTTTCTACTGTAGTGGTGACACTGTTAAACAAGCAGTTAACCCACATGGAAGAAAAGGAACATAATTCTCTGTCATAATGCAGTAGGCTATTATCCAATTAAAAATAGTCTGACAAAAACACTTTTTAACATTTGTCTCTCTTTTTTTTTTTTTGCCTGTTTGTGATCCAGCCAAAAAATATTTGATCATTTTCTGAATGCAACCAAGATGTATCTAACCGTTGCCATACCAATAGCTAGGAAGAAAAAGAACCTCCTCCACATTGGCTGCCCACACAGAGTTGTCGGGCACAATTTGTGAAAAGCCTTGGGGGAAAATGGTCTGGTGGCTTATGGCACGTGCGTGGCTACTGCACTTGGATCTGGCTTTAGAGTTGTATGGGGTGCATGTGTGTGTGTGGATAAGCTGTAAACTGTGAATCACTGCGTCACTCTCTCTGCTCAGGATCCAGCTCACATCATTCACTGAAGCTGTTGGCTGTTTCTCACAGCCTGTCTGTACTATCTGTACTGTGTTGGAGCTGCTGCAGGCCTGAGCTTGGCTGTCACCCTCTAATATAACAACACAGCTCTCATAATCATCATAGCACACTTTTTTAAAATTTTCTTTGCACTAAGTTCAGAAAAATGTTGCCTATGTATCATCTTCAGTACCTTGGTGCCAATGGGTTTGTAATACTTACTTACCCGCTGATACTAGAGGCTGAGATTTTTGTGTACATAGTGAAAAAGATTGTACATATTATAGCTTACACATATTTTCATTTTTAGTATGTCTGCTTAATTTGCTTTTAAGAAACAATTTTTTTTCTCCTTCCATCTATCTCTGTATCTTTCTCTGTTAGATTATGGGAATAATGTTAAACTATTTCTGAGTGATTGCAGAAGCATTAGAACATCATGAAAGCCAATATTTATATTAAAAAAAATTGAAGAAGTCAGAACTACATATTTCTCATTTATGTTTAAAAAAAAAAACTCTATAGAGCTTTTATGAAAATATGGATTTCAATCTGAAATCCAAGAAAACATTCAGCAGAAAAGAAAGAACAGAAAAATAGTTTCTAGTTCCTTAAATATTTATAGACTCTCAAATTCACTGTATTTTCTAGCTGTGTTGTGATGACAATATTGTGATATTACTTTTTACCATGAATAAGGAGTACAGTCATGGAATCTCTCAAAACGAAAAAGGCCAGTTTAAACAGAAAAAAAATGTTTGAAAAGAAGCAGACTTTTCTGAAGAAAAAAAAAAGGAAAATCCTTTTCAGTTTTATTTTCATGTCAGTTCAAAACTGATGCTTGATCTGAAATAATATTTAATTGTGGGCTATTTAATTAGACTGTTAACTTTTCCTGCCCTACTTTAGTATGATCATATTTTTTTTATTTTTGAAAGTGTAGAAAGCAAGGAGTAAGTCTTTTTCAAAATGCAATTCATAGAAATATTTTGACATTAAAATGAATATTTTTTTCCTACCAACATTTTTCATCAAATCCTACCCATCTGTAGGTAGCTTCTGCCATTTGTATCTCTTTTTTTCTCTGTAAAATGCCATTAAAATTAGTAATAACTTCACTGATCATCATCATCAAAAGCATGTATCCCCATTTTGACAGTGGATGACATACCGTTGTATGCACTTAGATGTCCACAAAGTTTCATAAATCATGTTCCATTAGAATATACGAAGTCATTGTAAATTCATATGTCCTATAGTCTGTACTGAATTCAAGATTTTTCTCATAGAATCACAGAATCCTTAAGGTTGGAAGAGACCTTTGGAGATCATCTAGTCCAATCCCCCTGCACACGCAGGGTCCCCTAGAGCATGTGGCAGCACGTAGTTGTGTCCAAGCGCGTTTTGAAGATCTCCAGAGAAGGAGATTCCACAACCTCTCTGGGCAGCCTGTTCCAGGGCTCTGTCACCTTCACTGGCAAGAAATATTTCCTTAAGTTCCAGTGGAACCTTTGGTGCTTCAGTTTGTGGTGGTTTCCTCTTGTCCTATCACTGGCCACCACTGAACAAGAAGCCAGCCCCATCCTCCTTACTCCCTCGCTTGAGGTACTTATACACACTGATCAGATCCCCTCTCAGTCTTCTCTTCTCCAGGCTGAACCGGCCCAGCTCTCTCAACCTTTCCTCACAGGGCAGATGTTCCAGACCCCTAATCATCTTTGTGGCCCTGCGCTGGACTCTCTCTAGCAGCTCCACGTCCCTCCTGCACTGGGGAGCCCAGAACTGCACACAGTACTCGAGGTGCGGCCTCACCAGGGCTGAGTAGAGGGGCAGAATCACCTCCCTCGACCTGCTGGAGACGCTCTGCTTAATGCACCCCAGGATCCCATTGGCCTTCTTGGCCACGAGGGCACACTGCTGCCTCATGGTCAACCTGTCGTCCACCATGATGCCCAGGTCCCTCTCTGCGGGGCTGCTCTCCAGGAGGTCGGTCCCCAGCCTGCAGGCATGTCTAGGGTTATTCCTGCCCAGGTGCAGGACCCTACACTTGCCCTTGTTGAACTTTGTGAGGTTACTCGCCGCCCAGCTGTCCAGTCTGTCCAGGTCCCTCTCGATGGCAGCGCAACCCTCAGGGCTATCAGCTAGCCCTTCCAGTTTCATATTGTCAGCAAACTTGCTGAGGGAGCACCCCATCCCTTCATCCAGGTCGTTAATGAACAAGTTGAACAGGACTGGGCCGAGGATGGGGCCCTGGGGGACACTGCTAACCACAGGCCTCCAACTGGACTCGGCACCACTGATCACCACCCTCTCTCTGAGCTCTGCCATCCAACCAGTTCTTAATCCATCTCACCTTCCACTCATCTATCCTACACTTCTTTAGCTTGCCCAGGAGGATGCTGTAAGGGACGGTGTCAAAAGCCTTGCTGAAGTCTAGATAGATGACATCCACTGCTCATCCCTCATCTATCCAGCCAGTCATTCCATCATAGAAGGCTATCAGGTTAGTCAAGCATGAATCTGTCTTCTCACTTAAGACTATACAGATTTTTATCCAGTGCTTTGCCAATAATGGGAACATTTTCACTTATGCTTACTAATGAAAATGCTTTCTAAGATATTTGAGAGAACAGTCTCAAAAGTTTAGGTTGGATCTACTCACTTCCATTTAGTTCTCTTGTTTTCTCATTTCTCTGTTTCCTTCTGTGAGAATGCAAACTGATTTTTTGCTCAAATAATTTTAAGATAGGGCAAGTTCTGGTCCATCTTTGCAAGCTTCATACCTTCTCCTCTCTTTGTTGAATGCTTTCTTTAAAACTTCTTTAGTGGAAAAGAATTGATTTGTATCTTATTGAAGATTTGCATATAAATGACTGAAGAATGTAGGCTATGGCAAAAGGCTGTAAAGCCAATCCATGGATTCCAAGTACAGAAGGTGTCCTTTAGTATAACCTGTATGACATACTGCATAATATTCATCCACTTAGGTCTGTAGTAGTTCCAGCAACTTGTAAAGAAAACTGCAGAAGGCATTTTATGTCCGATTTAGTAGAAGTTCAGCTGGAACATCCATCCAAGTGAGACAGAAATTTTCTTGGCATATCTGTTGGCTTAGACAATTTTTATTAAGGTCATGAACTTCCAAGGATTTGTTCTTTGGGGCACTCAGCAGCTCTGCACTTCCAGAAAATAAAAGTAATATTTTAGGAAAAAAACCCCAAAACTCAGCTCTCTTCTAGGACATATGTGTATAGGTTCTTCTGATTTCAAAGGGCCTTGTGTATCCAAGGGTTAAGTGAGCCTGCTAATAATTAATTGTAAGGAATTTTAGGTTAACCTTAACGTGTGCTGTTGTATAATCTGCAGTTTATTTGGAAAATTGGGTTGGATAACCTCACCTTTAACTCTGCCTTTCAGTTTAAATTCCCAGGCCAGACCCTGGACTAGCAGCAGATCAATCAGTAGAAAGGTGTTAGTCTTATTTTGTCACTTTATATAACAGTCACAGGTAACTGCGTAGCAAGTCCTTACTCCTATGGCAAGGTTAAGGGGGAAAAAAAATTTAGAGGCAACTTCCCCATCTCTTGACTGTTGTGGCTGGTTGTCTGTAGGTGACCTAAATTTAAACTGCAGTGAAAGAGCAGACTGATCATGAATGAATTGGCCCTAAGCAAGGATCAACAGGTTGGTTCACCATCCTAAGGGTGGTCAACACCTCCTTACAGAGACAATTTCTTCTTTGCTTCTTGGAGGATGAATCTCTTGTTCTTTCTTCTCAGCATTTTACTTGCATCTCTACAAAGGCTGCAGAGTTAAAGGCCATGAGCTAAGAGAAAGTCCATTCCACATAACACCAGAAATAATGGGAAGTAATGAATGCACCTCTTGCACTATTTCCTGTGCCACAGATAACTACATAATTTTTGTGTGCATGATCCTTTCATGTCATGTACAGTTGTATAGACAGGTTGAATCCTGAACTAACTTTGTAGGATTAAAAACAAACAGACAAACAAACAAACAAATAAAAAATGAAAACTCCAAAGTCTTTCTGAATATAGTAACAGGACATTATTGGCAATGTGTAAGTATTGTCCTTCAAAAAAAGGTAACTTCATAAGGGGCACAAGGTTTTGCAGGTGATCCCTCAATTCTAGTCTTGGTGTGCTACAATGCACTCTTTCATACTGACTTTCCACTTACCTAATAGAAAGTTATTTAGGTTTGGAAACTTTATAGATTTTGGCACACTGAAAGAAAACCAACCTGCTTTATTAAATTGATGATTGAAGGAAATCACTGTAAGCCTAATAAGATTTACGTGTTTCCACTCAATGTCAACAGAGTCAGATTAAATCAAGGCTGAAGGTCTCAGCTGCATACTAGCCCTTGATCAAACTGCTAATGCTTCATTTTGAGAAGTCTGACAAGATGATTAGATGACTTAAGTAGTTCTGTACTTTTTGAAATTTTGGTTATCACTAAAGCAATTCTTTTTGCAGTCAAATGATGGATTTCTTATAGTCAAATTAATAAAGTGTTATTTGTCCAAGTTTTCCAGCAAGGTGGTTTAATTAAAAGAACATCTATTCTATTTTTCTATTTCTTTTTTTTTTTTTTTGATACAGTTGTAACACAAGTTGTCTCTTAGTAGAAAAAAAACCAGATTATGTAAACCTGTCCACAAAACATTTTACAAAAGATGTCTGTATGATTATCCTTTTGCACATATGTGGAACATCAACATCTTTAATGTTACAGTTATTGGATGACATCCTAGGACTTTTACTAAGCTGAGGGCAGTCATGGTCTTAGTGTACGTGGTTCTGCATAGCATTCATGAGACTTACAGTCAGAGATGGATGTCTAAAATTTTCAAAATCATCTGTTCAATGTAGAAAAGCATTTTCTATTACTTTTAATGGAATTAAGGGTCTTCATTCTACTCCAGTTTAAGCAAAATAGGCTTTTATTTCAGGACTCTGGCAGCCTACCAAAGCAATCCAGAGACATGAAATGAAATCTTGATTCCCTTGTTTTTATGAGATGTGTCTGATGAAAATACTGAAATCAATTGGCCAACTTGTGTTTCTGATAAAACATGCATTTTGAGAGCTAAGAACATTAATATACATTTAGCCTCAAAGCAAACTGTAATCCCTGACAATTAATTTGGAAACTACAAACTATAGATAATCTACCCATTTGTAATTATCTCTGAAAATAAGCCAAACACTAAGGAAGATGGTGGATATTCAGGATTATATGCTCATCTCCTATTTATCCAGACTAAGTTCCTTTCTAAATCATGTTCTTCCTATATAAGCTAAGCGATCCTTGGTGGCTTTGTAGGTTGGCAATGCCATGGAACTCGTTCCAAAAATTTGATTGGTACTGCTGTAAAATGGATGCCCAATTCAAATTTGGTTCAGCAACAAGTTTTTTCCTAGTCCTTAATGAGACTTAGATAATGATAATCATATGGCGCCTGTTGGGATGGGGAAAGCTGGCAGTAAAACACACTTTAGATATTGTGTTAGGAACCTTTCTGAAGTCTTAGGCAGCCTCCTATAGCGGATTTCACACACGAGCATCGAGCCCTTGTACTAGAAACTGTCACAGTCTTATATAGTCTATACAATGCTAATTTTTTTCTGTAGGAAGAAATGAATTTCCAAGTTTTCATTGAGAACATGGGGAACCCAACTACTCAGCTAGGCAATGTAGATGTGGAAGGAAAGGAATATCATAGATTGACACTTGACTGGGATAGATCAAATGGGATTCACCTAGACCTACCAGATTAAGAAGCATCGTTGCTGATAATGTCATGGAACTGTCTGAACCGTAACCACACTGTACCTTCACTGGTTAGGAGACAAGTATTTTCCTATTGCTCCTGGCAAAGTGATAGCTGAGAGTCCTTATAATGTTTCGGGTCACTGAAAGCTATTTTCCCCTTTATGAACACTTAAAAAAAAAGAAAAAGTGATACACACATGGACCGACTTATTCTTCAGCATATATCACTCTGGGCTGTGTAGTCAAGGATCCTCTAATGAAGCAAAATGTTGCGGGCTGATATAAACTGTCAGTCTCACAGTCTCATCC
Source organism: Eudromia elegans (assembly GCA_003342815.1). Taxonomy (NCBI): domain Eukaryota; kingdom Metazoa; phylum Chordata; class Aves; order Tinamiformes; family Tinamidae; genus Eudromia; species Eudromia elegans. The sequence goes on along the minus strand of PTEX01000056.1, from coordinate 3,607,039 downwards.
TCTCTACTAGTTTGCTGTGGCTGTATAATGTTATCAGTCTGTTGACTTCGAGGACATTGATATATATAGAGATAAGAAGTTTCCGCTGATTACCCTAATCAGCTAAAAGTAATAACACTTTTAAATAAACCCTCTCCCTACACCGTATTGTTTGCATAGAATTTGTTGTGTGGTACTGACAATTTGGTTTGATTAATGTGAGCTGTTGAAATTTCAGATAGTGCAATGCCTAAAGCAAGAAAGCATAAATGCTTTGCATACTAGCTGCAGTTAACTGAGTACTAACTGACCATGCAGTTATATATTTCTGGATTTCTATTTGTATAGATGTCCTAAAATATGCAGAAATAGCCTTTGTGAAATACAAGTCTTTGTGAATGATTTATTGTAATTGTAGGCAGGTGAAGAAATAACATATACAGATTGTAAGCATTCAATAGTTCTGAAAAAGTGTCAAGAATAATGGTAGATGTGTTGAAAGGAAACTCTCTCCCTTTTTTGTGAGTAAATCAATAGGGGAATATTTTGCAAAGCCATCCAGTGTACTGATTGAGCTTTCCAACATTGCTGTAGGCTACTGACCACAAAACAAAATGCTTATGTGTCTGTTTTGTTGCAGACTGTGAAATGTCATGTTTGCCTAGAATCTATTTAATGATGAGGACCTGGTACAGGAAGTTCACTTCCTTCATGAATTTTGTATTACACACACAAATGTCTTTCCTCAATTAATACTCTTGGCTAAGACACCGCAGTGACTGGCCAAGCTCGCACAAGTGAGTTAAAGCAACTCCTGAATGGCGGGTGTCAGCAGCACAGGCAGCTGCATGACATGTGGGTGGCATGGAAGGGACAGGCTGGCTGCCAGCACCCCGGAGCAGTGATGTGCTTGAAGTACGTGTGAAGCACTAAAAGTGCTTCGTACACAGGTCTGCTCTGATCTATTTTATGCATGCATATGGAATGGCTCTTCAAGTACCAGAGATAAAGTTGAGGCAATGTGATATCGAGAAACACATGTGCATCCATAAAACTGAGCACCCTTAGATAATCTGAATGGGCTCCAAAGTGGGAGGAAGCCATGGCTGCTGCGGTAGAAGTGCTGGACGATTAAGGGACTGACTGACAACTGACAGTGCAAAGGTGTAGGGTGGACTCCACACATACACAGTTGTTTCTGTGTCATAACATAACTTCTTAATCATAACTTCTATTTTGCATCAGCCCTGGAAAGCCAGTGATTCCAATGAATAAATAAAGAGCTATCAGAGTTAGTCAGTAACAATCTTCTGTTTCTCCTGCTGGAATCTGCAGATTCCTATAAACATTGAGCCTCTGCGGTCAAGAATTTTTCAAGCTCTAACACCTGATTTACAAGAGATAGGAAAGGTTGTGTTTGGTAAACAAATATTGATGAGAAAGATCCTAATGAATGTCAAGGCCTAAGCTTATCTCTGGGAGTTGAAACTACTACATACACTGAGAGCAACACACATACTGCCACAGTGTGTAGGAAAAGAGACACCGAGTGCACCCCAGCCCATCTCTTTATTATCTAAGGGATTTTTATTCTGATTTCTGACTCCTTGAGTGATTTAATTCTAAATCTTCAATGCTTCTCTCTATATATTGCTTTTGTGTGTGTAGTAGCACCAGTAATGAACGCAGTGCCTTTTTTGATAAGTTGCAATGTTTGTTTATGCCATATGACAGCTCAGTGGCACTATTCTGAATGTATTTTTTTAGTTTCCTCTCATGAGGAAGAACAGAGACCATTATTTGCTCATACATGACATTTGAGCAATGTTAAAAGGATACATAAAATGAGTCAATAGTTTTTTTCTCAGAGCCAGTGAGCCGCCTTCTTCCTTTGTACTTACTGTAGTGTAGAGTTAAAAACCTGTTATACTTGTTAAAAAAACCAAGTAGGTAATCCCTGTCTGGCAGCGTTCACCTCCTATCAGAGATGCTGCTGCGTGACCCATGTCCAGCAGCTATCACAGGGCGGCATGGGGGTGCTTGTGCAAGGTCCACTCATGTTGTAGCTGTTCTGTGGCTAAGTGCTCCTTATGGCTCTCCATCCACCATGTCTGAAGGCAATGCCTTCTTCCTAGAATAGCAATATTGATGTGCAATAGGCCTGGCGTTGCGCCTCATCTGTTGGAATAAACATGCAGGTGGGGAGATGCTGCTCTATTCTTCTGTGCTAAGAGCAGGGTTGGCTGGTAAATGGAAGGAGAGAAACTGGTAAAAAAAATTGTTTACACAAAGGATGAAAGAATTGGGAGAGAAAAGAACCATATGCTCAGATAAAAGTCAAAAGCTCATTCATTCATACCAGCATGACAATAAGGACATTGTAATCCCATCACCTTCATCTTCTATACAAATTGTACCAGTAAAACTTCAAGGATAGGGAAAACTATATATCTATTTGCTTAATTACTCCTCCATGTAGCTCTGAAAACAAACTAGAGTTCTTAACGTTCAAAGCAATTCTTTGCTGTGAAATGAGAATGAATTCCTGCCAAGAAGCTTCTTTTTTTTTCTTTTTTTTTTTTATATATAGAAAAGTTTAAAACTGTTACTAGCTACTTGCATATGAAGGACAGTCCACTTGGTGACTGTAAATCAGTACCATCCTGTTAATATTGGTCAGACTATGATAATTTATACCTCCTGAGGTAGTCAAAACTGTCAACAAGCACCTGGCTATATGTTTAACCTGCTGCAGTTGCTCAGAAACAAAACAGTAACTACTGTATTGGACAGAAAAAGGTAAGAGATTGCCCATTTGAAATCTGTCTCTCACTACAACACCAGGGGCACTGATGTCCGTGGATGGTGCCTTTTCAACCTCTCCCTCCCATTGAAGTCTCTGATGAAGATATAAATACAAAGTAATATAGATATCAACATGTGCTACATGCTACTGAGGAAATACCCAGATCTTGATTGCTCTGCTGTGGCCTGTGCTGAATGGTGGTGTGATCTGAATATCTCCTTCTATTGCCTTCCCAGTCCTTACCTCAGTTTTCCTCCTTTTTTTTGGATCTGCCAGATCTCCCAGGTCATTTCCCTTCAGCTCTTCAAACTAGCTTCTTCTTGTTTAGCATTACAACAACAAAAAATGTGATGCTTGTTACTGCTACTACCTGCTTGCATCCTGTATCCTTTTCCTCTCCTTTGCTTCGTCTACTTGGACTGTAGCCTCTGCGCGTTCATTTTGGCTAAGCGCTATATAAACAACAGGGACACAATCTTGGCTTGTCCTCAGACATTATCATAATAAAAAGGTATTTCAAATTAGTATGCTATCGTAAACATGTGCCTGTTCTTAATGAGAGGTTATTTTTTTCTAGCGCCGACTGATCCAAGAGGCCAGCATACTTATTATGAATAATATTTCAGCAAGATCTTGTTATTTTTTTGCTTTCTACAGTCTACCAAATATTTCTTTTCCTTATAAAATAGATGTGTTGATAGCAGTTAAGTGCTAACATGGAATTCAGTAAAAAGAATTATTCTAATGTTGCAAGTAATGCCCCAACAATATAGATGATATTGACGACAGGAACGATAAAGGAAACTAATATCATAACAATCATCTAAACATTTAAAATACCATAACACATTATGGACAATTTTAAAGATATATTCCTGCAAACTTAGAAAGCAATGCTTTGGAGACAGAGAAGTGTTTTGTTTTGTCTTTGTTGGTTTTTTAAATTTATTTATATTCCTTGTTACCATCCAGTCATCTGTTCTCATTGGAGACAATATTTCTGTACAAAACCATCAACTTTTGGTGAATCTCTGCACAGGTGGTCTCTGCACAGACAATATTTTGATTGCTTAATGGTAAGATTTCCTGTCTATGCTAGCAGTTGCACTATTGTTCTCCTTGCAGACGGTATGTTATAAGCTTTTACTTAGATAGCATTATAAAAACATTTCAAAAATATTAATGTAGTTACTTAGATGGAAATGGAATAGAAGTGTGGATGATTTTTACATTACGCTACAACTGAAAGTAATGTAACTTTGCTATCATCCTTTATTAGATGGAGATATGAGACATCTCCCCTAACTGTAAACACCCACACTGCAGCTATCTCCTTTGCTACTCCTAAAAGGAGTCATGCTACTCCTTTTATAGTCAAGAGAAAGAATTGTCCTATTTTAGACATTTGCTTTCAGATGAGATAATTTACACCCTGTAAGTGCTTTTTTCTCACTCCTAACTATTAAAGCTATCTACATTAGAATCTTAGATGAGGACATTTATATCGTAGATGTTTGCTTGTGGTCCTCTGAGTCCTGTTCATGTTGCTGGGTCGGTAAGGAGTCAAGAAAATGCTGCTTTGGCAAAGTTTCATTTAACTTGCACTCACTGTGCAAGTTAACTTGTGCACTTGTCAAACTGGGGCCAAATCTGGGTCATGGCTTCTCAGCTTTGAAGGCAGCAGTGAAGATTGCTTTGAATAGGGAGGACGTTCAAGCCAGGGCCAGGCCACTCCTTCCACAAGAAGCAGAAGAAAGAACAGGGAAAGGATGGAAAAGAGAGAACTGGAATTAATGCTTCTGCTGCCTCACTCTTCGCAGCTATCTTTGCCACACCACGTATTCTGACTCTTTTTTTTTTACTGCAGTTCTAGTCTGAATTTTAGGCCTCTGGTATAAGAAAATGGAGCATTAACCCCTGGCCTTCCTGCCACTCTCACTCATGGCTGCTTCTGGCACCAGTGGCGTGAGCCAGCTTTGTCCTGAGAAGAAAAAGATGTATCCTTTCAGACCAGGTGTGCCTAAGGATAAGTCTTCTTTCCTCATTCAATTGTCCAGCTTCAGTTTTTAGTTGTCACTTATTTGAAAGTTATGATAAGTACTAATTGGCACAGGATAGTATAGGCAGGCACCTGCTTCCCTTAGTAGTGAAGGGGATGAAATATTGTAAAGATATTCTTCATGTTCTTTTTTCCCTTCCTCTGCTGTTTTTTTTCTTTCTTTCTTTCTTTCTATTTTTAAGATTTGAATATAGAATAATGATGAAGATTACCTGTTATATACTTGTTTCTGAGGTTGTAGTAGAACACTGAATCAATGCAGCAGAGGAATTAACTATTGTTTGTATGTGTGTGGGTGTGTGTGAGAGAGACTAAAACCCAATCGTAATTTTCATAGTAGCTAAATGACTGACCAGATTCACAGAATAGTCTCGGCTAAAGAGAAGATGGAAAGGCTCAAAATGCTTGTTTCGATATTTAAAGAAATATATATACTGCCTTTTTAATCTGAAGAGGCTTCTGTTTTGGAAGTAATTTATTTTAATTTTATTTTCAAGCCAAAAGGATTCCCAAAGCAAAAACGAAAACAACATATTTTTGCTTGATCTAACTTTTTTTTCCTCCCCAAACCTAATCAGGCATTATTCATAGAGTTGTACTTAGAAACACTGGCGACAGATGAGAGAAAATCTTTTTCTCCTTGGAGACCAATGAACTGTACTGTTAGTAGCTTGCTTTAATGCAGAGCTAGAGCAAAGCTCTACCTACCCACACAGAATAGAACAACCATATTTATCTGAGTGCATTTCTGTTACTTCATATTGGATACTATCAGTCATTTTTCACCAATGGTCTTCTGTGGCATACTGTTACATGATGTTAGCCTTGTGTTTGGCATCAAATTGATGTAAAAAGATACATTAGGGGTTTTATCAGAGGTGTTTTAATTAGGTAAGATACTCCATTTACTGAACATTTGCTTTAGGTTGCTTGTGAAAGGCTGTGGAGTACAAGTACCTAAATACTTGAAGCTATATGTCAGATGGGGTATCCCGCACTCTGCTGATTAATTACATAATATTTAGATCATTTAGCTAATCTGTAGAATGCATCTAACACAGTTAATGAAAGATTTCAAACCTCCAGGCAGAGTTTAAGGAGTGAATCATCACTTACAGTACACAATCTTCATTACTCACTGCAGATACGCAGCGTCCTTTGGTGTGAAGGTTAAGCTAGGCGAGGGGCGAAAGGCAGCGGTGCCCTCACGGGCTCTGCTCGCCAGCTCGCCCTGCCTGCTCGAGGAGCCGCACATGACAGGTTGGGCGGATATCCTGGCTCCGTTGACTGGGGCTGTGGCTCATCTCAGAGGTGCTGGTAAGGAAGGGCTCGGTCTCGTGGCTTGTTCACCTGCAGAGTGCCCAAGAGCCGGGCTCTCCCCCTCGCTTTGCCACTTTGAGTGGGAAAGAACTGGTAGAGCTTTCCCTAACAAGGAAAATGATTTTCTCCATTTCCGAGAAGAACAGGTTCTGGGATCTGCAAATCTTTTCTTCCAGTGTGCAGAGAGGTGCAATGAGTAGATAACAAAGCTGAAATGTCAAACTATGGGCCTCGGCTTGGGTAGCTCATTCCATTTTCAAAGTGTTTTGTTCAGCCTGTTAGAAGCAATTAAAGGATCAGTTTACTTCTAAAATGACTGTCAGTTTTTCTCTGTAACTCTGAGGGCCAGAAGTTTATTGAGATGAGAGAGAAAAGGTTGCTAGTGTTTTAAAGGAAAGTATTTGGGAACATGAAATGGAAGCCTCACTAAACTGCCAGTTTGTTGATGTTGTGTGATCCAGCTCATTAGGTCTGGGCTGGAAGCCTTAGGCTTGTAACAAAACATTTTATGACGACTCAGTAGAGGAAAAGGTGAAAAGCAAATTGGAAATGGCAGGGAAGGAAGGCAGATGGGATGAGAAGGCAAAAATGAGATCTATTTATTTATAGGTTAATTTGGTTGCACCAGTATTGGGCAGCTCCTCTCTCACACATTGCCTGTGGATAGAAAAGACACTAATGGTATGATGCACTGTCATAGACAAATAAAAACAGTAGAATTGGTCAGCTGGGACGTAACCGTGGGACTCCAGAGAGACCTTCTTCTCCACATGTAGCTCACATTAATGTTTGTGCTGTTACTAGTGCCTGGCAGCACTGAGGGACACCCAGCCCTCCGCTCCTGTGGTGGGAGGGATTGGGAACACATTCCCTGTAGTCCTCAGGCAAAGCAGCTGTGAGAGCTACTATCCATCTATCCCGGTTTTCGAAGCTGAGTCTGGCTAAGGGAGATTAAGGACTACTTGCAGTATTGCTCTGCCTGTTAAGCCTCCGAAAAGGGGATGGGAACAAGCAGCTGGAGTAGGAGTGATGTCTTATATGCTCCAGCTGTTTTCTAAGTGGATATACAACCAGGGTCTATGGGTTACACAACAAAAAGGACAGTACATCTCCTCCCCTTTTTTTAAATTCCTGTATGTGGTCAGGACCCGAGTGTTATATCTCATCTGAAAGATAACACCTCCAGGAGCATCTTGGGAGAGCAATTTAGTACTGAGTCAGAGGAAAGGGAATGAGTCACTGCAGCTTTTAGCTTTTTCTTGGAAGTTTCTCACTAAAGCACTGACCCAGTCTGACACTGTTTAGTAGATGACATCAGAGACTGAAGCTTATGTAAAATTCAGAGTGGGATAAAGGCTATCCCAAGGAGCAGGTTTGGGAAGAGTGGTTAATTCTATGTGGAGCAGCTGAGAAGTATTTAGTTGGGGAATATTCATCGTGCGGAGACTGTGATACTGAACCAAACCAAAAAAAAAAAAAAAATCAGAAGACAAGATTGTCTCACCAGAAATCTTTAGTTGCTAAGTAGTGGATACAGCATGTGTCACATTACAGGCTGTTCCTTCCTCCTTCCTTTAGCAGGAGCACACAAAGTGAACTCATTATAACTGAATTTTATTTGGCTCCAGTCTTTTTTTTTTTTTTTTTTTTTTAAATCTTACTATGCAGCTACCTGATTTTTACAGTGGGGCTGCCTGCAATCCTGTGAAGGATCCCCTCATCACCAGAAAGACATCAATGGCAGTGGCAGGTTGTCACTGTGGAGTGGTACTCTGGTGATTATCAGTGAATTGACAATGATTAGTGACTCAGAGTTGCTCATTCTTAATCCAGCCCACTCCACCACTGCTTGTACTGCCTTGTGGGAAGCAAATCTATGCACATGCACAGGAAGAAGCCCTCAGTGTTATTTTGCTGGCAGCCCTCCAGAAGCCTTCCTTATATTGTAACCACTTGTCTGCTACCCACTGAGTTTGCCATTGGGATAACCATTTTTTTCTACTCGTGTAGAGCACTTTAGAGGGGTTATGTTCTACATTAATGCTAAACACTGAATAAGATAAAAATGATTTAAGATGTATGAGAGGTGTGTATATGATACAATGCTAATACATAAAAGAGTGAAAAATGGACCTTCTGGCAGGAAGCATTGCAGTTAATCTGAGGAATCTCCCTGTGTTGGAGAGATGACCGTCTGTAGACTGCAGTAATTTCCACAGTGGCATCCTGCTCCGTTAGAACAGAGGTAAAAGTTAGAGATTTCTCTAAGCTTCCATTCTACTGCTGCAGACTTGAAGTCACATGCCATTCAGATAACTGGAGATGAACAAAAGCTGCATGTGCAGTGCCATGTTCTAGGTATGCTATTCCTGGACTGTTTAAACTGCAAACCTGGTTGAAGTGAGGTATGCTTTCTGCACTGTGCTCTGTATGCCCAGGTCACCCAGGCTAGATATACAAGAAATTATGGAGCCCTGTAAGATGTTCCCTCACTGGATTTTACAATCATATGATATAGAGAAAGCATGAAAATGCCACAAAACCAATGGGAATTCAGCTGCAAAAGAAGGACTTTTAACAACCTAAGATGCTGAAGCTGGAAATGAAGTTGACAGCATGAGCATCTGAGAGTGACTGTGAGTGGGACATGTCTCCTGTGCCCTTTTAATTGCCTTGTGCCTTCCTGTCTCATGTCTAGCCATTGAGTTGGCTAGAGAACATAGAGGTGACTTTATCTGCTTCACATAAGGCAGGAATCCCTCAGTAACAATGGAAAGTTTTGCATAATTTTTTTTTAGAATTGTGTGTTCTTGCTTCATGCCCACTTCCAGAACCAGTAAAAATTGAGTTTCCTGTAAGATTAAGCACACAAGGTGCAAGGCAGAAGAAAGGGCAATATATTTTTGACAGACTCTTCTCGGAGACCTGGAGAAAAGCAATGGATGTCTGTACAAATGGCAGTCGTTCTTGATTAGCCAATATATTAGGGACATTAGTTACTAGACTCAAAACCAAAATCAAATTCTTAGAATCAAAACCAAAGGCAAAAATATGGGCAACAGCTTCATGCTCAGCTGCTAGGAAGGAGGAATCTGGTACTGAAGTTGTAAAACAACAGTCACGGTCTATGACTGCTTTGAGGAGAAGGCATCTGATAGGTCTCTCCTCTTTGACTTTCCTTTTAATGCCAAGTGTATTTTGTCACATTAATACTCATTGCTTTGAACTGTTTCTGGCAAACTGAGCAAGTTCTGCTTGCTGCAGCTATACATCTTGAACAAACATGAAGTTGTTTATATGTAATGTTTTGATGGATGGAACGAAAGCTGGCATTTCAAGTATCTGGATTGAGAATTCTTGGCGTACTGGTGCATCCTGTGAAAAAGCAGTTCTGTCTCAAAAACATGGAAGCCCTGTGATATATTTGAGCCCAAATGGGTGACCCAAATAACATGGCACCCACAGAGCTACCTGCCAGGTACTCTGTCCCGGTAACCGGGTGAGGTACTAAACTGGGCAAGATGTGTCCTTTACAGTGTGAGGCATTTGACTGTGCCTGGGGCCGTGCTTGTCAGACCAGGCAGCAAATCTGAAGTTTTTCTGAAGATAAATGGATACTGCTGAAATGACTCTTGAGGCACGCCCTTGCTGTCCTCACTCAAGCTTTGACGTGTTGTGGGATGCTTTAGAGTTAAAAAAGTTCACTTTACTATATGTCCTCTCGCCGACACCTTTGTCTACATACCTTGTAGGCAAAATACTTCTGTATTAGAGGAGTATTGTATTGTTTTAATTTCCTGCCATCTAAGGCATGAGGTAACATGGCATTGGGCTGCATGACTTGGGATGTATCTGGCCTCTTTGGGATGCATTGCATGGAGGATGTCTCCTAGGAGCAACTCTTGTGCACAAAGTCCTTCTCATTAACACATCCATGGGCTACTGAACAATGCCATGATTTTCTGCTCTATGACATCAGCAGCCAGCTAGTCAGCAGGCCATCGAGCAGGCTGGTCGGTGCCGTAGTGTCTGTGGTATGGATGAGTGTAGGTGGTATGAAGACCATGGCGCTGTGCTTCATAAAAAGGGTGGGTTGTGATTTTTGCACTCTGTGTAAGACACGGCAGGTCTGCAGGATGGTAACACTGCTTATCAACCATATCTGCTCTGTGGCTCTTCATTTGCAGCTGGAGTGATTAAGAGAACTCAGACTCCTGCATTTAAAATAAATTATGGGTCACAATTTCCTTGCATCAGGATATAGCTGCAAACATTCCAGGAAGGCGTGTTGTGTCCATCTTCCCAACACTCATTAGTGCAGTCTCATCCTTCTCTAGCTGAAACTGAGGCACAAAACACCCATTGAAGTTAATGAGAACATGGGTGAGCCCACTTCCCATATGGTGCCTGTCAACCACGTGCTTAAAAAACATCTGATGTATTTTTATTCTGATCACATGTTCTGAGCCCTGAGACTGTGGACCGTAAGAAATTCCCAAGTTTTGTATAAATATCCAGCTTTGTTCTTTTATGAGAGAACCACATGCCAGCATGAGAACTCATATGATTTTGGGTGCAGCTTAGGGGAGCCATCTGTTTTAATAACATATAATGGCAAAATCTTCTTGCTGTCCATGCAGCATTCATTTACACAAACCTTAAGTGGCAAGTTACTTTGAATTTCTGGTGAACAACTGAAAAATATTAAGGCTGACCATTATCCTTTATGCAATTTTATGGCTTTTACACACCTTTCTGATTTCTGCTACCATGGCAGCTTAGCCATTTCGAAGCTCTAATGTTATCATCTTTGCTAAGTTTACAGTTCTTGTCTGGAGCATAAATAGAAAAACTTCTGCATAAGACTTTAGCCCAGTTCATAGTCTTTACAGTTAAACTTCCTTCCTCAATATGCTATAGCAGAGAATAAATTTCAGACTTGAAACTGATATTGTCCATTGATAAATATCTTGTTATGTGGCTCATTTCAATTTATATACCTCCCTGAGCTTCAGGTAGATGACCAAAATTTTAATATGACATTATAGTGGGCAGGATTTATCTGTTATGAAACAAGCTTACTGTTTTATGTCACCTTGACTTTGAGCAAATGTATCATACTATAACTGAAATTGTTCAGAGTACGGTGGAGCATAAAAGAAAAATGATTCCGGACAAGGCACAGGCACAAGTTGACTTTCATGCTTCCTAAGGACAGGGACTAAAGGGAAGTGTGTGAAACATCCTTTGTTGATTTGCTTTTATCCTCTAAAGTTGTAGGAGGAGTCCTCCAGTGCTTGTGGATTGCAATTGAGTGGACTGGACTTGTACAATGCATGGCATAAAAATGATGAAAAAAAAAATCGAAGTTTCTCTTTATTGAGGTAAATTGCTGGCAGTATCAACATAGCAGAGGCCATCTTATTTTTTAGGCTAACAAAAAGAGCCAGGAAGAGAAATTTCGCTTATTACTCTTTCATAATTGCTGTGCTTCATGTATCAACCATATTTGCTTTACGGGCAAATTTGCTTTTGAGCAATGAAATGCTGCTAAGAGAAAGGAATAGAACCACAACATGAACTATGTTATTTGTAGGGGAAAAGAGTGAATTTAATATAATTTATCCTACTCAGGATAAAAATCAATATCTATCTTGAATAGGCAAGAACCTATCTTGAGTGGCCAAAAATCTTCATTTACTTCCACTGCACTCGCAGTGATTTCCCACTCTACTGCCTAAAGCTTATTTTTCACAGTTAATAATAAACATCATTGGCTAAATGATGACTGCAGTTCCTCTGCTGGAATTACAAGTGATCGCTTACATTTCAGACAGTGCCTTCTTCCTTCAGCACATTCATTCACAGCACACTGTACATTACCAATGACTCTGTTTAATCACTGGCTTAAGCCTCAGTGAATTTCACTTAGGTAAAGCTGTAAACATTTTCCAAATAGTTGTGAAACACCTAATAAACCCATATGTCCTACTTTTGCTTCAGTTAGTCACTGCCTATTTACCATAAGGAAAAAAAAAGGACTTTGACCTCTAGAATAGAATTTCAGGGGCAATCTCATCCAGAACATCTGAAAAATGTGTCACCTCCAGTCACTAACCAATTTAACCTTTACTGTGTTTCATACTTAAGAGAGAAAACAATTTCCTCTAGCTGTATCCTAAGGGTACTGAAGAGATACTGATATCACTTACAGTATATTCTGGAAGATAAGGTTTCATTTTCCTCTGATATTGAAAGATGTTAAGTCTAATGATACTGTATAAAATTGGTGAGCTCTTCCGCCTTAATTTTGCAAAACACCAATTTGGTAGTGCAAAAGGATAGTGGTGATAGGCTTCTAAAAATCGTTCACTTATATACAGGTCCATTTAAAAAATGTTGGTTTGGCTTCTTAATAGGTGGATGAGTTAATTCTTGGAATGTTAACTGAAATAGTTGTTAGTAATTTAAGACTGAAGGTTGTTTGAAAGACTTATACTTAATTTTTTTAAAAATGGATTTGGACAAACTCTGCATGTACTATACCTTACTCCTTACTTACTATTATACAATATCTGTTAACTTTTAAATAGCGTTTTAAATGCATTTCAGAGATATTATTAAAGTATCTCTCATTAGTTTTAAAAGTTAATGTTAATCACAGCTTAGATATGAAAGAGAGCAAACATGTCTGAATAACTACTCAGCGTATCTCCTTAAGCCACATAGTTTTTCTGCCTTCTATTTTACTGAAAACACTTTTATGCCTGGCTTATTTTCTACTTTCATACAATCTAAGATATATTTTGTCATAGATGCAATAAATACTTCATGTTAAACGCAATAAAATGGTTTTGCTTCCAAATGTATTCATCTTGCTGCCTGCATCAGCCGGACTGCAGCCATGTAACCTAATATAATGGCATTCCTAGCAGCAGAACTGACGTAGTTAGGAGAAGACATGCACTGGTTGCATAACACGTTGGGTATGGTGCCTATTAGGCCTTGCCTGCCTAATGGCATCGAGCCTGCGTTCTAGAAGTACTGTATGTATGTTTCTCTCTCCAGTAACTAATTAATGAGGGCTGAAATAATTAATGATGGATGTAACAGAAGTACGGTGTAGATACCAAGGTTAACAACTTTATCTTATTTCTTGCCATCCATTATCTGTGCATCTCTGATATTAGTTGAATAAAGTGCCAAATCAAGAACTGTGTGAGTATAACCTAAAACCTGTGAATACTGCAATATTCCAGTTACATTTCTGGGGTGTTGTGAATGTTGTATGTCAGATCATCAGTCAGATGACTGAAGTGCCAGTGTTGCGGATAACACCAGAAGATCCATTCCTGAGAATGATGGTTTTGTTATGACTGTGATACTGTATGAAGAATATTAAAGTAATTATGTTGTTTATTTTCATTCTGGCTAGTAATGTTTTTATCAAAGCAAATGTGGAAAAAAAAATGAGGTGAAGTCTTCAGGGTGACTTCAGTGTTCAATCAAGCGGTGATGGAAAGTACTTAGATTCTCTCTAAAAATATTTAGCAACCCAATGGATTCAGCTCAGAACCTACAGGAAAGGAAATCATTCTCATCTTCACTTCTAAAAAATTTTTAGAAAAACGAAACATTTTTGCTATTAAAAACAAATTTCCCAAGAGCATCTGGACTTTCCAAATGTTTAGCATGTGGATGACTCACCAGCTTTATGCTAAGATGCCATGCTGTTATTTCAAAACCAAAATGCCAGCTTTGACATTTTCATATGTTGCACAGAGATCCACAATCTTTTTCATTATTATTTTATATCAGTTCATCTTTTAAAAATCTAGGAAGAAGCTTGGATTAAATGTGATGTTGATTTTGGATCCAGGAAGGCCTATTGCAAAAGAGCTTTTTCTCTGACAAACTCTATTTGGTAGATGAATTTTATTAAAAAAAAAAAAAAGGCAACTTTAATTTTCTTGTTTATTAAGACTCGGATATTAACTGAATTGTACTTGTGAAATTTGAGGCAGGAAGGAAAGCATTATCCTTTTTTTTTCATGAGGAATGCCAACTAGCTCAGGATGTAACTAACCTGGAACAGACCAAAGCTGTCCCGAGTTAGGGCAGTTAAGATGGTCTTTCAAGGATTCTCTGCTCCCTTGGTCTTGCTAGAAGAGAATTCAAGATTTAGCTGTTCCGCTGCTCAAGGAAAGGATTTAGGAGGAGAGGGAAGAAAAGAGTTAAAACACCCAGTGCACCTAGAGTTTTATTTGTTAGGAGATATCTTATAGTTGAGTGCCTTAAAGGAGGCCAAGGTGGTTTTGGTTTGGTTTTTTTTTTGTACTTATATAAAGAATAAAGTAAAATGCCCTCCTTAATGAATTTACAACTTTAAGACTACATTTTGATTTCCATGGCAACATAAAAATCTTTGTGCATAAAGAATTATGGGCATACAAGGAATTTGTAGTTAAATACTCGATGTGGCTGTGCAAGTCGTTAGTCGGAGTAAAATAGAATATTGCTCTTCTTTGCTTGAATGGCCAGTAGTAAGGAGAAAGGAATCTTTATGCCAAGGAAGGAAAAGTGTATTCCCGAGTCACAACTATTGCTTGTGATAAACGGATGAAGAATTAGCTTGTTATTACTGTTCTGGTGGTACATGGAGCCTCAGATGTGAATTATTTTTCTACAGAGACTTCTCCATCGTCTTCCAGCACAGAATGATCTCGTGGTTGGTGTAAGCAGGGCTGAAGTATCTTCTGTAACAAAATCTGGAGATCTTTTTGTTGCCTTATTTATGTTAGACTAATATCTACATAAGTGCAGGATCAAGGAAAAAAAGAAAAAAGTATATAAGGCTTCCAGCTCTACAGTTTAGTGCTAGGCTGTGTGAATATATATGTGAATATATAACAAGCCAGAGAGAATGACTTTCAGCGTATAAAAATCTATATTACAAATGCCAAAATTCAGGTCTCACAGGATGTACTTTGCAAAATCAGAACCTCTGCTCTTGCTATGCAGTGCTTTTCATGAAGAGTTCGAGACTTTCTATAGCCACAGGTTCATTAATTTGGCATTTGCATTTACATACATCTTACACTTCCATGTAGAGAGCAAGCAGTTTGGGAGGAACTGAGTTACCTCACAGTTTTTTGTTGTAGCTCTATTTGTATATTCATTTGAAGCAAGAGATACCAGATTACTTGTATTTGCTTTAGGGTTTGATCTGTTGCTGTTTTTATTTTTAAGAACCATGATGATGATAGTGGCATGATCCAATAATATGCAATCTCTTGGTAGCTTCCAAATGATTTTTCTTGTCCCACTCTCCCAATTCTCTTAAATAATTCTATGCAATCCTGTGACCTGGTGTCAGAGAGAGGCAAGATAAGATACCAGTTTCCTCTCCAAAGGCTATGCAGCTCTTTGGCAGTGTCTTTTAAAAGCAGGACAGAACTCTCTAACAACGCTTTAAAGCAGTAGAAGGGTTTATATAGGTTTAATTGTCAATACTTCATGATCCTCCTGTGTGTGGTAATCACTACTTTTCTATGGGTCTATGAAAAATAAGATAACTGAGTAAGAGAGGCATTACTCTCTTTACGACTTTTCACATCTTGGGGATAACTTGCATTTTTTCAGCCCCGAAAATCCCTTTGCTTCCCCTGCTCCTATTCCGGCTATCCATTGCAGGCCATTAAGTATACAGTTCCTTCTCAGTAGCTAACGAGACTTAAATAAACATACTGAGAGACAAACACGGCCTCTACAGTTTAATAAATGATGCTGATTCTGGTCTCAATTACGCTGGTGTAAATCTGGAACAGCACCACTGCTTACTGTTGAATTTTACTCTAGATTTATATCAGAGATGAAACTAACCCATAGACTTCAATTTTTAAACCACTGGAATATTGTCACTGCAATTAAAGTTACTTTTAAAACCTGAATGTAAAGAGAGTTTAGCTGATCAAATTGCATACCTACCTTTTGCCATATCTCTGGAGTCTGCAATTCTAGCTTCATTTTTAATCTACTTTTAAACCTTTCTTTTCCAAGAGTCAAGAAATAGATAACATTCTGCTGATGCCTGCTAAGATAACATTACGTGTTATAATTAGATCAATGGATCTTTTCATAGAGAAAACTCTTTAACTTTGCCCTTGAATTTTTGTTCTTTTGGCTGTTTTTTAACACAGTTTTTAAACATAGTTTGCCGCCTGGTTCATGATTCAAATCAAGCATCTTGATGTAAGAAATGCAATGCATCTTAAAGTATTTAGAGGAACGAAGTACTGTTTTGTTCTTATAAAACGAGTAGCACCAGAGATCCTGTGATCGCATCACCAGTGTTGTAATGAACAGGTTGTTCAGAATCTGCCAGAAATCAAAGGTGAGTCAATGGGAAAAAAGCCGTGAAGAGGAGAGCTGCAGTCAAGCAGCTCGCAAGCAACACAAGCCGTTGAGTCAAGCACTTTATTCCATTCAGATCAAAATAATAGTAAATAACAAATGCTGAAATTGAGTAGCTTTTCTTTAGATTACTATTAATTCAGAGTATGAATGCAAGTAACTGTACACAGTATAAAGCACGATATCTCTATGCATTTTAAATTTAAGATGGAGGAGACAAATACTCATGAAATATCATGAAATTTTGACCTTGTTTGAGGCTGGTTATGCTCAGTAATGTTTTTGGGGAGCATTAGACTTTAGGCAGGACAGTAAAAAAGTAGATTTTGAATTGATGTAGTAAATTCAGGAGGGAGTAGAAGTCTTTTGCTGTATGAGCTTTGAGAACATAGGAGATGAAGGTATTCTAGGCTGATAGTGGGATAAATGCACTCGATGATCATCAGTAGTACTGAGGACAGGAATCCATACATCCCATAATAGTTATAGTTATCTACTTCTTATAATAAGAAGAAAATATGTGTGGGAAGGGGGAGGGGGAAGAAGATCTAAAAACCTGTGCAACAGAAGCCATTTAAAAGACCAAGATTTGCCAACTATCGTTACCATAGTTACCTTGCATTATAATTATAGAAGAAAGATCCTTGGTGGTCTTACTTAACCATATGTGGGATGTATCAGTGATTGGATGATGATCCCTGCTCTGCGAAATGAAGAAGAGCTATACTGTCTCTCAGCACATAGACTCATGGAAATGAATTAACTATTTTATTGAAAATTAACTTGTGCATGTCATAATGATGAATTCTGTTTATTTCAAGACATCTGATTGCAATTCCTGGAGATTTATGATTGAAAAAAAAGAAAGCTAGCTGACTGGTTTAGTGTTAATTTTCAAACAAAGTCATGTATTCCAAAACAGCTGATTTTCAGATTAAGATTGATCTTAACAGTGTAGGATAGCATGCATCTCCCAGCTATTTTTCTCTTCAGATCATACTGTCCCAGGTCTGCTGTGGGGCTTTGAACATACATTTGTGTTGTGGCATTTTGGTACTTCTTGCTTTCAAATTCTGCTCAGCATGTCCTTTTCATTCTCATATCTGGTGCATACCATGGACCATCTCTCATCGTCTTGTGATTTATTGCAGGGACACTGATTTACAGAACCGAAGTAAAGATACATGCTAACTTATGTGGAACTAAGCTAGCACGTGCCAAGGAACTACTTCTCATAGAAATGCAGAGATGTAAACATCCTGAACTTTCTCTTCCATGTCCTGGGAAGAATTTGCAGTATCAGGACTGTAATCCTTCCTAATTGCCCAGTTCTCCAATTGAAATTTTTTTTTAGCCCTTTTGCAAGCTTTCTTCTGCCTATCATTAGGCATTACCCTACAGCTTAGTAAAATATACAGCTACTTAAAGCAGAGAGGTCATGCTTTGTGGTCTCATCCTTTTGAGCCACAGCTGCATTAACCTTTTCAGGCACTGTGCTTATGTTTATATTTTTGTCAAAAAATGGAGCTAGCTTTAAGCTGGCTGATTTGGTATCCGCTAATGATGTGATAGCTTGTATGGCTGCCCCAGCACTTACCTGCTGCTGAGGCAGGTTTTGCAGCCTACTTTAAGCTTGTGGCTGCCTCTTCTCCTGCTGAGATCTGAACTTGAAATAAAATTTAAGATGACCACAGGTGTGCCTGCAAGGGCTGAAATACATTTCTTTGACTACAAACATAACATACATTGGACTGGACGATCTCTAGAGGTCTCTTCCAACCTCAATCATTCTGTGATTCTGTGATAACACATACTCTGTGCCACAACGTGACTCACTATCATCTTTCTATCACATTTGTGTTTTCTATGGCAACATCATTACTTTTTTGCCCTTTTTTTTTTTGTTAGATTGTCCTTATTTTTTCTAGAGAAAACTCATTCTAACTGTCCAGCCATTTCCCTAATCAAAATATCTATACTTCCATGACCCAAATCATAGCATACCTATACAACAAGAAAACACTAACGCTGGTAGTTTTGTTTGCAGAGAGAAGAGCAGCTTGGCTCACACAAGCCAGAAAATTTGGCTTTCTGCTGTTTAGGCTGGTGAATACTAGCTGCTTCCCGATGGCTGTTTTTTCACTGTATTCATCCGAGTTCTCACCATGGTCACAGAGGATGGGTGATCAAAGGGGCACCTCCTCCCTATTCGTCTGCTTGGTGTCCAAATTTTGTTTAGTTATATGTTAAAGATGCCTCGAAATAAACTACCCCCCATCATCCTGTAACAGCTTTTGTTTCTATTCACCAAGCTTTTGCCTGTCTGTTTTCTCTCAAGTCAGAAAATATATTTAGTCCTTTACACAGGTGTGTTTTCTTTCTGTTCTGCCACTGATTGAGAGGAATCGATTGTTTGGATAGCTTTCTTGTGAGGCAGACTCTTAGGTACTGTGAACTGGAGTAACTCCTTCAATTTTGCTGGCATATGCCAGCCTCGATATGCTCAGCATCTGATCTGCAATTTGTTTGTTCTCTCTGTACTGAATATTCACTCATTCTTCTCCTACTGTGAACAATGGAGGAGGCAAGGAAGGAAATAAAAGCTGTAAGACTCTTCTTATTCTACTCACATACTGATACACCAAAGAAAACGGTTAGAGTGTGTTTCAGCTCAATATTTTCAACTTTTTTTTTTCATTTCTTGTGAAGAGATTTATTCACAAACATACAATAATTCATGAGACTAAAGAAATGATGGATATTATTCTAAGGGGGCTCACATGGATGGAGTATTCTCTATAAAATGATTCAAATTATTCACAGAAACAGAGTCCTTTGGGTTGGAAGGGACATCTAGAGATCATCTAGTTCAACCCCCCTGCTCCAGCAGGGACCCCTAGAGCACAGGGCACAGGGTGGCATCCAGGTGGGTTTGGAAGATCTCCAGAGAAGGAGACTCCACAGCCTCTCTGGGCAGCCTGTTCCAGGGCTCTGGCACCCTCACAGCAAAGAAGTTCTTCCTCACATGGAGAGGAAACCTCCTGTGTTTGAGTTTAAAACCATTGCCCCTTGTCCTATCACTGGCCACAACTGAGAACAGTTTGGCCACCTCCTCCCTACCTTTACCCCTAGGGTATTTGTATGTATTGATCAGATCCCATCTCAGTCTTCTCCAGGCTAAACCGGAGTCAGAGAAACAAATCATGGATACAAAACTATACTTCATGAATTCCATCCTTCCTTTTTGAGTGTCATTTATTGCCTTCAATAAGGACTGGAATAGCCCCCCAAACCCGTATATGATGCATGACCAATGCCATCATTTTGCAGAAATTCAGTATAAATCCACTTGGTAATATATCTGTATTCTTCTGGGAACCTAGCAGCATGAATATGTGAATATCTGTTAGTTAATTTTCTGTGGGGGAAGCTATAATATTTGACTAATGCCCAACTTGTATGAACAACTAAATTTAAGTCTGTTAAGCCTTTTCTCTTGGAATCAGCCTTGACTGGATATAGAGAGTGCGGGAACATTTCTTTTCTCATGCTAAATAGACTCCATTTTACAGAACAGAAACACTAAGCATCACAGACTCTTCTGTGGTAAGAAAAGAGTGTAAGACTTTTAAGATGTAACTAGGAATTATATTCAGTTTGAAGTGGATTTTGCTTTTTGCATCCATAGCAATAACGCAGTAATTAAATTGAATAAACAATTTCAGCTGTAAAACCAATGCTGAAGCATGTTGCAAGCAAATTGTTTGCTTATTCAAGTAAGATAATAGATGCTTAAACTCATTTTGTACATGGCCTAATATTAGCATAGCATAAACCTTGCGGTTACAGCCGTTCAAGCATGTGAAGCTATGTCATTTGCTGCTACAGATCTGACTCAAACGCTCACACTGAAGAAACTGGCCTCATGGACTTGTCTCATTTTGAAAATCAAAACTTATTGTTTTTAATAATCTTCTCAAAATGTACATTTAATATTTACTCCAGCATTGTGGTAATGGGAGAAAAAAAGTTTTATCACTTCAATAATTTGTTGGTCTGTTTTATGGGAATTCATATTTAATAAGTATTTACAAGAAAAGGATCCTAAATTTGACATTTTCTTGTAGGGATGATAGTGGTGGCTAGTCTTGTAAGAAATGAGTGTTTAGTGAGATGAGACAATGTCAAAATTTCTACACCTGGAATGCCAGTGAGATTTATTTTATTTTATTTTTTAAGTTCTATATCTTCTGTTTTACTCCTACATCTGCAGATTTGAATATTCAAGCACAAGCTGGGAGTAGGAGTACATTTTTTTGGGCTACTGATATTTAGTTTGAAATTGTCAATCAACCTAAAGTCAGTGTGCAGCCAAGAACAAATACTGCCAAACTTTAGAAAAAAAACAGCACTCATTACTGTTGTTATGAAATGCATTTATGCTGAATAATCCTAAATTAAATGTTAATAGCTAATAGTTAATAGTTAATAGCTGTGTATTAAATGTTAGTGCATGCTGGCTTCCTCATAGTATTCTATCATGGGGTAAGCAGAAATATACATACATAAAAATGACTCCTCCTAAATTCATACATCTAAGGGTTTTTCCAAGATCAGTAGTAATTCCTACAGTAAATTAAAAAATGCCTTTTTTTCTTTTGTAATCTTTTAGTATCATATACATAACCAGGTTTTGATATTGCTCTCTTAAGTCGCACAAAAAAACAGTAGTATCTCTACCAATATGAACATCCACATATGCCCAGTCTGTTATCAGCTAAATAAACTCAAGCATTGGAATTTGCTCAAGGAAAAGAGAACAAATTCAATCACGTTCAGGACGTTTATGCCAAAGTCATCTCATATCAACAGTATGAGTAAATGTGTAGGGTATATGTAAATAATTTTTTAAAAAATTCATCTATCTATCTGGTATCACTTTGACCTGATGGCCACCTGTTTGGTTTTTTTTCCTGCTAATATGCTGGAATGGCTATCCAACAACTCAGGATCTTACTTGTTGAACAGAGGAGACATGGATTTTTTTATTTTCAGAAAATGCATTTCTTCTGAGAAAATGTTTGTTAAGAATGTCACTCATATCCAATATGAAATTTCTGTCAGAAAGACAGAAAGGATTTATGTGGACCTTCTTGGTGTCTCAGAGTACTGCAATACCTTTTCAGTAGCCTAATGTTCTGAGGAAGCCTAGATCTTGGAAAACACTGTAGACTGCAAATTTTCTGGGCTCTTTTTTTTTAACAGTGTAAGTTTTCTATTTGTTTGTTTGTTTGTTTGTTTTCATTTGTTATCCTACCTCAGGAGACAACAATTCTGAAAATGGTTTGCAATTTTTTGGACAGTTGATGTTGCCATTCAGTAATTTCCTGGTACAGTATCTGCTTAAGAATAAAAAATAATTAATGTGTATTATTTTGATATCTTTATTAGTGATCTGTGAAATAAACATTCTCGCATGAATGTACTATATTTCTTTTTTCATAAATAAGATCCTTTTTTTTTTAGGATGGGAACCTTAATCTGTTTTATTTACACATTAGAAATAATAAAAAAGTCTTAAAGCCTAATGAACCCCAAACTATGTTATTCAGAAATTACAATCAGCTGGAATTTACTGAATTACTTCTTGCAATGTTACTGAAGCAATTAGCAGAAATAAGGTAATGTTGTAACATCAATCTGAAAAGTTCAGGCAGGTCTTCTAAAGGCAATGAATGGGTGATAATGGTCAGTACAGTATATACCATCTCGGTTATGTAAGATAATACTGCTAATTATGCAGTGAAATCTGTCAGAAGCAACCACTCAAAAAACCTAATAAAAGCCTTGGTGCTGAGCAGAGGTCATATATAATTATAAAGGTAGAGTAGAATCATTTATTCAGATATAATTGAGGGGTATTTTCTGGATTTCTGCAGCACAGTGTGAAGCTGTGGAAGTTTAGCTTTCAGAGACTGGATCAGGAAGGTTATTTTCTTGCGTGGGTCCTTTATTTTTCAGTTATTATTGGGCATATGCCCAAGTCAAGCACATATCCAGGCAAGTTAATGTCTTTTTAGAACCATCTCTGAATATAATAATTTAGGAGGAAGGTATCTACAGATTTCTGTCTTCTCAGTTTCATGCCTTTGTCTAGCATATACAAGCAAAACAGTTGAATAGAGAAATAGCTATATATATATATATGTTAAGGCTTTATTTCAACCAAATTGCAGGATTCAATTTTAGCTTTTCAGGATATATTTAAATGGTGCCAGTTAATGTATGGGCTTGATATTAAGGCAGACACATGCTATTTCTAGTCATGTAAACTCAGCTTTTGATTAGCAGATATCAGAATTTTCTTGAATGTCTATCTAGGCATCCAAAATGAATAAATATAACTTGGTCTTTCACAACTGCTTATCTAAACCTTCTGTTGACCTTACTTCAAGATCCCTGATAACACATTGAAATCATAAGGCACCTTTGGCTCCAAGCTAACATCAACTAAATTATGCATCGGCATAATCATACTAAATAAACAGTACTCTGTTGATACAAATAACACATTGCGTGTTGAGTAGAAGTATTTCAGTTTTACTTACAGTTAATCTTGCAGATTTTCTGGCCCTTGTTTTCTACAGAGTCCAGGGAGATGAGCTGCTCTTGTTGACTGGGACTCTAGTTCAAGCATTGCACAGCTGATGCTCAGTGCTGTGTCATGTAGAAGATGCAAACCTCTTCAAATTTGCCTCTTGACAGCTAGATATTTGTAGTGACGATGCAGGTTTCCATTATTTTTGAAATGTCATAATTTTCATGCAGCTTTTTTTTTTTTACTTTGAAGGAAGAAGTAATTTGCATTTCTATTCCCTTCTTAATCTTGCTTTTTCATCAACATTTTAATACTTTGCTGTTAGATTTTGACATAGAGCTATGGTAACCTGCCATAAGCTTTGGTACTCTTTCTGAGTAAGGTATGGAAAAATATTGTTCCACTGCAGAAAAACCATAACAGTGTGGGTTTGAACATTGCTGATGCTGAAGAGATGGAAAATACTAGTGATTAAAAACTGCTCTTCCATATTTAAATATTATAATCTTTTATAAAATTATAAGAACTATTTGCATGTATGGGCAACAGCAATTTTACCCAAGTTAAAAGGAACATAAAAAATCTGAGAATCTAGAACTTACAGAAATTTCTTATTTGCCAATTTGTTCCAAGACGCTTGTTCAGAGAGAGGCCAGAAGAGCAGTGATAATTTGCTGTTACCATTTGGTTGTCTGTGTGAAAGCAGGTAGTGCTGCCAGTGACATTTTGTGACTAATCTAATGCCACTTCAGTTATGGGAGTTGAGAATGGACATAAGTAATGAAATATTTTACATGCTTGAAATCAAGCAGGTGCTTTAGTACCTTGATGAGTCAGATGTCATAACAGAGAGCACTATAACTCTTAATGTTTGTTGGCATGTCTATAGGAAGGCTCAGCCAAGAGGACAAGAAAGGAATGGACTTCTCAGCCCAGGAGGCTTGTTGGCAGTATAATATGAGAGCTTACTATGCCACAGTGTAAGCTGTGCTGGGAGATTAATGGTTATTTTATACTGAATGCATTCAAGTATCAAACTGTACTGCAACTTCGATATGAACAACTGAGAGTTTGAGAGTGTGACTCTCTGTATAGATGCATAAAAATAGATAATATGTATACTCACAACCACATGCATAAATACATATGCACAACACACGTTTATAAAGCCTCTCATAATGTAAAAGAATCTGCTATGACTGAAATTTATATAAAGAAACCAGAGTTATATCAGCCCTTCTCTTAAAGCTAATGCTTTTCAGCTTTCCATGCATTTTTTACAGGGTCATATCTTTTCTTTGTGAAGTAAACAAAAATAAGCAAGAATGACTAACAACATTTTAGGAACATTATGAATGGTAAAACTTGGATCTAATCAGACTTTGTTACTAAGTTTTGTCATTATGAAGTTTCCACATGAGAGTGTAGTGTTCAAGAATATCTGAAGAATCTTGCAGCCATTGCAGTTAAATGGAAATGGTAAATATTAATTTTATGATTCCCAAGGACTATTTTTAATGGCTGTATGTCTCAAAATATGCATGATCCCAGACAGAATTTTGAAGTTTTTCATCAAGGTCTTCAAAACAATGTGCAAATCCAGTATTTTACCCCTAGTTTTGAAAGAACAGGTCTAACTCACAGCTCAGAGAGGAAATATCAACATTGGTACTCTCTAGGAGACATCAGTAGCTGAGATGGCTAGTCATGCTTGGTAAGGGTGACTACACATTGTCTGAAAGTTGTGTCTTAGCCAGCACTGCAGGGGCTTCAGCAGACACTCGATCAGTCACAGTGTATGCCTAAATGGCTACACTGGTTGGCCAGAATGATCCATCTGCAATTTTTTTTCCTGCAATTTTCTTAAATTTTAAGGCGCTTTAGAATTCCTGTTCTTATTTTCATGAATGAGCAGCACTCATTCTACTGGCAGAATGACTGTCTTTGGGCTCCTCACTCTTGTCATGTTATGTCATGAATTTGTTAGCTTTCAAAAGCTGCTTACCAAAGCCTAGAGAGGTATATTCAAAAAACTAGAGCTCAAAAATTGCAACCTGAGACTTGGCTTGGCAGTGCTATCAGAAAAGAATCCTACTGCTTAGGGAGAAGAGACAACTGGGATCTGCTGGCAAGTCCCTAAAAAGCCTCCTCTCAAGATCCCTTTCTACGAGCAGAGGCTCCAGAGCAATTACTTGTGGCCTTAGAGTAGCATTGGAGAAAAGATACTGTTAGCTTTCTTAAACATGAATTCCCGTGTGCCAGACTCTGTGCTTGTGCTAGGAACTGCTAGCTGTTGTGTCCTCAGGTCAGCCAAAGCAGTGGAGGTTTCTGAACAGCTCAGGGTAATTTTTATTCTGCTTACCACCCATACAGCAGTAGGCCTTGTTCACATTGAAATTGAGCTCCAGTAAGATTAAAAAAAGAATAATAATAAAACCAGCAGGGAGTGCCTGGGCACGATACAGTCATGTTTTCAGGTTTGCATGTTTTAGTGTTTTGTTCATCCCATATGAGTGCAGTATATAGTTTAGATCAGTAGGGCAAGTATTTCTGACTAAAATAAGTTAAATTATACCTCATGAGCCTTTGACAGGAAAAGCAATTCTTTTTTCTTAGTCTTTCACCTAATTGTTATAGGGATTGCAAGATCCCAAGGGTAGTAAACTGTCTTAACACATCTGTTATATACCTGACCTGTATATAACAAATCTATTACATTAATTTTGTGTGTTATGTATTTAAAAAAACAAAAACAAAAACAACCCTCACCACTATGCTGAATAGAGTGAAAAATACCCATATGCTTTGGTAAGCTTGTATTTACAAACAGGGTTAATATGTTCAATTCAATTCATTTGAGGTTCTCAGAAAAAGCCTGGTTTTCTGAAAACACCAAGAGTCTCCTCTCTGAAAAAAGGGTGATCTTGAAGTCCTTCACATTAAGTACCATCTAGGAATCTAAATGGCCCAAGTTATGAGGCTAAATGAGGCAAAGTGAGAAAATAATTTGCAAAATACAGCATTGCTTGTCCTTTCAACGATTCATAAAATAGCCACAGATCTCGCCTTTGTTTCAGCTCTATTTTGGATCACCAAACAGAATTAGCAAATTGTGACTGCTCTGTAACAGAACGCAGTGAGTTCACTCAAATTCTGAAGAATTTGAATCTGTAGAACTACTTTACCTTTGTCTTCTCATTTCACTTTTATGTTATTTTGTTATTATGTAATAGACATCTAAATTTAATTTCACAAAACTACAACAAATAAGACTGTAAGCAAACAAAAACTCATATTTGTACTATTAAACTAATAAGCTTAATAACAATAATCCACCAACATCTGCAATCATAAAATAAAAACTTCATTATCATTTCAATACAGTTAATACAAATCCTCAGGTTCACCAGTACACCAGCTGTGTCCTGGTGCTCAACAACACAAAACAGCAATTCATGCAAAATTACCAGTCTTTGTTACTGACTCTTTTCCCTGGCTCCAGTCCCAAAATATTCCTGCTGTTCAGGTCTTTGTTTCCTTTTCTCTGGAAGTCTTTTTTTTTTTTTTTCTAGGAGAACAAAAAAGATTGTTCCCAAGGATGCCTTCAGTAGCCTTCTCACCTCAAAAATGACGCCTCCAATAATTTCTTTTGCAGTATTAAGAATCACAAGTGCTTGTTTATTAGTGATTGGACTATCTGCTTCTTTCTCCTGTGCTGTTGATATTGATGTAGTCCTACCTGCAGAGTTCTCTAGCATGTTTAATTCACATGGAAGCTTAGAATATTAGGGAAAAAAAAGTATAACAATAATATTTTCTGGTGTCCCATTGTAAGGATTGAAAAATGCTTGAAAATGTAAGAAAGACTAGTAATTTAATACTTCTTTATTAATTGTGATAATGTTTTACTGTTTGCTATTTACTTATGAACTAGGAGCAAGACCTGAATGTGCTGGGCACTGTGCATGCTTTTTCTAGGAGATATTACATATCAGGAGTGTGCAGCTTAAGTACATGATAGAGACAAGAGACTAGGAAAAAGAGATAGGATCAAGATAAAGTATTTATCTCTTGGATTTGAGCCAGTAATTCAGAAATAATCTCTTTGCATTGAACCTATGCGTTCAATCAGTAACAGCAAATTTCCAGAGTGCATTGTAAGTATGTGCTAGAGAGGCTGCAGTGATTGCATAGTTTATAGTGCTAAGATGTCACCTAGCTCCTTCCCAGACAGTTTCTCATATTGACCAAAGAGCAGAGAAAAAAAAAAGAAAGAAAGAAAAAAGTTGGTTTATGTTCATACTCTTGAATTGCCATTACATTTCTCCTCTGTCTCAATCAATTGGCCATCTTTTCATCCCTGGTGAGAGTATAGAAGAGGAATTAGGTAGCTTCTCAGCAGTTCTTGTGGGACAGGAGGGAGAGTAAAGGAGATTAAAACTTTGCCTGTCAAGCCAACTGCATCAGCTGTTTCCCAAAGTGTGTCGAGAGTACCAGAAGAGGACTGAACATCTCAGATAACACCCTCCAACACAGGAGGCCACAATCCTGTCAAGCAGGCATTCGCAAGAGATTTAAGAGTGGTAGATAGAATAGAATAAACTAAATAGAGCACACTATTAGAATAAACTAAAATAATAATATATTATGAGAGGGTGAACGCCTTTCCTGAGAGCATCCAATGTTGCATCTTGGTAGACAGAGGATACAAGATGTCTTAGACTAGTGTTCTACATATACACTCTCTTTTTATTAGAAGAGCCAAATGTTTCTACTTCCCCTCGTATTCTGACAAATGAAATAGTGGCCAAATGAACAAATGATGTGTCCTCTAAGAACACAGCTTTGCAGATTACAAGATACTTACCTCTTTATGTGGATCATTCAGTCACTCACAAGCAGGGAGAACCCAGATGTTCCTGTGGTGTTTGAAGTACAAGAGTTTGTAAACCATGCAATTGTATATTAAAGAGATTTCAGATGTGAACATTTAAAGCTGTTTTGACCTCACTGGAAACCTTAAAAAATCATGTATTCATATTGCTTTTAAATTATCAGAGTTTTCTTTTGGGTGATTAAAGCTAATGTACCTATAAAGTGGATAAACATTTGAGATTTTAACTTATGAAGTGAGTGTAGTCAGATGCTACCACTTCCTTCAGTCATTCCCTGCCTTTCCTGTCTATTTGCATTGTGGGCACCTAATGGCAAAATACATATCTTAGTATGAGTCTGTACAATGCCTATAACCTTCAGACCTTACTCCCTGTTCATCCACACACTGCTCTCGCATGGAGAGAGCTCAAAGGGCACTCTGCACCTTGCTTTCCATGCCGCGAAATCATCTCAGGTGTGTCTGTGCTCAGAGGTACGTGTTCAGGTCCTTATATCACTGATTCTGTGTAAAACTCTGGAGTCACAAGTTTGTCTTTCAAGATCTAGCTTGATTTGTATTACTATATAGAAATTTTCACAGTGTATGAAATTTTCATTTTCTTTTTTTGAGCATTAAGTTCACATTTTCAAGCATATAATCATTTATCACAACGATCTGTTTTTAAAACTTTAATCCTGAGATTTACTGCTAAATTTACATTCTCAAAATAAAGTCCCAGAAATGATCAACCTCCAAAGCAGATCTGTCTGGTGTCTGGACCTGTTATGACAAATTTTGGTAAGGTTTTTGTTTTATTTACACATCCAGCTAAAACTGGTACATGCAAGTCAGTTTTAATTCAGAAAAAAATGTATTTCAAATGAAAGAAAAAAAGTTAATTTCATTTTGATTAGAGATTGTCAGAATAGATAATGGTATTTTCATAAATCTTCCAAAATTCCTATTCAAATATATTTTTTATCATAAGACCATTTCAGTAATGAATTTCTGACTGCTTGCCATCTGGCAATGTTTGGCTTTTCTGTCACTTATAGATTTGGCTATCAAAAGAAAAATTGCACAGTCCTGTATGAACCTGTTCTTGTCAACGAGTTCAGTGTTAACTAATAAATATAGATGGAAAACTAGTGTGTCAGTTATTCTCAATTAATTTCCTGAGGAGAAAAAAAAAAAGGCTATCTCAAGCTATCTACCTCATTATCTCACTCCAACTTTTCCCTTAGTGCCCCTAGTATAAACACACAGTACACATTCTTAATAAAGAGGACATAATTTTGGTGGACACTTTTATGACTATTATATGCTACAGTTGCTAGACTGTTTAAAGGTCACTCTCTCTGCCCCATAATCCAGATTTTTTTTGTTTGCGTTGCTGATTCACTCTTTCCTCCCGGAGTCAGAGAGTACAATCTCCTTTTGACCTTCTTTATTGGTGCTGTAGAGTAAATTCTGTAGAACATGTTAAGAAAAAATGGGACTTGCGACAGAAATTTTGACTGTGGATGAGGCAGAGGTTAGGAAAAAAATAGGCCTGCATCAATATATAAATGTGAAACCTACAGCTGGAAAAACATAATTCTGTTAAGAAATGGTATTCTTTTTCTGTAATTTTTCTGACGCTCCTCTGCTAGGAACACAGTATAGCTGCTAACTATACCTATTTTGTCAGAGATTAGTTATTTGAAGTACAATATATTGGGCTATCTTACAAAGACAGAGACAAAGCTTCATGAATACCTTTTCTGATGTCACCTTTTAGCAATGACTCTCAAAAAAAATTTTTTTCCCCCTTTTTTCAAGGTTTCTATTGTTTGAGAGCAATAAGACAGTGGGCAGAGTGTATCCAGGCAATATGGTAGAAATGGATTGCTTAGCTTTCAGTAATGTCCGTATACTGCATTACTTGAACACATAAATGATATACCATGGACATTCACTGTCATGTTTCATCACACTTTAACAAATTGCAAACTCCAGTTTTTGCCTGAGTGAAATTATTTTCCAGCGAGCAGATTCTGTAATAAAAATATTGAGTCGAAAATATAAAGCTAAGCCTGCTGTTCAGATAGGAAGGATAAAGCAGTATAACCCTACAAACAATTGTTTATTTACTACACCTTTACTACACCTACTACGCTACCACCTATTTTTATTCACTACACCTTTACAGGGATCTTTCAGTATTCAGAGCCACAGGCAAATCAGATTTCCACAAAGTGCACAAAGACCACAGTGCAGGTGGACGTAGTCTCACACTTCCACATTTCTTTGGGTGACCAGTTCCTGGAACCTCCTGCAGGAGAGGACGTCTGTGTCCTGCAAGGAAAATATGATGGTACTGTGTTCTTGTGGTAAGTAAACACAGAAGTTGTAGTTAGTAAATACAAAAGTCATACAGAGATTTGATCAAGTAGCAAAAAAACCACTGTGCATGTGCGTGCGCTTCTGATCACAACCCTCACAGTCTGCTATCTTGCGCGTGAGTCTCAAGGATAATCTAGAAAGGATGTTGACTTCTCAAGCAATAAGGTCCTCTGAAAAAGAAAATTTACTAATATCGGTTTGTGAAGAACGTAATCTAAATCTCCAGTCTATTCAGCAAGTTCTTGTTTTGAATTTAAGTGAACTAATGGAGTATTTATGCACAAACATTTACACACAATTATCTATATTTTAAGAAATATATATAATATACTTCCCCTTGCTAGTTATAAAATTCTGAGCTTGCCATTTGTCTGAAAATTTGTCTAGTTTTTCTTACTCAGGGATGTAGCTCGATTTTCATAGGGTTGTAAATTCTATTTCCTGTCCCAGCTAATCCATATATGTATATCAAATACCAAAGAAATTTTCTGCATGGCAGAACAGGAGACTTTTCAAATGGTGAGTCTACAAACCAGGAAAATTTATTCAATATGTTTTTTTTTTTAAAGGGAGCTTTGGAAAATTTGCTACTTAAAATTACAAAATTAGCTGCATACTCTACATGTATTAGTTCCTGTTCCAGTCTAGACTGGCTACACTATTTTCTGAATAGTGGCTGCTTACATTTTTTTTTCCTAAAATTCTTCAAGGATATCAGAATTTTCCACTTCATTTTCATGACTGAACTGTATACCACTGGAAACAACAACAACAAAATGTTAAACTCACAATCTGTTGGTATTTGTGTTAAGACAGGTTTGTGTTTCATTGGCTGAAATGTTGCTAGACATGGGAGAAAGACAGAAATCCCTTTCAAAAGAGACCTGTTAACAGGGCAAGCAAATTAGTCTATTGGTGATGTGATTAACCCTAGCCTAAGTAATATTTGGCAGGTACTTTGTGCACATGAGAATAATCAAAAATAGAAAACAAGAGATGACATTAGACATTTTGTAGTACAGAGACCCATTTTTGCTCTCTCTTTGCTACCTTTAAGGACTCCTTGTTAATGACTGGCATTCATACGTTGGCAAAGATTGTTTAATAATAAAAAAATGATTAATCATGTCACATCTTGTTGTTGCTTACTTTTCTTCAGTTAGGCAGAACTTGAAAGACGCAGACAGGAACGGTTCAAATTTTCACTGGATCCCTCTAGTCCTGTTTATTTTCATCTTTTCTCCTGGCTTTCCCCCAAGGAAGAGGCCAAGAGCTAGCAATGGCTACAGACCCTCCCAAATTTCTGCCCACCAGAAGGAGAAGAAAAGACACTAGTATACTCACTAACAAGTCACACTGAATGAATACAGGTCAGGGTTTTTTCCTCAGATATTTGTGGTAGCTGTTTGCAACAAACCGTGTCACTTGTGGAGCTTAAATAATTCATTGAATAATGCAAAGAAAAATATTCTCAAGAAATATGCACAACCAGAAAATAATCCAACTTCATCAAATTAAAGTCTCAGCTCTGTTTGGTAGTTTTCACAACAGAGTATCTACAAATTTGGGTTGCATGCCCTCAGTCTTTCCAGCCCCAACACTCAGATTTATGACAGCATAGATTTCCCATTGGAAAAGATGGTGTACTGCAGCAGAATTTATTAGAATTGCATTTTGGAGGCCTTTTTCTCTAACACTTTTTCTCCTTTCCCTCCTTTTTCTAATGTAACAGTGCATCAGATGGCTCTGACACTGAAATTAGCATGAAGACATGTGTGGTTCCCTGCAAATCTGCTCTGCATAAATAATCATTCTGCTTACTGACCTGCTAAGGCCCCAAGCTGGCAATCACACAGCAAAGCCCATAACTTCCCCCATTTTGTGCTGCTCTACCATTCTCTTATCCTGACTTCTAAGCTGTTATCTTGTACATCTCTTGTATCTAACTTAGAGAAGAAAATCAAATGTGGATTAGAAAGAGTGTCATTCTAGGCCTTTAGTGCAAATGTCTTGGGTTAGTCAGAAGACAGATAGGTATCAGAATGGATGTGACTGGACAAATATGGTCAAGTTATGAGTGCTTATGTTTCCAGCAAGATTTTTAATTTCATTTTTTTCCATAAATCAGGTTTGTAACAGATGGGTAGTATGTAGGTCAGATTCAGCAAGCATCTTAGTAAGCACTTGCTTTATGGTTTGTTTGATCATCTCTGATCAGCTCTAAATCAGTCAGTGCAGTCAATGTGACAAAACTGTAAAATGAAGGGCACAGATTTGGCATTAACTTGTGTCTTGGGTCAGATTAATCCCAGATGCACACCTGATAAAGCAGTAGAGTTGTGGGCAGGCAAAATTTTTACCTGATTAATAAGTGTCATGACACAAGTCATATAGAGGATCACACACCGAACTCAAGTCTCTGCAATCCCATGGCACCAAAGGGACTACAAAGGACATAGTGAAAGTCTTGACTTTGAATTTCCTATATGCTGTTTGCCAGTACAATATTTACTGTTGACATGTATTCTTTCATGTTTTGAAGAAAATTTTTTGGGAAAGGGGAAATTGCTCCTTTTCCCCAGCAATAAGGAATTCTCCACCTTTTCTTTTAACGGCTCACAATCTCTTTGGTAAACCTGCATTTTGGAGCATTTAAATGGTGGAGTTTTAAACAGCTCCTTTTCTTTGGAGCTGTAAGAGGCCACCATATAAATCCATCTTAGTCCACAGGTGTGCCAAGTGTAGCAGTTCCTTTGGAGCTGTGCTAGTCTCTCACGCTAATGCGTCTGCTGCACAGGCTGCAGGCTCTCATCTCCTGACATATGCAGAGCTCTGTGCATGCTGCTCTATCCCTGCAGCTGCTTATTACACTGCCAGGCAGAGAGCTCATAGACCTGCTACTTATTTGATTTAGCTTCACACGGTAAAAAATAAACACATATAAAAAGATTCAAAGTTATCTGTCATATTACCCTTGCTTCCTGAACACTATTCCCTCTAAGTGTTTTCCTCACATCTGGTGTCTTGTCCTAAATCAAACATCAAGTTTCTTGTTTATATCACTGACTATATGTTATTATTATTTTAATTTACAGTGAGAGGTGTCTAAAGTCCAGGAATTATTTTCTTCAAATGTTTTTAGATTTGCTTAGTCCTGAGACTGAGACTAATTTAATCTGAAAATTAAATTACTTCTTTATATACAGATCTAACTAGAGAAATCAGCCAGCAAAGCATTTATAAATCTTCCCAAGTAAAAAAGAGTCTCACTGAATTCAATGGAATTAGTGTTCTACTTAAAAATACGAAGACCTCTGGGTAGAGCTGTAAATAGGAAATATACTCCTGATATGGAAAGCTATATTAATTTCAAAAACTCTGTCTTAGAATATATTACGTATTGGGTGGGAAACAATGCTTGAACGAGATTTATCTAGGCAGGCAAAAGGTGGGTAAAAAATGAAAATGTTTCCTTAATATATCTCTGGGATCCATTGCTGTTAAGTGAGAGTAAAATCTATAACAGTACAGGAGATGACACCTGGGGTGCATCTTCCTCTGCATATGTCCCACTGAGTGGGAAAAATAGGGAACCTCTGGACAATATCCACTGGAACTGAAATCAATGGTAATCTTTGCATGGCGTGAAATAGCTTTTGGATGGGGTCCAACAGGAAAATAAATTTTAGCTCGCTGTGAAACTAAATGTCTTTTTTGCCATCCTGTTTATTCAAAAAGAATGTATAAAGTCTCATCTCCCTTCACACAGCAGAAATTTGTTAGAAATCAATGTTTTGGTAACATTTCAAAGCTCTTCTCTGAGATCACTCATCTCACAAAAATCTCTTAAGATTTTTCTGAAGAATAGATCCCAGGATTTTTTTTTTAATTATTATTCTAATTCTTTCACATAAAATAATAGAGAAATTCTGCCATGTGCTAATGTGCTGTATGTGATCATATGAGCCTTGAGTGGGGACACTACTCTGGCTTCACCAAAAGAGTTACATGAAGATACTTCTAGGCTATTTATCATCAACCTAAAGGAAGTGCATCTGTATCTTCAGAAAGGTTTAGCCTTTATCACTGTTACATATTGCATCATTTGCTTTCTAGATTGCAAATATTCAGGGATTTTTAATAAGTCTCCTTTCAGCTTCTGATAGCTGGCGATCCAAGAAAATAGAGGTGTGCTTGTTCTTGGCCAAAATGGCCACAGAAAGGCAAAACAGTTCACAGTAACTCCAGACAGCAGATATATTTGACACTGTGAGTAGAAGAGAATCTGTATTGGTTCGATAACAAAAAAAAAAAAAAAAAAAAAAAAAAAAAAAAAAAACCAAACAAAATTAAAAAAAATTACCTGTGGAGAATAAATGTCTCATAAGAAAATTACCAAACTTTTAAGAGAAATAGAAAAGTAATATTAGTCTAGTATGGGTCCTGATGATTTTTTAAACCATTAACAATGAACTGTTTGATTTGGCTAAATGTAACCTAATACAGTGTCAGTCAAACATATCTTCATGTTTACTGATTCTCACTCATGGATGGAGAGCGACTGGCATGTGGCTTTCCCCAGCTTCAGAAGAGTTAGCAAACAAGCCCTTCTTCCTTTCATATTGCCATTCTTGTATCCAGCGGAAGAGCTGAACGTGCCTCCTTACCTTGTGTTGCTCTGAAACAATGAATAATATGGATTATCAAAACATCTGATCTCTGTTTGGCAAAGACATTTTTCATAGCGCTGCGTTGACATGCCATGACATAGAAGTTAAGGTCTGGATTCTAATTACTGCTGCTAGGAGTTTGCCAAGTGGCAGAGGCAGGCCTAGGGGACAGACCTGTCAGGATTGCCCCTCAGAAACACATTATTCCCTCCCAGCATTAACGGTGCCTGTATACCCAGGAGAAGGCAGTGTACTACCTTGTGATATAGTTTCACATCCACGTGACCTTCCATATGCATTTCTACCATTTAGGGAAAAAAAAATCAAAAAATCAAAAACCCATCAGGTACAAAGTGGAAATTATAGCTTGACAAAAGTGACATTTCTTAGGATTGGTTATTTCTAAAATACAGCCTGTTAGTTAAAAATTTTGAGTCATTAATTTCTTTCTATGCAAACAATTAATGCTATATTTCCTGGGAAGAAAAATTCTCTTTGGATGGCAAATTCTCTTTGGATGGCCAGCATGGGTTCACCAAGGGGAGATCATGCTTGACTAACCTGATAGCCTTCTACGATGGGGTGACTAGATGGATAGATGAGGGCAGAGCGGTGGATGCCATCTATCTGAACTTCAGTCAGGCTTTTGACACCGTTGCTCACGGCATCCTCCTGGGCAAGCTCCAGAAGAGTGGGTTAGATGAGTGGACAGTGAGGTGGATTAGGAACTGGCTAAATGACAGGGCCCAGAGAGTAGTAATCAGCGGTGCCGAGTCCAGCTGGAGGCCTGTGGATAGTGGTGTCCCCCAGGGGTCAGTCCTCGGTCTGGTCCTGTTAAATTTATTCATTAACGACCTGGATGAAGGGATGGAGTGCTCCCTCAGCAAGTTTGCTGATGATACTAAGCTGGGAGGAATAGGTGATAGCCCTGAGGGCTGCGCTGCCATCCAGAGGGACCTGGACAGACTGGACAGCTGGGCGGCGAGTAACCTCATGAAGTTCAACAAGGGCAAGTGTAGGGCCCTGCACCTGGGGAGRAATAACCCTMGACATGCCTWCAGGCTGGGGAMCGACCTCCTGGAGAGCAGCCCCGCAGAGAGGGACCTGGGCGTCATGGTGGACGACAAGTTGACCATGAGGCAGCAGTGTGCCCTCGTGGCCAAGAAGGCCAATGGGATCCTGGGGTGCATTAAGCAGAGCGTCTCCAGCAGGTCGAGGGAGGTGATTCTGCCCCTCTACTCAGCCCTGGTGAGGCTGCACTTTGAGTACTGGGTGCAGTTCTGGGCTCCCCAGTGCAGGAGGGACGTGGAGCTGCTAGAGAGAGTCCAGTGCAGGGCCACAAAGATGATCAGGGGGCTGGAACATCTGCCCTATGAGGAAAGGCTGAGCGAGCTGGGCCTGTTCAGCCTGCAGAAGAGAAGACTGAGAGGGGACCTGATTAATGTATATAAATATCTCAAGACAGGGAGTGAGGAGGAGGGGGCTGGCCTCTTCTCAGTGGTGGCCAGTGACAGAACTAGGGGAAACGGCCACAAATTGAGGCACCAAAAGTTCCACAGGAACTTGAGGAAGAATTTCTTAACAGTGAGGGTGACAGAGCACTGGAACAGGCTGCCCAGAGAGGTGGTGGAGTCTCCTTCTCTGGAGATCTTCAAAACCCGCCTGGACATCACCCTGTGCCACATGCTGTAGGGGACCCTGCGTGTGCAGGGGGGTTGGACTAGATGACCTCTACAGGTCCCTTCCAACCCTAGCCATTCTATGATTCTATGATTCTATGAAATGATGACAGGTTTGAAAAGGCTGGGCAGCTGCCTAATCATTAAAACAGTTTCTGACAAGTCATGTTTTTCAGAAGAACACTTGTGTATCTGTAAACATCTATGCATACATTCATTCACATATCAAACATAACCTTTTCCATGATCAAGGCCTCACTGCTCCCTGGGCTGTAAAGTCACAGTTCGTGCTTAAAACACTAATAAATTCTGCAGTTGATCCCACCTCAAAGCTGATGGAATTGCAGCTATATAAAGCAATGATATTTTGGTTATACCACTTGATAAAACCTTTTTTTCTGCCTTAATTGGGGCTTTCCATGTAAAAAGATCATAAAAAAATCTTTTTGATAGTCTATACCTAAATATTTAATTTGGGCAATGATAGAGAAAGGGAGGAATAGACAAACTTTTTTTTTCTGCTTTGGTGTTTGTTGTACAATTTTACTATCTCAATTAATATAACTGTAAATTAGTAGACTTTAATAGACCAAACCTTTCTCACACTGCATTTTGTTTCTGCCATTAGTGAACTTTAGTTTCAAATCTAATTCTGACTGGAGAGCATTAATAAGTTAAAACAACTGATAAAACAAATTCTGCCCTAGTATAATCTTAAATCCTAAAGATTTACTAAATTTTCAGATCCCCTAGTCTCATGTGACTAGCATAGTTAGAGGAAACTGTAAAAACTGCAGCTGAGAAGATAAGATTTAGATTAAGACAACCATTACCTCATAACAGCACTAGAAAGAGTATAACAAGTGTTGAATTCAGTTTGGATGTTGTTCAAAGCAGAATGTAAAGTGGTGGGAAGAGCCTATGAAACCTCCCGCTGCTGGGCAAATCTCTTTTCCTAATGCAGCTGCAGCACTTAGGTAATCAAAGCATGAAACTATAAATTTCTTTTTCATCTAAACATGAATAATTGTGAATATATTTTCCATTAAATTATTTCCGCAGCAGAGCAGAGCATTTTATTTTCCTCAATAGTGCCCAGAGGTCTTGAAAGGCCTTTGGGGACATGAACATTTTCAGTAAGAACTTGAGCGTACAGCAGAAGGAAGAAAGTAAATGTTCTTGTCATATGGCCCAGCTAAGCATGGGAACCTGCCTTCAGCATCAAATGGCCAAGAGCAGATCACGCTGAGCCACTGCTTTTTATAAACCAAGACACTGGACTAAGTCCTCAGCATATACATGTCCCTGAGGCTTCAGCAAAACCTCAAACTCCACCTGCAAAGCCAATCATGTGGTTTAATGTATTTAAATAATCATCTCTGTGTTTTCTTTGAGCAGTGATAAACTGGTGTTATTCTCTTTGAAGATTTCTACTGGTAAGCAGTTAGGTTCTTTTTGTTTCCCAAACAACCCCTCATCCTCTTCATCTTCTCTCACTTTTCAACTGCAAAAGGAAATTGTTGACATGAGGAGAGGTAAGGAAAGGAGAAATAAAGTATATTTCTGTGCTTCACAATCCGAGAGCTACTGGCTCAGGAAGCTGAGCAGTGTTGGCTGTTTTATTTAAACCTGTAGTTAATATTCCCCGTTGGACAGTTCAATCAAAGGCTTTATGAAGCGGTAACACTTGCCCTTGGGTCAGTCTCCTGAGGTAGTGAGAGGAATAAGAAAATGAAGGTAATGTTCTGGCTCTGTTCCTGGCTATTTCTCCATGTTGGCTGTTGCCGTCTATTCCTGGAAATGCGAAGGAACAACAAAGGGTTATGAACGCGTAGCCACATGCTTATTTCAGCTTTCTTTTAAACTTCATCCAAAGTTAGAAAGAAGAATAATACAAAAATTGATTTTTCTTTCTGTTGAGCTCTGAAATATGTGTCAGATTCCAGCTTCAAAGGAAATGCTTTTTCACTCACACAGGATTGTGCTGTCTTGTACTTTTCTGTACATTTTAACTGCACGCAACGGATCATTCTCTGAAATGCTCAGCTGAGCATTGGCATCTTTTGTGACTTGTGTGCTGCAGTCAACAGCCCTTATTTCTTCTTCTGCTGCTAGTGTATATCCTGAGCTGTGCACTCTTTTCTCCAGAAAACAATAGCATTTGCTTTCTCAGTTTCTGCCATATTTGTGTTGTTAGTGTGAATGTGCTTGTGTTTAACTGTTGATTAGACCCTCACAAAGGGATTTTCCAGTCACAGAGGAGACTCCCATGGATGTCGTTGGTCTGGTTTCTCAGTAGTAACTTACAGGATAATAAAATAGAAATTGTAAGTATTCTGTGATCTGTAATTCACATTTCTTGAAACAAAATAGATCACCTGCTGTGTAGACTTCATATATTTATATAATTATGAACCTTCCTAAACTTTTGTTATAGGTCCAAGTTCAGGTCAAAACCCTATCTCTAGCATCAAAAAACCCCAGGGAGACTGACTGTGGTAAAATTTGCTGCTTAATCTGAGCAGGGTCATTTTTAAGGAGTGAGACAACATAATGAAATGATGATTATACAATACTTTGTGATTAACCTGGTATTAACCTGCTGCTGCAAGAGTCACCAACAACAGTCACTCTTGGCCTCTGCTACAGTCCACCAGCAAGGAGCAAAGTAGGCCCCAGCTACATGAGTTAGTGTGAATTCCAGCTAACATAAAAGGACAAATAACTCTCCTAACTGTAAGAATTTATACCTATAGACTCGAGTGTATGAATTGCCTGGAGTGGTAAATTCTTGCTCAAGCAGATTTCCTCCCTTAGTTAGTCTCTGCAGCAACACAGCAGTGCAGGGGACCTCGTGGGTCACCTAGACGTGATGTTGCGCAAAACTATCTCGTGTTCGGCTTATAGCCAGGAGCTGTCGAAACAAGGAGGGCTTATATTTGGTTCCTTCAAGTGCTGATGTGAACAATGCTTCACTCATGAGACTATTTGCACAACATAATTAGCAAGGGTGTGAGCTTACCCGACTGAAGACTGAACCGTTTCACAACTCAGCTATATGCTCGGGGCTGTTGGCCTCTGCTACCTGCATAGCACAGGTGAGTAGTCAAGCCTGGGGCATGGACTCCAGCTCAGGAAAAGGCTTGTGACTGTAGCCATAGATGTTCTCCTTTTTGCGCCTTCGTTCTCCACTTACTGTTTATCTGTCTGGTCTACTGAAGCTGTAAGCAATTTGGGGACTAGTGTCACTGCTGATATGCTGCCTGGCTCAATGCACAAGGTGGGTGTCCTCACAAGCCCCAAACATGTTGCAAAACCAGACTCAGTATAGCCACGCTGGCACCTTGTTGTCCATGCAAATCTTTTCAAGGCTGACTAGTCCAGGAAAATAACCCATTGACAAAGCTCTGCCGTCTCCAGGATCCTAACGCTGCGCCCTGTCAGACAGCTATAGCCCATATGCATATAGCATGGAGGCTAAAAGGACCTTGTATTTTTTCTGGGACTTATGTATAGTACTGTGATATAAACTAAAGACATACTAGGTAGTGCCTAGCAATGAGGGATAAGGTGAACAGTGGTAAGTATTTAGCAGTGCCCCGGTTGCCAAATGTGACACCTTCATTGTCCAAGAGGGTTTAAAACTGGGGGATGACTGGAGAGAAGGAAATAAACAGAAAAAGAAAGTGAAGCTTATTTAGATTTAGATTTATAACTTTAAATTTCTAAATCGGATAGTTGGAGAAAAAAATAGAAGGAGAGTGAGTAGGGGAGAGAGAGAGAGAGAGAGGGAAATCCCATGTTATCCCCATAGATATTTCTCTTATAATTGTTAAGTCAAAAGCCAAAACTTGGAGCATCCCTGATGGTTGTAAAGGGTTAATTTTTTAAAAACTGCCTTTTTCTTGTCAGGCTTGCAGAAAGGCAAATACAAATCATTCATAAGTGAGAACTGTTTTTGTAAGAGCTTTTTTTTTTTTTTTTTTTTAACCTACAGGGTAAAGAACCTGACATGAAAATTTTCCATCTCAATACAGCTATTTTGGTGAACTTCAAACTGAATGAAAGTGAATTTAAACTAGTTCAGTGCTATAGCCTTTAAATAAGTCCAGGATAGCTGTTGAGCCCCTGTCTTACTGATGGAATAGAAAAATAATTTGATTGATACTGAGCCCCGTTGTACTTGTTTATGTCTGGTTTTGTGGCAAAAACTTCCGGAGTGAGGCATTTGTATTCTCATTTTTGTAACTTACATTGCCTTGTTTTGTAATTTTTATTTTTGGTAATCTCTTTTCTAAACACAATGTCCTGCAGAGACCTGCAGTAGGGTGTCCAATTCAAACAGGACTTCAAAATGTGTTGCATTTTAAAACACATGCTGATATATGATTAAAATTACAACATTAGAACTGTAGACTTCAGTCTTGCAGTGTGTAATGTTATGCAAGGCTATGCTATACAAACACTTGAAATGAAGAATTTCTCGGCTGCTATTATGTTAGGGGACTTTATGTTTGGGTTCCTTGACACCTTTAAAGGACTTTGATACCCTTTCCTGGCAGCTGAGTTTGCAGGTACTCCAATGCACAGAGGGCAGCTCAGATGCATCCTTTATTAAATGGGAAGCCCAAAAACCTGTTCAGGGCTTAATGCAGCCTTATTAAGAGACTTATAGTGGGACCAAGGCTTAATTCTGTCTGGTACAGGAGAAAAATGTAAGAAGATGTGGCCCCTGTAAAAGTTTCAAGTCTAATTCACTTTGATGGTTTCTTTCTGTGTTTCATATTGCAGCTGTTCCTGCAATGAGGTGGATATTTCATTATGTGGGAACACACTGATTTATTGTTATCTTTCCAAAGCAGAATAGAACATTCTATGATAAAGATATTATTTGGTTTGTGCAATGCTTGAGTTTTAACTAGGCCTTGCAACCCGCTTACTTGTTTATATACTGAAGGAATGTGTCCCAAGTTACTCAGATGTCTTTCTTTGACTATTCCTTCCTGCATAATTAATTTAGAAACCCAGAAAAGAGCACAGTTTGCTCTCTGTAGAATGCCCTGTAGCTCCAACATGACTTAGTCCTTTCTAACTTCTTTATTTTTTTTTCCCATCTACTTTCTTGCAGTAGAGAGAAATGACAGTGCAGGAACTGCTGAGAGCCTGCATCCCTATCACCATAACACAGTCACATTAAAGGCAAGTGACAAGATACCTTTTAACAGTCTCCTGGCACAGCTGAAATAGAGTGTTTCCTCTAATTTTTAGAGTCTTTTAGACAAGTCTTTACTTGTCTAACTATATTAGTTAAAAAGAGCCACTTCACAGAGAAGAACATATTTCAGGCTCTGTGAAAGCAGCTGAAGCCTGGAATCTCTTTCTACTGAATTTAGTACCGCTAAAGAAGACTTCTTCTAGCAGAATTAAGATCAGTTTTGGACCCATATAGCAAGGTACCTTTCAGTGACATTTTTTTTCTTTAGATACGGTTCAAGTGTCTATATGGTTGTTAGTTGGGAGGAATAAATATCTGGGGACATTCTAGATGTTTTTTTTAGGTATCGATGAAATAGAGTCAGCACTTGTGAATTAAAAGCAGTCCTAGAGACAGCCTTTGGACATTACTTTCAGAAAGATTGATTCCTATCATCTTATCAGCTGAAGCACATGACTACAGGACTCGCTAAGGGCAGGCGCACGGTTTCCCTGCTATAACACAGAAATGAACAGCAGATAATCTGCCAGAGTACAGAAGGTCAGCAGTCCTGCTGAGATCTCAGGAAACATGGAGGACGAATTCCTCTGTCTTACCCAGGTACAAGTCCAGAAATGAAAAAGAGAAAAGAAAAAGGAAAAGGGAAAAGTAAAAAGAGAAAGGAAAGAGGAAAAAGAAAAAGAATAGAAAAAGAAAAAAARAAAAAGAATAGAAAAAGAAAAAAAGAAGAAGAATAGAAAAAGAAAAAAAAAGAAAAGAAAAAGCAATTGATTTTAATAGAGTGACTCTGGATTTACACTATTACAGCTGAGACCAGAATTTGGCTCATTGTGTGCAAATATATCTATGAATAACCCTCTTAATCTGTTGGAAAGCTAATGATGGAAAATGTTCCCTATAAAAGTATATATATTACAGCTGTGTAAATATATTTAAAAAACCCAAACTGTCAGCAAGTTTGCTGGCAGATGTATGAATGTTTCAACAAGTTCCCTGTATTCCACATGGCTTCATTTTTATTTTTACATAGGTACACATATACACAGGCACACTCACATAGAGACTTAATAACATTTAAAGAGTACAAGACTCTTAGGAGAGCTAATTTTGATCAGCTAGTTCCTCCAAACAAACAGGATCCCATTACAGAGCCTGTGCTGTGGGATGTGCTGCATATGAAACACGTTTTATAAGGCTTACCTAGTTGCCAGCTATAAAATTCAGCAGGCTATCTATGTCTACATGTAATAACCATGAGAAACAAGAAACAGAGGGCCTCTTTCTCTGCCTTTTCATAAAACAGGGGAGAACCCAAGATGCCCTAATGATAGCACTAGAGAATACCAAAATTTCTTCAGCAAGAGCACCCTGATTTTGTATTATGATTGCCATAAAACAAAGTTGCTACGGTCATAGGCTAAAGGCTAAACAGGCTGGGCCCTTTTAGCCTAGAGAAGAGAGGGCTGAGAGGGGATCTGGTCAATATGTGTAAGTACCTGAGGAATGATTGTAGGGAAGAGGGGCCCAAGCTCTTTTCAGTGGTGGCCAGTGATAGGACAAAGGGTAATGTTTTTAAATTGAAACACAGGAAGTTCCATTTGCATATGAGGAAGAACTTCTTTGCTGTGAGGGTGCCAGAGCCCTGGAACAGGCTGCCCAGAGAGGCTGTGGAGTCTCCTTCTCTGGAGATCTTCCAAAACTGCCTGGGTGCCACCCTGTGCCCTGTGCTCTGAGTGTCCCTGCTGGAGCAGGGGGGTTGGACTAGATGGTCTCTAGAGGTGCCTTCCCACCCTAAAGATTCTGTGATGCTGTTATAGGTTAGTGACAAACCTTTGGTAGCAGGGAAGGAACAAACAGGAGGTGTTTCTAAGTCCCACTGCTTCTTGGAATTACTTCCAGAGAGATGTAAATCACAAAATGAAGGCTAAATCTAGAGACACAATCTATCCTTCATTTTTATAACTGTGTTTAAACAACAAAGTTGACTCCTGACCCAGACTTTTATGTCCACTATTTCAATAGGGAAAAAAGAGGTGGGTGGGAGGAAAGC
Source organism: Eudromia elegans (assembly GCA_003342815.1). Classification (NCBI taxonomy): domain Eukaryota; kingdom Metazoa; phylum Chordata; class Aves; order Tinamiformes; family Tinamidae; genus Eudromia; species Eudromia elegans. The sequence continues at coordinate 3,562,989 of PTEX01000056.1, read as the reverse complement.
AAGAGAGGATTTGACACATACTTCTCATATTTTTAAAAGCTAGTAAACTGGTTAAATATCTATAACTGAGTAATTATAGTGAATATTTGGTGTATTTGGCAAGGCTGTTAAGACATATTTACAGCATGCAATTGGAAAATAAGCTTGTTATAAATAAACTATTCCTAGTGACAGATTAAGAAAATATTGGATATGTACAAAATGACAGCATTAAACAATGAAAGCATTTCCTGAGGAGCTGAGCCTTAGCGAAAGCCACAGACAAAATATTTTTAGTGGCATTCCAACACTCTGTGTTTCAGAGCCATTTATAACAGAACTCATTATGAGATATTCCTTTCTGCTACAGGCCACAGCTGGATATACCAAGAAATAACCCTCAGAAAAAAAAAATTAAAGAAATATTTACCTATGAGCAAGAGTCACAGTACCTGGCTTTATTTCTTATGGCTGAGTTCTCCTCTTTGCTCCACCATGTGGGCTCAAGAGAAAAAATCAGCCCTTATGTCTCCAAACCTTTCAGTCCCCTCCTCTCCTGATGAGTGCTATAAATCCATAGACATTGCCATCTGCAGAAGTATGGAAATTTCAGGAAAAGGCTTCTGCAGAAGTCTGGCAAGGCATGAGGATACCTGCATGTGTGGGCTGTAATTACCTTCTCCTGTACCATCCTCCTCCAGGGCAATTGCTGGGAACCTCCTCAGAGCCCATGCAGAATGGTTCTGTACAACCAGCTGTTGTGCTGGGCACGAAACCTAGCGTTCAAGTGAGTCATTCTGCTAAAAATTCAAACAGACTTCTTGTCTGTTTATAAGAGCTAAACTATGTCCCTGAGCAAATATATGTGATATAGCTCTTTGGGAATAAAAAAAGGGATATGAAGGTGGAAGGTAGGAGAAAGCACAAGGTTAAAAACGCGTAGCCTCAGAGCAGACTTCTGGAAGACTATGAAGAAAGGTCTTAGATGTGGATAAAGTGCCCCTTTATCCACACTGCCCCTAAAACTGGCCTGCAGGAGAAAGAAATCATCATCCCTTTGCTCGGAGGACAACTCTATAGAGGGAACTACATTCAATTTTCCTTCCTTCCTTCTCCTTTTCTGTGCAAATGATGTTCACTGGGACGCAGAAGAGGAGGCACTTTGCCAGACCCCTTAGGAGGTTTATCTGGTTGTGCTCTTCCTGGGAGAAGATATGTGGGTAGACCTGCCAGCTGGCTTCTCTACATATATAAATATGTACACTCTTTATGCTTCCCTTTCTTTTGAGTTATATGAGTTCTTTGGTCTCAAAATGACTGCAGTCAGCATGCATTAGGTGCCACTTTGTCTCCTCGCCTTTTCTATGCCCCTGGTGTGCTGACCTTAAATGCAGCCTACATCAGTGGAAATGCAGATGTGCAAAAATCCGTGCTTCTGTCTGACAACAGTCCACATCCTGGAAATGAAAGACAACGTAGATCTCTGGGGTCAGTCTGACTGGTCAGTCTGTCCTGTCTCACCTGATCACTGTGAGGTGCAAAACAAATCTAAAATGCTTTGTAATGTAATGCAAGTTGTAGCTGTCTAAGAAGTCCAAAGTGCTGATGAACTTTGATAGGAGTGGAATCTCAATTCAGTTTTGTAGTAAATAAACAAAAACCCAATAATTCTAATTCAGGCTTATCCAGCCTTTTTCCATGGCAAATGTCAGATCCGTTTTGGGCAATGTGGAAGGGATAATAATGGGTCCTGGCTCTAGGGACATATGACAATATTAATTCCTCCAGCCACTCCTTGCAAGCAACAGAACAACATTGTCTCTTCTGAGCTCCTGGAAGGGTTCCACAGGCCTATCTTACCCTGAGATTGTTCTAGTGCTTTCAGTGATACGTGCTGCAAGGTGGATAATGAGTTTTAGAGTCCAAATTTTCCTGTTCCAGGGGAAATCTGATGTGACTGAGATGAGATTTTTTGGCATTTCTATTTCCCTGTTTTTGTTGTTGTTGTGTTCCTTTTTTTTTTTTTTTTTGGTCTGCATTGCCTAGTTCTATGGCTATACTGTAATCAAGGTTTTGCATTAGCCAGAATTTCCTTAAGGGATTGTTCCAGTTTGAAAATTTAAACAGGAAATTAAATGGTTCCTTACAGAAAAATATGAATTATATTGTTTTTTCCCAGCTGATCTTAAGAGGACCCATAACTTACTGTAGTAAGGTATATTTGCTAGTTGTTACATATTTTTTTCTCATGAATCGTATCACATTTTGACACTAAGAAATTGATAGTAATTGAGGCATGTTTTAGTTTAGATAGGATATACAAATTCTACATTTAGAGTAAAAACAGAATAGTTTCTCTAGAGTTTTTTTCTCTGGCACAAAATCTTACTCTCATAAAAAAAAAAAATCAAGAGTGACAGTTGGTTTGAATAGAGGTAATAGGACCCACAGAAAGGTTTAAATGAGGATAACAAGTTTTGGAAGACAAAGTATTGAATCCATAAGATAGACAGATGCATAAATGAAAACCAATAGGGATATTACTCTCTTAGACAGTAGCTAGGTGTAAATGTGTTTTCATGGACTGCATTCACCATGGGTTTGCCCATCATACATACAATTTCAGAGTGCAAAAGAAAATGTTTAAGAAGAGATAAAATTCATGCTTTAAAGCCTTCAGCTTGCTCCAGGAGTAAATAAAAGCATGGCTTTTACTTTGTGGGCTTTTTGCATGGAAGGTTGCTCTTATATAAGTATAAAAAGCACAGCAATGGCACATCACAGAGGAAGCATTGAAGGCAAATAACAAAGCTGGCTACATCTTTTTGTTTCTTCTTTGAGAATATCTCCCAACAAATTAAAAGGAATGTCATCAAAGTGAGTGCTGGAGGACTGGACTACATCCAGAAAGCTCTAATTTATCAAAGCTGGAAGCATAGTCAATAATCGTGTACCAAAATGGACAGTCATCAGTACCGTACTGCCCTTTGGAAGTCTGCTGTTGCAGAAAAAAAGGTATGGTGACTGTCATGTTCAGGACAAGTAGCAAATGGCCAATTACGGTCAAAATCTTTCAAATTCCCCTGTAATTAGAATAATTATATCCACCTCATGCCAACATCACAAGCTGTGAGTGTGATAGAAAAAGTAATTTGTTTTCATGAAAATCTCATTAATCTGTATCGCAGAATTGCAGAATGGCTGAGGTTGGAAGGGACCTCTAGAGATCATCTAGTCCAACCCCCCTGCTCAAGAAGGGACACTTAGAGCACGTGGCACAGGGTGACATCCAGACAGATTTTGAAGATCTCTAGAGGACACTCCACAACATCTCTGGGCAGCCTGTTCCAGGGCCCTGTCACCCTCACTGTCAAGAATCTACATTAATCTTTCCTTGTTAAAAACTTTATTATTTCTAATAAGTGAAGTCTAATGTATTGTGCTTTCTATATTGTAAAATCTGTCTGTATTTTCCCTCAGGGTAAAAGGCTTTAAATGGCTGTTAATGGAGAATGGTCTAACTGTATAAATCATCTGAATTTCTCTTCAGTTTGAGTCTAAGTCAGAGTTACTTTGGTCTACTTCACACCATGTGATATTTGTAAAACTATGCAAATTTTATTCTTTTTCAGTGATTGTCCTGTTTGCCTGGTGAGTGTTAAGATGACATAATGCTGCAATTTGCTGTCATTCTTATAAATAGCAACCAATTCCCAACCTGGGACTTCTCTGTCCGGATATACTCCACTTTCCAAAACGTTGAGGTTGACTTTACTTGTTTTAGAAGATGTTTTCTTCCCATGGAAACATACATATCAGATGAAACTCTTTATTGCTTTATTCCTTGTGCAATCCAATTTAGGGAACAGAGCAATATATGTTGCAAAAAGAAATGGCTTTCCCTTGTGTACAAGTAGCTATAAGGCAAACCAGAAAGGAACATCTGTGAAAATATTTTCTAATCATAATAGTTGCATAAGAGTAGCTATTTTTGTACAAATATCCTTTACCCTTTATCCTTTTTGTCTACACTGTAAGTATAAACAATGTCAAGAATAAAGTTTTTCTACACACTTTATTATTTTAAATTACAAACCTAATCTAAAATATTATATGAAGAAACACATTGTTTAACATTATTGATAGTGTATAGTAAGGCCTAGTGCCCTTTCTGATTCCACACTATTCTTTTAGCTTTCTGGTTTTCTCTCAGCCAATTTTAGTCAATTTTAGCTAAATTTAATATAGATGTGGGAAACATTATCTGAAAATATTTTCACGTGTTCTGATTCACTTTCCCTATCTTATGTTCATCAGTTCAAACATCTTTTCTTTGCCTGTTACCTTGTTTCTTTGCAGACAGGGGAATTCTTAATTCTTATCTTAATACTCAGAGATGTAACATTCACCCTCAAGATGACAAAGGTTGTAGTGACAAATATTGTAGTGATATTACTGTAGCTGGTGTTACTATACACATCAAAAGCTTGAGACCTTATTTATAACTTTTAAAAATACCTCAAAACAATGCAGTGGCAAAAATGTGGTTAGGGGAACCCTTATAGACAATTTCTGGTAGATATTCCTGAATTTCCTTCAGCTCTTGTCAGATCCATCTACCGGAAGATAGACCCTCCATTGCAGAGCTGGCAGAATATTTCACCACACTTCAGCTGTTCCGTTTTACAGTCCTGCCCATGAGCTTAACTTAGCACTGGAAGTTGTTTTGCAGTAGGATGCCAGATTATGAAGCGGAGCAGCTGAGGTGCAGCAGGTTTTGTTGTCACTGGAGCAGGAGCAAGAATTTCTGGCAAAGGGTCAGTAACAAACAGCTGGGATGGGGTGAGAAGAGGCAGTAAGGTCTTAGCCAGCACAGCTGCCTGCTCAGTGAATGGGAGTCAGCCATGGAAGAAGCATATAGTCAAAAGCAGTTGAATAGTTTGTCTACCACCTGTAGTATGAAATACATTCACGCAAAATATTTGTTGGACAGCTGTAAATGATGACTAAAACTATCCATATCTGCTCTTGGTTATTTGCACACATCTATCACAGCATCTGTCTATGCCATGAAGCACTCTTTATTAGGCTCAGGGCTTTGTACCTGGTCTTTGAAGGGAGGTGACTCTTGTTACTTGCATCCTTGTAATCAGTGCATTCATATTTCTCTGCAAAATGCAAACCTTTTGAAACTATTCTGCAAAAGGCACTGTGACACCTGCCTCTTACAATGCTGACATAATCTGTTAGGAAAAAACATTATAAGGCAGTGAGTATTGAGAAAAAAATCTATGACACTACCCAAAAAAAGGCTCTCTGTCAAAATATCCCTTCAATTTTTATTCTTGTTCCTGTCTCTCCTTGCTAGAGAAGCACTCACAGCTATTTATTTATTGATTGACATTCATATCTATAAAACATGTGCCCACTGCTCAAGCATCTGGGTGGATTTACATTCACAAAAAGCCTAATAAATAATTCACTGCTTATTACCAACAAGTGCTAGAGAAAAGAGAATCCCCAAGCTAATTAGTATCCATGAGCACAAAAGCTCTCTAGAAACTCTAGGCCTAACCAATTTCCTCCCTAAGTCTGCTAAAATAACAGGCCTCAAGGATTTGCCTTGGGAGAAGCACAGGTAAGCAGATAAGCTTTGCCCTTTACCCCCAAGGCTTGCTGGACTAGCAGCCCAACTGTGAAGCAAGATCTAGAGCTGGGAAATCTTCACTTGAAATGTTTTTTCTTCCACTACAGCAATTGGAGTAGACAATAGAAATGCTTCAGGTGAACTCATTGGCTTATGAGATAATGGAAAGGAAAAAAAAAAAAAGACTCAGACCATTTAGGGCTTTGTAGTTTTTGCCAACTTGTTCAGTATTATCATTCCACAAACAGAACTTTATAGCATACTTTCATAAAAAACGCACTCAGAACTAAGAGTAAAATGTCCATGGAGTTCATTTATGAAGCAATAAAAGTAAATTAGTCATGGAGCAATAGAATAGGGTAAAATCAAATCAGATTTGCTCATTTGAACACTTTACAACCTAGAAAATAAAAGACAATAATTTGGAAAAAAGTTTTATATCTTGACAATAAGACCTTTAAGCAGTCATATACATTATCTTGCATTTAAAATGAGGGTAAGCAAGTTTAAAGCTGTTTAGAAACCTAGGAAACTCATTGACTTATACAATAAGGACTTAGCAGATGAGTAAAATTTATAGAGTTCCACTGATGTAGGCTGGATACTACTGACTTTGTGCCACATGACCTCAAGGGATAAACTGCAAGAAGGCAACACTGGTCAGAGGTTTAAAGGCTTTCTTGGTGGATTTCATTTAACCAGTGCTGGGATTCCCTGATGCGTTTCAAAGCTTTTTGGGTACAATACTGTTCTGGTGGGTACTTTTCTTATTTGTTACTACAGAAAGGGAGCCCTTCTTTGTCCAGGACGAATAAACTTTTCCCAAACTTTCTTTATTGTCCTTTTGCCCTTTTTCCCCACACAGATCCTTATTATAGACAGTGACAGTGTTTGGTGGAAACGAGTTGACCAGCTTTATCCAAGGTGGTGGGAGTTCTTGCCCTTAGGTGTAAATTAGGAGTATTGCAAAAACTTTTTTTGTAAAACCTTCAGAGGAGACTGTTGAATCTTGGGAAGAAGTATATTGGACCATTTAGCACATGGAGAGAGCCAAATGGAAGGCAAGGAGAAGAGTAAAAGTATATCACATCCACCCGAGACTGATGACAGTCAAAAAGAGTAACTAATTAGGATTCATAGGTAAAATTCTAATTCATGTAGAACATTTTACTTGCTCTAAGTCTCACTTAATAAAATTTCAGAACTCCTACTGTTTAACAGCATATAAATTGCAAAATATAGTAAAATCCAAGACTCTACCTCCCCAATGATATATTCAAGCACTCATTATTTCCTCTACTGAACTAGAGGCAATTTCTGTTCTTTGTCTGCTCACATATCTACTGAACAAAATCACAGGTACAACACAAATACAGCCACCACAGTGTGAAAGGGGCCAGGAAAAGGAGGTCTTGCTGAGAAAACTTCAGTGATGAAATTGGACTCTATGGACTCTATGGACTCCTATGGACTTCCCAGCTCTGCCACTCTCTGCTAGGTCTCATTTGAGTCAGCAATTTTCTCTTAGGACAATATTTAACGTCTCATAGTTACCTGTATTTATATTCAGTGTAGGACACGCACTTACACAGAGCATGGTCAGAGCACACTTCACATCCTAGCTTATGCTTGTGATAGAGAGGCTGACATGAAGTTATTTCTTACCCGTTTATTGGAAATAAAGCTCACTGACTTGGGATTACACCTTTGGAAAAGATTGTGAAACATAGTTTCTGTTGACTTTAATTGATTTCCTGATTACCAGACTGATGTCATCAAAACACAGTCTCAAGTGCAGAGGCTTTTATTTGCCTCTTATTACCACCAAGTTTCCATTCCCACTCAGATAATAATAGCAGGAGACTCGTTATCTGTTCCTTATCAGTGTGACTAGCCCCAGTGTCCTTTTTTTATTGCTTTCCACTGGAATTTAGCTCACCAGTTGAACGGTGGCACCTTCTGTTGCACCTGCAAGTTCATCAGGGAAGAAGCAAAGATCATGGCACCAAAGACCCTGCGTGAGGTTCCTCCCAATGTCCTACACTGGTGTTTCCACCTCCAGGCAGCTCTAACTGTGAGGCCTGGTTTAGAATTTAGAGGTTTGGAGGGACTCCCAAGAGAATACCAGGCCTCCAGCCTTTCCCATGGCAGGTCCCAGGGTGCTGCTAAAGCAGCTTTTTCCTGTAGCCACCTGTCTCAAGTGTGTCCTGATGCACCCACCCTCTAACACTTAGATATAAGTGTTAGCAATATAAGCAATAAAGAAAGAGGAGGTGTAGAACTTGCCCGCAAGTTCAGCAAGTTCAAGACAAGAAAGTGTCTGCAAATTCCTTGAATCGGGTGCTTTTCCATTGCAAGTTCAGCCGAGTGTTAGTGCCTATGAGCCACTGAAGTGATAACACACAAATATTGCAGAAAAGCTCTGCAACTCCAAGACCGTGGCCATGTGGCTTTTTTTTTCATAACGAGTCTAGTTGAAAGCTTGTAAACAGTCTACAGAATGGTAAAATTAGGTAACATGTTAGAAAGAAAAAAAAGATAGAGAAGTCCAGAAATCCCTTTCATGACCGTCTCATGTCGTACATCTACAATGTTTGTGTGTTTGCTTGCTTGTTCTTGTTGTTATTGTTTTTCCCTGCTGTAAATTCCTGTATACTGTAACTTACAGACATGGTGGGACACAGTACAGATACCTGAGCATGTTGCATGTTGCTACAAACCAGCGTTGTGCAATCCTGAAGACTGTCAGAAGCAAATGCAATAAATCCAGTGTCCCACAGCAAAGATTATGACATGGCTGCCTCTATATTATGTAGATTGAATTTCTCAGATGAAGCCTCAGTGATATGGTGTCTTCCCCTTTCCTACTTATATTTGCAGTATCAGAGCATTTCTTCCACACAAAAAGGTTTTTTTGTAGTTGTTTTTAATCTGCAGTGAGGGAATATTGCTCTAGCTTGTCCCTTGTTATTGCTGTGATTTAAACTACATATTAAATTTCAACCATATCTCCATAGATTGGATTCAGGATACTTAGTTTTATGTTACAGAATTTAATTTGCAGAAATATTGTATTTATATAATTATTTATATTTATATTTAAATATTTATTTTATATTTATATTACAATTATACTTTATTATAACTGCAGATAACTGCAGCATTCAAAATCATATCACCTTTCCTAAACAGAAGAAAATAGTATCCTCTAGCAGGATCTAAAATATTTCTTGAGTGACAACAAAATGTGAACTGCTTAAATGGTCACAACTGTGTGTGTAGTTTACTCTCAGCTTTCTCCTGTTGATTAAATCTAACTACAGTAGCAATTAACCACTTAACTTGATTTATCACTGTTGATCTCAGGAAGGGAGTGAATCTATTTCCACTTGGACAGCAAAAAGAGCTCATGTATATGGAGAGAGCCTCTAATCCTTTCATTCCGCATGACTCTCTTAGAAAACATGAAAAAAAATCATGAAGTCATTTAGGCATCCATAATAAGGAGTAAAATTTCATTTCTGCTTTCATGCAATTTGCTGTGTGAAGACAAGAGACATCATTTCAAAACCACCTCCGTGGCTTCGGAATCATGAAGCTTGTTTTTGATATGAGTTGGGACATGCCTATTCTCTGCTGTGGCATCCTGTGTCCTTGACAACCAGGGAAGTAGCAATACTGCATTTTGGGACCTGAGCCAGCATCTGCATGTAGCAATGTACTATTCTCTGAAGAGCTAATAACCCGTGTAGCGCTGATCAGCTGAGACCCCTTGACATAGGCATGCTGTTGGGCACTTATACACTTACGTGTCATTAAAAATCAATGAGATATTCATTCCTCTTTTAGATATGGAGCTTAGATTCCTGCAGAAGGTAGCTGATTCCATCCCCTCATGTTTTTACGGGAAAATGCTGTCAAGGACTTCAAGACAAGTTTTCTAGTGACTCTTATACAGTCCTAATGCTGGATGCACAGTTAGTAGCAATTATATTGTTGTGTGTGGTCTGTTTCCCTAAATATATTTATGTTCAATCATTTGCTTATTTCTGCTTAGTCTCCTTGCATGTATCTTTGTTTTCTTTTCTGACGTTGGAACTCTATAGTACTTTACTTTGGGACCAACATCCCTTTCCACAAAAAACATTATTACATTTTGGAGACCTGCCCCTTGATGCAGAGGGAAACCCCTTCCCTGGTTTCTCAGTAGCTGTACGCTGCATGTCAGACCTGGACTGCACATCATAGTCCAGGACTCCCTTTACAGCCAATGGAGGAACACACTCAATTTTAGGGTTTGCTTCATCTGCTCCCAGACCAGACATCTGAAACAGGCTAGACAGATGAATTTGTCTCTGTTTCTTTATAGGCAGCTGCACATGTAAATACCCACATGCCTCAGGCCACTTGTGGATGTATAGCCTTAGGTGTCATGGCATCCACTGGTGGAGACTTATTTTTCACAGTTGTATTTTTTGATTAATCATTGGATTTAACATACTTTCAGATCATGACAATATTTGCTAACACGACTAAGCCAAAGGATAACTCTGTCTGTGACCTGGGCTAGACACTTATTAAGTCTCACGCTTTCTGTTGTGTGGTTCATAAACAGCAGCTTCTTTGCTCTGTTACTGAGCCAGATGTATTACAAATGCCTGTGTTCCTAGTACAGCTAATATTCCATTTAGTGGTGAGCTGAACATCTTTTTGTTCATCTTACCATAAAGAGAGATTGCTGATAAGCCTAAAATTAGAGCCATCAGCTGTCTTTTTATGTTGTTTGTGAATATATATTTGCTTGTCATAAATCCTCTCTGTTCTGCCTGTCCTCACAATTCTTGTAAGCAGGCGTGCACTGAAATACACATTGTCAGAGTCACAGCCTGTGAGAGCTCCAGGGAGGGAGATTTTTGCATACTTCAGTACCTTGCCTGCATACGAGAGCAAAGCAGAGAAGCAGAGGGACGGGCTTGTGTGACCTGTATATATGTACACAGAGATTATGAATGGTCCACTTACTTATTCCTCTGGGTTTGCTGTGGTCACGTTACTGGAAAAAAAGCCTGAATTTAGCAATACTGCGCTTGGTCACTGGGGGGGATCTTGGCTCTGCAGGGCAGTGAATAAAAATAGCATCCTCCAATGAGCTGATGGTTAAAAATGGGACTTGTCAGTATTAATAATGTCAGTTTAAGCTTGAACTCAGTGTTTTCTTCAAACATGCAGAGAGCTATGAGTGACAGTACAGATTCACATTTAGCTGGTGGCTGGCACCCACAGGACACAGAGGCAGAGGGCAGCTACTCTCTGTAGAATTGCTTAGTGTTGTGCAGGAAACCTGGATTTAAAAAAAATCACAAAGGTTTCTAAAATCAAGCCTACGGAAAGGCTCTAATCATACCTGTTATGCAAAACATCACGGCTAGTATACAAGTCGGCTTCAGCATGGTGGTATCTCAAAAAGTGGGAATTCTTTCTCTTCTTCCTCCATTTCATATTGCTCTACTGGATGGTGGAGCGTGCTGTTTGTAGTGAGGTTTCAAAATCTGGGTCTGTGCTACTTGTGGCTGTAGACACTAGAGGAAACATGAGTTGTGTTCAGCCTTGTGCAGGCACGAGGTTATGTATTTAAAAGGAAAAAAAATGCACTTAGAAAACTGTGATTCATTCCCCAAGACCCAGCATATTTTCTGAAATCATTCCAAGAAGACCTGTAAAGACTTAGAGGAATCGGCAGTACATTTCCAGCACTCTAAAAGCGTTCTGAGCCATAATTTGGAAACAACCAATGGCATCAAGAATTTCTCTAGTAGCCCTAGTAGGGAGTGCTAAAGAATATTGATGAGAATTATGATGAGAATTAAGTGAGATGAGAGAAACTCTCCTCATTTACAAGTTACACAACAAGCAAAATCAGGGTTTTTTTTTGTCAAAGATCTATTTAAAAATTCTATATCCATTAAAGAGACAAAAGAAGATGTTGGGAATCAGACAGAGTTGAAAAACAGCTTTTTTTTTTTTTTTTTTTTTTTTTTTTTTTTTTTTTTTCCCAGCATTGGACAGCACAGTGAATGATTAAAGCTTGGTTCAAGAAATTAAAACAGTCTGGGATCTAGTGTAATGTAATCCTCTCCTTAAATAGAAATCATTCTTATGATACAATGAGTATGAACTGAAATTTCCCTAAAAGCAACTTTCTGGTACTAGTTATCCACCCATTGGCAACACTGAAAGGCAAAGCCAACCTGGTAATATGGCGTAATATGTATCACAGTATGTAACGAGTATAAAACGGTGTCTTGCAAATCCTCCCATATCAGATAGGATGATAGCAAGTATGTAAGCTACCCTAATTGGAGAAAGGGTTGAAAAGAGCCAAAGATTCTTGCCAAAGGCTCATATTTTGTCCAATTGTAAAGATTAAGTGCTTCACTTCTGAAGAATATATTAAGAAACTAAACTCTATATCTGTATATTAAGAAACTAAACTCTATACCTGAGACTGTAACTGATTCACTTTCCATGAAGTCTGCAGAGGTAGTAGGGGAGAGAACCAATGACACTTTAACCAGAGGTTTGCCCAAAATTGTAAAACAATTGAGCCTGCTTGAAGCAAAACGTGTAGAATAAAAAGCAATCTTCTGCATAGTAGTAAACATGATCAACTAGCATTTATTACAGGTGCCTTCCCAATTTGATAATCATCACTGTAGTTTGATATTACTTATAGAAATGCACTGGTGATTCTACCTTAAGCCGACAGTCATGGAAGAGTGGCAGATGCTTTATCTCTCTTCTGAGAAGGACGGCCTTATAAAAATCTCTCGGTCATTTAAAATATTCATGTGTTACCCAGAAATTGTGCTGTTTTCAGTTAAATACTCCTTTCCATTTGCTAGGAGAAGGGAGAAAAATGAGCTTCATTTTGAACTGAAGGCAGACTTTGTTCTAACACACAGCAGGAAACCAAAATTATATTCTTGATGAGAAAGACGCCCTGTCAGGCACTTTAATGGTTCAAAGCTATCTACCATCTGCATATCTCTGACTCAATTCTCTTCTACCAGGTAAAGACAAACTGAAATCCTACAGTACTGTAGTCTCATTCTAAATGATGTTGCTGTGGGCACATGGGAAGTAGTGAGAAAAGGAAGAGTTCTCCTGCCCCAATAGTAAAAGTTGTAGGGAAGATGATGCAAAAAAAATGGAAAATGTGCTAAGAACTGTATAGGAATCTGAAACATGCTACCAGTATAACATTGTTTCAGTACTTCAGCGGAAGGCAGCATCTATTTCTGACCTGTGGAACGCAGGGCAAAAAAATGCAATGTAGGTTTCTGGCTACTAACTCAATCTTATCCGCAGGAAGAATATCAAACATGAATATTTAGAAAGGAAAGGTGCAAAACTAATTCCTGAAGTCACACCTAGAATCTATCTTGAAAAAGAGTTTCCAGGATGAGAGACAGACAGTGAGGTTAACGAGAGGAGAAGCTTCACTGTGCCCACATTAGCTTGACTGGATGCCACTTAAATGACTTTCTTGACTACTTAAAAAGTTCTTTTAAATCCTCAACAAGCTTTTCACTGGCAAGTAGAAGAACAATGTCCTGTTGGGTCATTAACATATTTTGTGACACTCTCCAACTCACACTGTTCCATTAGCGTTGAGGAATGTCCCTGAAATTGGTTTGTCTAAAATCAAGGCTAATTCAGGTGCAAAATGAAAGCTTTATTCAGAGATTTCCAGCTTCTTTCCTGCTTCTTCTTACTTTCAGGGAGGTGAGATAAGGTGAGTACAGCAGAGTGTATGTCCTTCCTTCTGGTTCCTACAGACAGTTAGCAAGAAAAAGCATTTGTCAGCCTCCCCCGGTGGGTCAACTTGTCCTAACAGGGATGGGAAAGTGGGCATGAGGCTTCCTTTTCACCCCTCTTTTTGGACTTGCAGTGCAGGCAACCTGATTTAGATGCTTCAGTTTAATCATGGCCACAAGCAGTGGAAGATTTCAGCTCTCCAACAGTAAAATCTCTATTCCCAAGTGCCCCTCTGTAGCTAACCAAGAAGTACAGGCATTTCCAGAGGATGATTCATCTCATCAAAAATTAAGTTTCTGGAATAGATGGGATGAATCCTCTGGAGAAAGAACTTCCTTTACACTGTCTATTCAAATAACCTAGATGACAGTCTCAGATTAGATGCTTAAATTTTATAGGGCTGCACCTAGGTGAGGCAAATCCTATCTAAACTTGAAATTCCATCCACATGTTGTCTAGAAGAGCATTTTAAAACACAAATGTAGCTGACATTTTTAAATAGCTTAAGGGAGTTAAAGGGATTCAGACCCTCATGTCTATTGAAATAACCTGGGATTTGGGTGTGGAGATCCATAAGGAAATTCCGGAAATGCCAGTTTACCTAATGTAAGCTGACAAAAGTTATCTAACCTTTACAGGGTGTTTTCCCCACCCCTCCTTTTTCTTTTCTTTTTTGAGATGAGTTGTTTATACGAGCAACCCAAGGGCTGTAGTCTTGCCTTTCTTGTTCAAACACGACCCCTTACAGCATCTGTAATCCTTTAAATTTCTTTTGAGAAACTACTTCAGTGCTTTCTGTTTTCTTTAACACAATTGTACACAGTTGTTGCTTTGATTAATGATTTAATTGTTTAAACAATCTGAAAATGTAAAAGCTGCCTTTAAGGGAAGACCTCTTTAATGAACAGCAAGAACAAAAAAACCTGCATTGTGTTAGGCAGAATTAACTTCATCATGTGGTCTTGGTGAGGTTATCAATTCCGTCCTCGACCTCTGCAGTTTAGCCATTATTTTTCATGGACCAAAACCTCCTATCTCTACTCAAAACTTAATCAGGACAAAAGTCACATTTGTGGCAGCAAGAACAACTTCTGGCTCAGTCCTGCCTAACTTGAGCTATTTTGCCTTCCCTGCAGTACTCTGCTCGATTTTGCTCATCACAATGATAAAGCTCAGCAAAAGGCAACACATGATTCTGAGGAAAACCAACCCACATCTCTGCCTACCCGCTCTTAGAAGTGTGATGAGAAAGCTTCACACATTGCCTTTATCTCTTAGAGAAGATAGCAGCATGAGAGAGTTTACTTGAAAGGAATATTGTGCATTATCTCTGTGCTTTTAAGTCGTATCTTCTTAAACCTGCACATCTCTTGTCAAGGGATACCAACCTCCTTCTTTCACAAAGACTCATCCTATTTTATCTCCCTTCCCCTCCCGTAGTCCTTCTTTTCTGCATCATGTTCAACCTCTTGCCACAGTGACAATCCTTTTGGTTCCATTAATTGAACTTTGATGATGCTGAAATCCAGGAAGCATCTCTAAACTGGTGTAATGCTGTGCACCGCTTTTCACAGAAATAAGCTTTTCTCTTTCTTCCATTCAACACTGCGGTTATTTTAGTACCCAGGGCTGTCATTACTTTAGTTATTTCTTCTGTGTTACAACCAGTACAAACTGGGAGTAGCAGTTGGTTTTTAGATTAAGATGACCACTCAAATATGAAGCATTTGCTTAGTTTTACGATATGGGGATTACTTTGGTCCCTTTTTTCAGAGTCAAAAGTGCTGAGAAACACAGAGCAGGCACCATCCTGCCCCCCAGCTTGCTGCGAGCTCCAGTTTGGTGGGCTGATAAATGTCTCTGTGCTTGCACTTGACTAGTTCATGATAAAGAGAATGATTCAGAGCCCAAATGTCCTATTATCAAGAGCATACAGCGTGTAAAGCAAGTGCCTGCTCTTGGCCAAAGATAGTGATTTTTTTTTTTTTTTAAAGTGCACGTGTTGTTACTGAAAACATATGAGATCTATGCATTCCATAGGCTGTCAACTGTAGAACAGAAGCTATCTTTCACAATGTTACATGTTTTATTTATTTTTATCTGCTTAAAAATACCCAATAGGGATGAATTGCAAGGGAATGTTTTTGGGATAGATATGGGTCAAAAGCAACGTACAATGAAGGGTCACCTTTCAAAAGGGAGATTACCTATAAATAGCAATGGTTATCCCTTGCAGCCTTCTGACATAAGCCTGCCAGGAGTATGAAAGGGAGACCCTATCCACCAGTTCTTCCAACATGATTTCAGAGTGGCACATGACACATTTTGGCCATAAATAGCTGAAGGGAATTTACAAGGGATCAAGCAAAAAGCCTTAGCAGCTGTCTGTCTGTTGATATTCCCTTGGGTTTAAAAATTAGCTCAGAGCTTCCTCCTCTTTCTCCATGAACAATGGTACATAGTTTAGTAGAAAGGAATATTAAGGTTTTATGTTTGAAATATGTCACTTTGGGAGCTCATTTATTTAAAAAATTAATCATAGCAATTTTTAAAATTAGCCAAGCACTGTCAGCAGAGTTTGTTCAAATCCCAGAGGGCTTAATATCAAGCTGCAGTTCTCAACTACTGTTTTAATTTCTTCTTTGTGTCATGGATCTAACAAGCCCTTTACTTGGAATAAGGAAGAATTGCTACTCCTGGTTGATTACTATTGCTAAATTGAAAGAGGTGAGTGAATTATCAGGTAAATACATAGTTTGTTTTGTTTGTGATGCATATTCTTTGCTTATTTGTCCTGTGAGGTTATCTTAAAATAATATTTTAGAGTTCCTGCTTTGATAAGCTTGACATGAAATAAATTCCCCGGTATGCATAGAGGATGATAATGCTTTTGAGTGGTCAGGAGTGATCAGTGTCTGAATGCTTGTTTATTCACTGCACGTGTTTGTATGGTATCCTCCGACACATCCCATGTGCAGCTAGCAATCATCAGTAGCTACTCCACCATAACAGGAAAATCTGTTCTGTGTTTCTGACTCTGATGGCCTCACGCGTTCGGGATAACAATTCTGATGAAAACAAAAATAAAACATTTTGTTATTGTTGCTAGATTCCTATTGGTTAATTGTTATTGCTATTGCCACTATTATAATAATTATTATATTGATTATTGTAGTGATTATTGTACTAGTGACCAGGAGCTGTGTACAAGAATGGGGTCCATGAACTACATACTGTTGGTAAACAAAGTCAGAGATGGTCTTTGTTGTGAGGCATGTGCAACCTAAATAGATGTGGCACAAGAAGTGTTATTATCTCCACTTCCCAGATGGTGAGCAAGCGACACGGATGTGATGTGCCAAAGGGATATGCACAAACGTGACGGGGCAGGGAGCAAGCGAGTTGGGGCAGCAGTCCCCGGCTGCCCTGTCAATGCATCACACTCCCCCACTGCAGACCCAGCAGCTGCAGGTTTCCCTCCTTGTTCCAGCTTTGCTTTCATCCTTGTGCTTGATTTCTCTAGGTTCCTGTTACCCCAGGAAGTGTTTGCTATTGGATGCCTCCACAAAGGAGATTTTTTTTTTTTTTTTTTTACGTTCTGTGATGCAGATGTTGTGTAAATGCACATTTGACAGTTGTTTCTCTGCTTTAACGTTGTGATCTGGTTGCTGTTCACTTTGGGTGTTTACAGCTGTTGTTGGGTTTAATAGTAGTGTTTCATTCAGAACGAATGCAGCTCAGTATTCCTCACTGAATTTTATTGCAGGGCAAAAATTTTTATTGCAGCCTTTGAAAAAAAAATAGGGTTCTTAAAGATGAGTTAGTGAAAAAGATTATATAACGGTGTGTGCAATAGAACAATAGAAATAGCCTTTGTGACCCAGCAGGTTGCTTGCAGCCCTGTGTTGCTGCCTATGATACGATGACTTATTCCCAATGCAGCAACACTGATCTTAGCAAGTTCTTTTCTGTCATGAAAATCCCATAAATGGTGTCAGGCAGCCGATCTTCCTTCCGTATAGTTACCCTCTGTTAATACTCACATGCCACTCCAGTCAAGGATCAAGTGTCCTGTTGTGACCTTTCCGACTTGCACAGGTATAAAAAGTGATCCCTGCCCTGAGCTGTCAGGAGAATAGGAAGTGTCAGCACATGCCACCCACCAATTTACATCCTCTGGTTTTCCTTTAGTCATAAAATTGAAGGCAGCTTCATCACGCATTTGCCTTGTTTCCCTACACTAACCAGCAGGTTAGTTTTTCAGTATGATTTACAGTGTGGATCCTGTTTCCGTGTTGGAGTGCCTTTGGATTACAGCATGAAATTTGAATGTGTCTAAATAAAGGGGATGCCGTGGTGACGGCGGCTGAGAGGCAGGGATTATGTAGAAGCTTTCAGGACACTCCGAGCAGTGAGCTGCAGTAGCCAAGGGATTTTTCTGGGCACAGAGGCACAAAGTAACCCCTCTAATCCCTTTCTCACTGGCTTATGTACTCTGAAGAAGCTTAATAATTACAGGGGAATACAGTCAAAGTGTTTTTAAGGACATATGTGCAGCAGGTTATTTTAGTCATTTCCTAACAGCAAATGCATTGGCAGGTTCTCAAGGAGAAATCTGAATGTAAGTTCTCCCCTCTCTTCCCCAAAGAAAGGATGATGATTTACACTTAAATCAAAGAGGTTTAACCAGTGAGGAGCTGGAATATTTACTAGCCTGTAGGATTATGTTTATTCAAAAGCCACGTACCTACCTCATCCCGATGAAATACAGACCTTGTTCCATTGCCCCCTTATGTTGACTTCTTCCAGTTAAACCTCTCTGTGGAAGGCCAACAGCAGGCCTGCACATTCCCTTCAAAATATCCATCTGTAGGAGAAGTATCTCACTTTCTCCAAAATTACTTGCTCAGCTGATGATGACTTTCCTGCATATACGTCTCTATCCATAAGTATGTCTCTTACTGTATGTGTACTATATATATGCATATGCAGGAGGCGTCCAGAAACTTCTGTCTGTTTCTGTCTTGAGCTTTCAGCTTCACAGTTATGTCATTTTGGGAAGAATCTGTGCCTTGAAGGAGAAAGGTATGGTGTTACTTTTTCATCTCAGAGAATTTTCCTTCTTCGTATTTTTTTTTTTTTGTTCTCTCACAGTCTTGCCCAGATCAAAAATTATGACATGGATTTTCCCAAATTTTTCTATAATGCAACATCCTAGGAAAACTATGCATTAAAAGTTACAACAATATGATTTTTTTTGAGTGTTAATGGTAGAGGAGGATTGGATATGCTACAAGTATACAGTGCTTGCTAATTCCACTGTTTTTTGGGATATGAACTGTAACAGAAATATAATCCTTTATATTTCAGTATTGCACTATCAATTAAAATGGTCTTTTTGCTCAGGATAAGATATTTTGTCTATACATCTTTAACCTCTGTAAGTCATTCCTGTGATTTGTAAATTCATAAAAATAAATACATATGAGGTAAAAATTAGTCTCAACAGTCTGGAATTTCTCCTTTCAGATGCAGTGTTCTTCCTCTATCTTCAAACAGACTTTAACTGAAATCTTGATCCTTTTCTGCAGAAGAAAATATTGCTCCTGCTACGATTGCAGAATAACTTTAGCTTGAACCCTTATTCACATTCGAGCTTATTCAAGCTATATCCAGTTTATTGTATGCAAAACTTTGAGATGAAGCAGCAAAAGATAATCCAAGAATCCTTCCTCTTTTTACAGTAAAAGCCTGTTGTACTTTTTGAAGAGAAGCTGCTTGTTGACATGGTATGAACAAAAATCTATCTTCCCGTGACCTCAACCCTTTTTCTTCTGAGGTAAGTAACTTTCCTTTTACTTATCACTTTCCCACCTAAGAGAGGGCATCATGGTCAGGTATTGAAGTTAGTTTCGATTTGAGCTGATTTGGCAAATTAGTGTTCAGGTTCCAGGTTTAAATCTGAATAACAAGATCAAAGAAAAAGATTGCTCTCTTCTTTCTGATAAAAAAAAAAAAAAAAAATCACCCTGTAAAAGAGAAGATCTCTTTCACTGTGTGGTGGCTACATCCTGGTGCTTTATAATCATTTGAGAGCATTCAGATAGCCCTCCGCACCGTCACTGAATTTTTGTGGCTCATTGTAAAATCATCTTACGGCATTTGAGATGAGCGGGTTTATGTCAACCTCGGCATACCAATAAAACACTCTACCTTCAGCAAGGCAATACAACATGCTATAAAATCTTAGACTCCATTATCCAAAGTTACTCGCATTTAACTGTTTTTCTCTCATACCTTTTTCTGTAGGCTTCTGTGGAACGACTTAGTGTGTGAATGAATGGCAAGATCTGGAGATCTGGGCTTTCACGTTTATAATTGGAATTATCAACTTAAAAAAAAAAATTATATCTTAGAAGCCATTACCCCAAGGGGCTGTCTGTCATCAAGTCTTCTCCTGCCTGAATGTTTCCAGGAAGAGCTACTTCCCGAGCAGAAGAAACATGAAAGCTCAGGAAAGTGACTAACAACATGGAAACCCTAATGGCATCTCTCGAAGGCCACAGCTTAGAGCCCTGGATGGTGGCAGCGAAAACAAAACAGGCTGTGGAGCACAATGGCTGTGGGCTTTTGTTTTTCAGCAGATGACTGAAACTTGGCAATGATTAGTCTATAACCAGAGGAAAGGAAAAAACAGAAAGCAAAATAAGGGACTTGAGAAAAAGGACATTAAAAGCTGGTGACAAACTTCAGGTAGTTATGGGTTTCCCTCCAGAAATAGTCAATGAGTCAAATTTATTTCTCACAGAAGCCTGATTAAGTCAACAGGTTTACATTGGGTTAACTTTGATCTAATGAGTTTGATAACAAAATATTTATTTAACAATAAGATTTTTTTCTTTTTTTTTTTGTTTTGTTTTGTTTTGTTTTGTTTTGTTTGTTTGAATACTTTCAGCCCTATCTTGTACACCTTTACTCTGCCCCTTTGGTTTTATTGGTAGGAGAGATTACAGATGGCATTTCCTGGCTGCAGATATTTTCAGCAGAAACTCACCACTGATGACCACTCTTCATACAAAAGGAAATGTTATTCATAAACACATCCATTTCTCTGGTGTCTATCTGAGCCAGCAGGGACCTCATGTTACAGAAAGAACACAATCTAACAGGCAACATGGTATTAAAATATTGATGGAACGATGTTAGTAGGAAGGAGAATGCATATTTAATAAGTCCCCAGATGCTTTTCATGTACACATGTGATACCAGATCTTTCAAGCTAATCAGAGTTAGGTTAGGTCAGTTCTTGTGAAGAAAAGGTTCCAAACAATAAATGGGAATATCCTGTTGTAGCTGACTTGAAAGTGTCTTTCTTTGCTCTGACAAGCTAGGTTCTTCAACCTAGCTTATTATTAGGGTGCAGCTATCACCCCTCATGTCATCACTTGAGGCTCTCAAGAGATCCTTTCCCATTCATAGGGCAGTCACATGCTTTGAGAAGGTGCTGCTGCAGCCTCCTGCAAAGGCTGGAAGACATTACACTCTCTGGGTCCTCCACCAGGCAGCCAGTTGTTGTCAGAAATCGTCATTCACCCACACAGGAAAGTCCCAGTCTGGAAGGAAAAAGCATCAGAGGGGATGGGACAAGAGGCTCATTATGCCCGCAACTCCCCCTTCACAGAGAAAGGTCAAGAACAACATACCCCAACGGCAATGAGCTGTAGAAGCTGTGCCTTTTGTGGCTCATGTGAAGCTATGGTTGTTATTATGATGTACATCAGAACTAGCAATTTCATTCAAGTCGTTATCTGACCTCCTCTGTAGGACCGTAAAGGCATGCTCCCCTGCGCCTGCCTTTGCAACGGTGTGAACTGCGAGTAGGTTTTACAGGTGTGACACATGCCTTTCAAATAGTTGCTTGCAGATGAAGAAATATTAGCCCTTGAATTGTAAAATTCACTGTCTAATGTCTTATGGTATATAAGCAGCCCCATGTGTGCTCATTTGTTTGTTTATATGTGTTTATGTGCTTGTTCCTTTATTTGGCTAAAAATGATTTATGGCACTCATCCACAGTCCTCTATACATTTTTATTACTACCAGCTCTTCCTCAGCTCTCACACATCATGCACTTTGTGTGAGTAATCAAATTTATTAATTGCCACAATAAAAGAAACTTTGTATGTCTGAACTTTGTTACTGAAGGATTTTTCATTATATAGCCATACATTTTATACATTGACAATCAAATAATAAGTTAATAGAAAAGTATTTGGAAACGGCAGTAAACCTTATTATATTTCTCATCTATTGGGGACTAGAGTGAGCTGGAGATTGCTTTTTATTCTTAATCACAGCCTCTACATTTTTCCATCTGAGAGTGTTTCCTTTCAATCAGTTAGGTAGTTGTGAGGAAAAAAAAAGGAGTAATGGGAAAAATCAGTTCAGTTAAAGGAGGAGAGTGTTTTAACAGAACTTGGAAAAATCTAAAGCACACAAGAGGCAATTATTTGTAATCCATTACATTTCAGGCAAAGCATACTTGCAAAGCATTAAAAGGTGCATGCTCCAAGCCAAAATGAATCTTTCACCATTGACGTATGCAGTGCTCTGGCACATCAGTGCAACCACAGGTCTCTGGGGATCATTATGTTATCACAGAGATCCCTTAAGGGAAATTCAGTGATCATGTTGGTTACTAAGAACCTTACAAAAAGATGGAAATATCCTTATTAAGCCAAATTTTATATATATAGCCAATTTATCATTTATAGACTCACTAAACTTGGGTTTGATTCATTTTACAGCCACTTGTTGGTTTATAAAACATTAACAGGAAAAGCAGAATTTATTTGTCACACAAGAGCCGGAAACTAAGATAAAATAAAATCAAACTGAGCTATAAATTGAAAGACTGGAAAACTTTTCCAGCTCCATCTTTTTCTCAGGAACAATTGAGGGAATTCCATTAGAAATAACTGAAAGTGTAGGACTTCTGAGGAATCAAGTTACTCAAATCAGTAATGCCTGGTTTGAAGCCTTTCCTCCTGCATTACATTTTAAATGACAGCTTGGTTCTCTCTTCCCAAGAGGCACACATAACAGAGAAAAATCCATGGATTTTCCTCTACAGGGTGACTGGTGTTTTATTTTCTGGGAGAAACTGACTCCAGTGGAAGGGCCAGGACTGACAATGTCTATGGGGGCCAGGATGATTCTGTTGGAGATTCTTTGCACATAACGTTAGAATTGTCACCTATAGCCCCCCCATTCCTTCTTCTGTGAATCAAGAGCTGTGATTTTGACCTGACAGATGTCCCTGCGGTTCCCTTCCATGGAAATTCCCAGAATGTGGCTGGGATAACTTTTGCCTGGATTTCCAAGGTCAGAAGGGAGATGACATACCATCCCCATATTCCTTCCCTCTCCTCTGCTCTTGCTGAACCATGCAGAGGCCTGGCAGCCCACAGGAACACAGGGCGGAAGGCTGTCTATTGGGAAAGAACAGGTCCATGTAGAGTAGCGTCTTGGTATGTGTCCATTGTGAGGAAGTCTGGCTCAAGGAGGGCTGAGCTGGCTGGATCTAGAGGAAGGGCTGCATGCACTAATCTTCCTGAGTTAAAAAGGACTAGACAACACTTTACTTATTGTAGCTCCAGATCAGAATAATTTGTGAATTAAAATGGATTTTCCACTAGGCAAAATATTACTCAGGACAGTTTTTAGAAATATGGTTTTTTCCCTCTTTGATAATAAAAAATAATAAATAAATAAATAAAACAAGACAGCTGTCTTGTGAGGGGTCTGCATTCAATATTGGCAAGCTACACAGCTGTGGTGCCTGGATGCTGTCATAAAAGTTGAATAGCAGAGACATGTCATTGCTGGAATACAACCTCCTTTATAAGTGTGCCGGGTGCTTGGAATGTGTATATCACACAATAAATGTGCTGCTCTTGTCTGTGTTCAAAGCAAGAGCACCAATAGGCCTGTGGAGCTGCTATAATGAGATTCAGGCTGCCCTCAACAGCTGAAATATCCCATTCGGCAAATGGATATTTCAAATGTAAATATTTATATGGGCCAAGGGCTCTTTGTTGCTCTGATGTTTTGACATTTTCAAATCCCTCGGCTTTACTTTTGTTACAAGGATGGTCTATTTACTGATGAAAAGAACAAAGGTCAGTGGCTAGTTATGCAGAAATGGTGTTATTATCATAGCAAAATACCACTTCTCCCAACCCACAAAGCTGTGATTCCATATGCTTCAACATCCTAACTTACACATTGATGGAAATAATGCATCCCTCTAGCTGTAATGGGGAAATAAAATTTATAAAAAAGGAAAGAAGTTATTTGAGGTCCAGGATGGGTGTAATTAATGGGTTGTTGGGAAGAAATATAAGTGCATTTACCTTTCATTTCCACAGCTGCTCTTAGAAACCTCTTGCTACATTTTACAAAACTAGCATTCCCCTTGGATACCACTGCTATTGCAATTCTCCATTAGCTTAATAGGGTGCTTTTTTGGGTTTCACCTGATTTGATTCGGGAGGGGTGTAGGAGAACTTTATTTGGACTAAAACCATTATATTTTAATCCCTAAGGTTTTAAAAATCAATGCTATATTCTTTTGTTAGCTATATGAGCGATATCCAGCCTTTTTATTGCTAGACATCACTGCAACTGCATTTTCCTCTTCCTTCTTACACCTCCTATCCTTTCACCTTCTGTGTCCTCACATATTCACTACTACTTCCTTTTCCTATCCCTACTTTACCGCTGTCTTCTTTTCCCTTGATTCCTGGATATTCTGCTGACCATAAGCACATGCTTCTGCATCATTGTCTCTCCCACCTTCTTGCCATCTTCTGCCGTTCTCCTAGGTTGCTGTAAGCTCCTTCTCAGCCCACTTCCACCAACACAGATACAGTAGCAGGGTTTCTTATTTTAGGCTTCTCGCCACTCATTGCTCTGCCTGATTTTTCTTATTGGTGTGTCTCATTAGTGAGAAATGTTGAATTATATATAACAACTTCTTGGAAACTCGAAATAAAGATTGAGTGTTTACCATACCTCTCTTCTGCAGACACTCACATTTCTGTTCACATTTTTGGCCTCTTACCATACATTGTTTTCTGTTAAAAAATAGAACTCCTCTGGAGAATAAATTCTTCTATGACGGATCAAGAAAGTATAGGATGATTTGGCCTAGTTACACTCTGTTCAGGTGGTTTGGGTCAAATCATGAAGTCACTTATTTGAACCCACTGAAATCTCTGGTCCTTCAGTATTACTGGCTACCTAGTCCTGCTTTGGTGAGGGACGAGTTAAGGCATCATTATTCATATTCAGCTGTGCTCACTGCCCAGTTCAGACACTGAGAGTTAGACTTTCATCAGAGCTCTAATTGTGATTCAGATCTGGAGCTGCATTTGACTTGCAAACTGCTGTGTGGTGAAACTGTCCGCTGTAGGACTCCTTCCTCAAGCCTCCAGCATCCCATGTGCACAGACCTCTGCTCATTTCCTGTGCCCATTACCAAGTCCTCATTGCTGTCAAATGGTTCATATTCTCCAGGCAATTCTTTTTCAATGTAGAGCAATCAAATATTCCTTCTCAAAGCAAAAATTGAGCTACCTAGTTGCTGGCGAAGGGAAGTTTCTAAGAATTAGCTATAGAATCAGGCTGTTATAAAAAAGCATGGGAGGACAGGAGCATGCAGATGAGTTAAGAACATAAGACAAAAGTTGGTACTGTGAATCAGCACAATTAGTGTAATTCATAATTACAAAACTCCAGCTAGCCTCTCAAAGGAGGCTTGAGGTAAATGCCCTCTCTTCTCTTCTTGTCTCTTCAATTTTGCTCAGTCTTCAGATATGAAAATTTATGTCTTAGGATCTGGACCACGACTAGTAAATGCCTTCTTCCTGGAAGTAGTTTAATTTCCATATGGAGCTAATTACATATTTTGTTAACATCTTACAGTACTCTCAAGTCATGACATATGTGTATTCTCTGGTGTGAGATTAGGAGTGACATGCTGACATGTTTGTGAGAGCACTTTCTTAAATATTAAATGTATCGTGCTCCAAAGATTAATGAAAGTCTCTCTTGCTCATATTTCCAAAGAAGAAGTAAGCATTGACAATGCTGGTCTCATCAAGCAAAAAGGTTTTTTGAGAGCCTACTTTCCAGATCACTGAAAAGCTTACACAGTGAGTTATTTCATTTCAATTTCTTTTCAGTGGTTTAATATGTTTTGCCTATGTGTATATAAATGCATATTTTCTAGTTTGCAAATTATTCTGAGTTATTCATTGATAAATGTTACCTGGTTAGAAGCTGGGAAACCTTGACTTGGTAATTAATGACTCCAAGATTCTTTATCCTTCTTTTGAGCCGTTCACGCTCAAAAAGTTCAGGAACTGTTTGGCTTTTTTTTTTGGAAGCGTGTGTATTTCTTTAAATATGAACACATAAATCTTGAGTTCTTTTGGTCTCATTGAATGGAATATTTTAGGAGTCACCTAATTTCAGTATCTTTGAGGCTATTTGGATTTTGGAGCACTCTGATGACCTTTTTTTATTTTATTTTTTCCAATTATGCCTAATATCAAATTACCATATGCTTTGTCAGAGACTTGCTCCCTTTGAGTCAACACTCTGACTTCTTCTACTCTCTAGCCCTCTCAGCTATGGTTCTGGTGAGATCATAACAGAAGTGCTGTGTCCTGAAGTGCTTAAATATAAAGGAAAAAAAAAATTGAGGATGAGTGGTTGAACTGATCAGCCTGGGTCAAGCCTAGAGAAGCTGTGAAGTCTTCAGTCTGTGGAGATGTTCAAAACCTGAGCAACTTGTTATGATTGGCTCTGCTTGAGTAGAAGGATTAGACAAGTTGATCTCCAGAGGTCTTTGCCAACCTCAACACTTCTATCAGCCTGTCATTCTGAAATTCTCCCCCATACTCCTATAAAGTCTTAACTTTTTCTCATTTTGCATGCCTTCATGGTCTGATTCTCTGAAGGCACTTAAACTGAGGAGCCTTTGTGTACATTTCAGCTGCTTGTACTTACATCACTGAGATTCGGAATGGGTCTTTTATTCTGGCACAGGTCACATCTTGTGAACAGTTTGCCTAGTGATCTTTCTGTCACATCTGCTTATGCTCTTAAATAAATGTTAAATTATTTCCGATCAAGCCTTCTGGTGCTTTCTTGAGCTGTGTGTGTATCATTTTTCTAGAACAATTTGCTCAGTACAATTTCCTGAATTTTGCTTCTCACTGACATTTCTTTTCACTTGCATATATTGCATGGATGGGCTTTAGGGTATGCAATGCCTAGAAAGTTGTGTAGAAACATTTTTTACTTAATTTTATCACAGTTCCTGCAACCTCATAGAAGTTTCCCAATGAACTCTTCACTGATCACATACCACACATTTGGATAGGACAAAATAACTTTATTACTAGTACAACCTAAAAATCATTAGAACCACATCCCAGTGTTTCTAGGAATATGTATTCCAAGTAGAGAAGACAATACTTTATCAAGTGGGGTGCAAATCTCAATTTCTTCTGGAATATGTGGGTTTTACTTCTTTATTCTGCTCACATAATCAGTTATCAGCTCATCATCTAAAAAAGAAATACATGTTAACAAAATCAGGGTCATTTATGAAATCATTTCTATAGTGTAGTCCTTCAGAAATGGGACTGGGATCTCAACTTAGCTTGTTCTTGCAAAAATATTGCCTCCTCTGCTCACTTCTTTCCTCTTTCTGTCTCTTTTTTTTCTTCTTCTTCCTCTTCTTTTTCATTTTTGGGAGTTTCTATGTACTGAAACAGCTTCTACTACTGTTCTGTTGAACACTATTGTTTTCCCTTCTACAGATGTTTCTAAAAAGGCATTTTTTAAAAATTTGGTTATATTTCTGATTATAAGCTGACAAATAGCAAAAGTAGAGGGGAAAGGAGCCCGTTTGAGCTATGGCAGCTGATAATTACCTCGATCTGTGCAGGGCTCTGTAAAACCCAAGCTTTGTGAGAAGTGTACTTCATTACAGTGCTGTAAGACCAACTTGGTGTGAGAGTTCTGCTTCCTTAGGGAGATCGAGCTGCAGTGCTTTAGCTGATCCCCCTTCCATCTCCATTTTTTGCCCTTGCATGTAGAGCTATACCACCGTTATGCTCGAGTAGCAGCCATCCTTTTGTTCTTGGAGAGCACTACAGGTAAATGCACAGAGGCAAAACGAACTCTGGAATATTTGTAAAATGGAGCAGGGTGAAGAGAGGATAAAGTGGAGGACCACTGGGTGCTCTCCAGGAAAAGAAAAAAGAATACAGCTGTGAAAGTTGCACTCTGGAAATATAATAGTCCATATCATTTGAGCAGGTTTATTTTTCTAAGTCCCTGGCAGAAGAAAAAGAAAACGAGTCAATATCCCACAGGGAAGGTGGAATGATATCCTCCCATTGTAGCAGACAGAGATTAAGTACAGTGATAATAGGAAAGATGATGATGATTATAGGCCTTCTAATTTAGAAATATGGATGCACTGAACACTATGGTTTTGCAGCTTGGCTTCAGCTAGGTTCAGGGAGAGCCCACAGCACTCCAAAACACTCTGTTAACATGAGTAGAGACTTTGGGGACAAGGAGGTCTTACTTGAAGGGATTTTTTAAATGATATAACAATATTTGCCACTCTGCATGTTTTACTCTGCTATTTAAATGATAATTGTGGCAATTTCTGATACATCAGCATTTCATGACACTTCTAATATCATATTAAGGGATCTCTTCTCAGCCCTGACTGTGTTCCTTAGGAACTGTGCTCATCAGGAAGCGTGTAACCCTGAGATCAAGCCAAAATCTCAAGATCACCAAGATAAAGGTGTATCTATAATTTGTAGTGGAGCAAGGAGTCCCCTGAGCCAGTGCAGACTGAGGCTGGTACGTCCACATGCAATAAGGTGCCATCTGCAGCAGCAAATGTGTCTGAAGGCAGGCAATGTCCCCCTGAGACCATATTGCCTGTAGCTAATACAAGCACAGCTGACAAGCGAAGGTGGGAAGTGAGAGGAGTGAATGTCCCCCTTCATGCTGTTCTCCTCCTCTGCTACATGACAGATTACTACTAAGTTTTTACGTGACTATAGAGTTCCTGGGCAGTCATGGATGGACAACACCAAGGCTGCTGTAGATCCAATCTTGCTCTCTCTGTACTGCTAGCACAGACTTTATCAAATGTCATGCCTATGTTGTGGAGACTAGAAAGCGAATTCATTAATTCACTTTCCAATTAAGTCATGTGTATCTTCAGGTGTTATTCCAAGTGCTGAAATTTAGATAACAATGATTTTCTGGATAGATTTGAAATGTGTAGCTAACAAAGACCTTTTTCGTTTTGTTTCGTTTTTTAAGAGAGCTCCTCACAAGTTAGTTGAATAAGGGGAGTAAAGGAGAGAAAGAAGACTCTGATCTGCCTGACAGAAAACATGAAATCGTTTCTCATCTATGTGGTCATTTATATGATCTGCTAAGACCTCATTATGTCTTTTGGCCAGTTGGGAATTTGGTTAGTGCTGTAATACATTCAGAATGTCAAAACTGTTCAAATGTGACTCAGTGTTGGGCCAGTTGTCCATGCTCCTTCTGCTTCCTTCCGTCGTCATAAGGCAATGCTTCTCCTCTCCAGGCTCGTACAATTTCCATGACTGTCTAGGCAGTAGCTTGCTCTTTTTTTTAATACATGGGAGAAGATCCACTGCATCAAAGTTATTCCTAAAGGTACTCTGAACTGAATAATGTTGTTTAAAAAAGATTGCCATAAAAAGACAGAACGGTCCATTCCATTACAACACAAAGTAAAGCAGTATGACTGGAAATCAAGTAAAACAAACGAAAAAGCAGACTCTGTAACCTACTTTTTAACATTCCTCCAAACAAGAATGAGTTTTATTCCCATCAGTGGCTGTTTTAAAATAGGATCTTTCCTATTATGCTGCTCATGACCTCTTTAGATCTTGTCTCAGTCATAGTGTGTGGAATTAAATGGAGTATTACTGTGTTGGTTCCCAAGGGACGCTTGAGTCTTATTTACCTTTTGAATTAACTAAACCTTTTGGAAAGATTAAGCCATTCCCCTGCTGCTGTATTTCATTTGGTAATTTTAATGTTTCCAATAGCATTTTATATTTTACCAACTTTCATCAATATTGTAATGTCTCTCACTGGATCACAGCAATCATGAAGATAGCTCTCCTGAACAAATTCTTCTCTGCTTTCTCATTGCAGTACATTCAGTGGTCATGTCATAAACAGCACATATGTGGTTCCAGATGTAGCTTCTCCCTTGTTATTAAATGCACAGTTTTTCAAGGCCCACGTATATTTATAATGAGGATATTTGAAAGGGCTTATGAAGTTGTCTCATTGAAATTCTTTCAATATTTTAATCACTTTTTGTACAGTAAATGTGGTGGAGCCCATATGCTATACTGTCTCTGCAGTGACTATATTGTTTATGCATGGAGCTAACTGTCTCCATTGTTTGAGTCTCAGACAAGATGCTCCACTTTCAGTCAGGCATGGGTACATGCCTGAGATATAGGCAAGAAGAGATATAGGTAAAGGTAGCTTCAGGAGGCCATCTTAAAAACATCTTTCCAGTGTAGCAAGGAGTTAAAATCTATCAAGGAATTAAAGTGTCTGATCATTCAGCAATTACCTTCATTTGATAGGTAAATCATTAATAGTGCTTAGACAGGCAGCTATGTGAGCCCACGTCAACTGGATGGTGCATTTAGCAGTGGTTGTGCCCCCCACATAAGCATGTCTACATTGCAATCCAGGGAGATCCAAGCTATCTTTAAATCAGCTCGCTCGAGTCTGGGAAATGGTCTGGTTGCTATTAGAGAGGGTAATTTAGTCTGCCAAGGAACGAGAAAAGAATCACAATAAGGCTTAGGGTGTGCAGTCTGGTGCTATGCAGGTGAAAAACAGCAGCATCCCAAATGTGTAAAAATGAAATAAGAGAGTGTTGGATCAGGCTTGCTTCATTTTTAACCAAGGGCAGCAGACACTGAAGCGTATATGGGAAAAGCAGCAGAATGTGCTACATCCCAGGAATGTGCAGAAAGCCTGCATTCACGTTTCAGAGAGACAGCTAAGGTAAGAGAATTAGCAGTATTAGCAGTCTCTGAGGAGATCTACAGCTTTCCAATTTCCTAAGTGGGTGGGTGTTAAAGCAAGGTGGATGATGGCAGGATGATTTTCTTTTTTAAAGAGAGCAGCCACGGCTCAAGCAGGCAGCTCGAGCAGCTCACTGCAAAGACGAAGAGGGGGAGGGAATCGGAAGGGAAGGGAGGGAGAGGAGAGGGATGGAAGAAATAGCCCTCAGATTACCATCAGTCCCTGGCTGAGTTTACTGAAACACAAAAGGATGACTCTGTTGATTCAGCTTCACCTGCTGCTGGGAACCTTCTCCCCTGCCCTCCCTGATCTGAGCATCTGATCTCAGCTCTGCGTTCCAGAGGCATGTGTCAAGCACAGGCGAGAAGAGATGCTGGGTATTTTGGGTTTCTTTGTGTAGAGCACGGGATACTTTGAAACTGAAGCATGTCTCCTAGAAACACCTTTTCCCTTCCCTTTCCAAGCCACATTTACCTTTTCCCACCATTTATGACCTGCACTTGGATCAATCTATTTTTCTCCTTAAAATGTATCTTGCTTTGTCGTCTTCCGTGATTGCTGTTAGGTAAACCCTTCACTTTCCAAATACCATTCACAATCCTCTAGCAATTATGGTTTTTTTTCTTTCTTGACATTGCAACCATTTAACTAAATTTCATCCATTTTATATAACTGCCACGATGGTATGATATTGTGAACAACCTAGAACATCTTGCATTTATTTACGGTCCCACCTCAAAAAATCAAGCACCGATAGATGAACTGTTAAGAGGTCAGAACAAAGAAGAGTTCCTTTCATGGAAGAACTCAGAAAACAGAAACATAAGATATAAATGCACTAATATTGCTTCAGAGTGCCGTGCAATGCTTTGTGGCTAGGTGGGCAGTGGTAGTGCCAATTGTTCCTAGTCACCAATGCCCATGCCTGGCAACTGTGTGGGTCTCAGCCCCTCTAGCCCCAAGGCTCCTGCTCCTCCTGGTAAGGATGGCAGCAGGGAGAGGACAGCTATTAAGTCTAAATAGACTTGATTCAGGATTTTTTCTTCTTTTTTATAGCTGGTCTGGGCAACAGCATACATGCAGAATCTCTGCTGGCACATGTTCCTCTTGCTGCCACCCCCTCTTTGTCTGTTAAATGTACTTGTCAAATCTTGCCTTAAATTGGACTGAGTCTCGGTAGGGAACGTCTCTTTTTTGTTCTTTTGTTCTTTTTTTTTTTTTTGTGTATGGGTATGTCCAAAGTCCCCAGGATGATGAAGCTTCAGTCTGGTTAGTATTTGACTTGGTATTACTGAAAGTCAGTCCCCTGACTTCCCCTGGCCTGGGCCTCAGATCTGTGTCAGCCTTCCTTAGTGTGCATTGTTGGCCTGAAATGGCATGAAGGTGCCACCCGGCTGGCTCATATATGTTTTAGTCACAGCCAAAGCAGTCCTTTTTCCCCTCCAGGAGGATGCTGCGCTGGGGCATCAAAGCCTCCTCTGCCTCGGCCGCGCAGTTGCTAGGTAAAGGCAGGTGTGCCGGCTGAAGTAGTGGAAATTTCTATTCATCTTATAAATAGTTGAGCAGCCCGCTGTGGTGAAACGTGAAACGAGCAAACATCCCGTCTTATCCTGGGAGGGCAGATCGGGATTCAGTCTATAGTGCTGTCATGTCAACTGTGTCAGCGCCGCTGTTCATGATGCCAAGGCCCCATCAGTTATTCATGAGAACACAGCAAACAAAGGTCCGGCTTCACCGGGGGATGAGCATTCCTCTACCTGCCGCTCTCTCCACCGTTGGAAGCAAAAAACTCAGAGGTCACTTAATCTGTGACAGAAATAGACAGAACCATCTTCAGGGTCAGCATGCTTTGCAAGCATAGGAATATGACTGCGAGCAGCCCTGAGAGGCTCTGGCATAGAGCCCCTGACTATAAGGGAAAATGTCATCAAATCCTCATGGAGCTTGGCTATTTTCTTGAAACTTGTTAGGGAAAATTATAAATTTTGCTTGTAGTTATATTAGTCTATTAGAAGGCTTTTTATTTTTGCTAATCCCAGTGCTTCTTGCTGAGTACATTGACCCTTGTTCTCTATTGTCTTAAGACAGATGTCCATCAGATGTTTATACTCCCTTTGAGACAGTGGGAGCTTTTCAGGTGTTTCTCAGTGACAAAAGAATTTCTGCTCTTAAAAGTTATTTGAAAATATATGTCATCTTGGTAATGTATTAAAAGCAGTTTGTTGTAATATTATCTGCAGTCAGATTTAGAGAAAAGAGATATCTCTGTGCTATTGCCTGGAAACAGATGTGTCAGGGTGAGCTTTCATACACCTCAAAGACTCAAGTCATCAACATCATCTAGCGGTCATATAGACCTTAATTCTGCCATGAGCTGGACTGGCTAAGCCTGCCCTTCCTGTGTCTAAGATCATCAGATTGTAAAGGTGACACTAAGAATAACAGCAAAGCACGTTGCGCCTATTAGTGAAATGGAACCTCTAAGAACAAATTATTTTTCTTTTATTCCCATTTCTTTTCTGGATGATCAGGCAGTAGGGTCAGGCCAATCCAAGCATTATCGGAAGTCAAACTTTCACATGGAGGCAGGGATGCCACAGTGGCACCTGTAGCACTCCTTGGTACAAGATATGTTATTGAAGTGATGGCAATGGGGAAATACCAGCTGAAACCAAAACAGAAATACATCTGCATGCAAAACAGAGCCCGTGCTCTCAGCTGAATAGTTTATAGCTGAATTACAAGTCCCTGCTCCCATCTGCCCCTGCTCTGCATAGCTGGTTCCAGGAAGGGATGGTTTCAACCCTGGCACATTTGTTGTTACTCTTAACCTAAGTTTGCCTGCCATCTAGTCAAAGAGGCGACAGAGGCAAAAGCAAAGCAATCAGAATTAGGATCAGCTGCAAGGCTCAACACACAGCTAGTGCTTTACCCCTTGGGGTGCGAGACAAGTTGTAAGTGAGCCTCCTTGCATTTCTGGGAGAGAGGTAAGGAGGCAGGCCAGTCATATTTAGCAGATGTAGGGCCTATAGCTACAGCATGAAGGGGCTGTCTTCTGCTTGTCTCTGCAAGCCCCAGAGCAGCCAGTGCTGTAGTGGAGCACAATCTGATGCAGAACAGCCAAGAAGAGCTTAGCTGAAGCACAGGATTGAAAACAGATTCACGATTTTAATGCTGCCTTCTCTACTTGTCTACCCAAGCACAATGTTCTTCATTGTGCTAAAAATGACTGATGTGAACTTTTCAAATGCGTGTTACTATGGTGTTGCTTAAAGTGTTATGCGAGCTCATATAGTTAGATGCAAGAAGTCGTTCCCTAGTAGGATTCCTCATCATCTGAATGGAAGAATAAAGCTTTCTTTGAGGAACTGTGTACAGATCAAACAGTGTATTTGCACTATACATAGGTATTAGTGAGGCTTGGGAAACGAATTGTTATGGGGTATGTGTTTAACTATAAGTGAATATACATCTTACAGCAGGAGAAAGGAAATTGTAGCTTCCTCAGAACTTCAAAGAGAGGAAACTTTATAATGCAAAGCTAATACACATCTTCACATAACACTACAGTTTTTGTGTCTCCTGCCATTGTGTAACCTTGGATCAAAGGACGGTTGAGTTATTGAGGAAAGATATTGACAAGGATGGGAGCACAAGCTATGGAGGGAAATAGAAAGCTCCCAAAAGGATCTAAGATTGAATAAAATTAATAAAAATTGGATAAATGTTGTTCTAAATATTAAATCATTAGAGAGGAAGAATAGCTTTAAGAAGCTGTTTAGACACATCATGTGACATAGTTACTGCAAAAAAAGTCTATAAATGTTCTTCTATTACCAAAGTGATAGTTTCCACTGTTTTACTGTGCTTGCACTTTGTGTGGGATTTTCTTCTCACCAATATCCATGAAAGTTCTTCAAAGCAGCTACTTTAAACAAATGTTGAGCAACAGTTTTGATAAAAAAAGTAAATTAAAAAATATATATATGCTCCAATTGCAGTAAAATTCTTAAAATTCTTAAAATTTCTTAAGAAACGTATATATTCATTCAGCAGCTGTTATAGTGAGATCCTTCTCAACGGAAGAGAAGAGGACACCCAAGGGTGTGACCCACTTGTATAACAGAATTACAAATACAGTTTAAATTTTGAATGTTTAACACCCACAGGAAACTACTGTAGGCCACAGATTGCTCCAATAACATATTCAGAAAATAATTTTGAATCCTGAGTAATGTTCTATGGGCATTCTGAGTACGGAAAAAAAGAGTCAATATTCAATTAAAGGATGATTTGCTAGAGATTATATGCTAAATTCAATTGACTACCATCTTTTATTCCGCATTTTACTCCAGCAAAATATATCGGATTCCCATTCCAATGGGAATAGATTTTACTGTTAAAATTCAGAGCAAAAACTTAAGATACATTCAGGTATTCGGAAATCATCATCACGTTCCTAACAAAGCTTAAGGTTGTCTTAGGAAAAGCCAAAGTCATGCAGAACCTACGTAACCAAAATTTATATCACCAAAATTTTTATCTTGCAGTTCAGGATGACTTGGAAAAATGTGCAAGTCTCATGCAGGAATGTGCTAGGAAGACCTTCCTTTTCCACAGGTGTATAAAGGTACAGATTTCCCTTAAACCTTTGGCATTAAGGAGTGGATGCCCACCTTTTGTCATATCTTCAAAAGCTATCTAGATGGTTTCTGAGCTCCTACATCATCAGCAGCAAAGCGAAGCAAGGAACCAGTCTGTTTGCTGGGCAACAGCACTACTCAAACCTGAATTCCTGTGGATTTGGGTATTAACGTTTAACACTTACACAGGACCTGTGGTAACAAACAAGGTAAGAGCTCTTTTTTTTAACCTTTCCATTAGTGAGAGGGTCAGTGAGCTTTTCTACTTTCTCCAGCTTTCCAGGAATTTAATAAATCACAGAATCATAGAATTATTAAGGTTTGAAGTGACCTTTAGAGATCATCTAGTCCAATTCTCCTGCACACGCAGGGTCACCTAGAGCACGTGGCACAGGATTGCGTCCAAGTGGGTTTTGAAGATCTCCAGAGAAGGAGACTCCACCACCTCTCTCAGCAACTCATTCCAATGCTCTGTCACCCTCACTGTCAAGAATTTTTTCCTTAAGTTCCTGTGGAACTTTTAGTGCTTCAGTTTGTGG
Source organism: Eudromia elegans (assembly GCA_003342815.1). NCBI lineage: Eukaryota > Metazoa > Chordata > Aves > Tinamiformes > Tinamidae > Eudromia > Eudromia elegans. The sequence continues at coordinate 3,527,164 of PTEX01000056.1, read as the reverse complement.
CCTTTTCTTCTTGTTCTATTGCTGGCCACCCATGAAAAGAGGCTGGTTCCAACCTCCTCACTCTCTCCCTTGAGATATTTATAGACACTGATCAGGTCCCCTCTCAGCCTTCTCATCTTCAGGCTGAACAGGCCCAGCTCTCTCAGCATCTCATCATATGGCAGATGTTCCAGATCTCTGATCTCCTCCTTTCATATCTATTAAATCATTTTTCTTTGCAGTTAGTACTTGAAAAGAAATGAACCAGTCTAAGAGACTCCTTTCTCAATGCACATTGTATACAGCATGCAAGTGAATGTAAATTTCCCTAAAGGTCTTCGAACTTCTCTAGTTTCTAGAAGAAATGGTCATGTGTTCAGAGCCAAAGCTTGTCTGTACACTGCTTAGCACTTAATTCTTCTTCTGAACTCATCATAGGTGAAATAATTTTAATTGTGGAGGAGTTTTGTTAGTGTCAGAGGCAAACGGGGATATGGGCAGAAGCACCGAGCATGTCTCTTCAGCAGACATTTGACTACGAGAATCAAGGGTAGTGTTCTATGATGCGGACAGGAGACAAATCGTGATAAAGCACAAGACCACTGACTGTACATTGACCTATGGAATGTCCAGACATTTCAGATTACACCTGTAGATGATAATGACTGACTCAAATGCATCTGTCTTCATGTAAGTCTTCTCTGCTGTGTGTCCATTTTAGTAAACGGCTGAAGTTTAGATAAATAAAAAAGTTTATATATGCACTAAGAATAGTGCAACATTCATTTAGGTAACCCTGTGGGACAGCTCTTATTTTATTTCAATAAGTCTTTTTCCTCTACTGTATGAGAATTGAAGCCTTACTTCTTAATCTATGGAAATTGAATCCTGATGCCATCCCATAAGAATTAAGGTAGTAATTATTTCTATATAAGATTTTGAAGTCTGTATTTGGTAGATGGATTTGGTAAATAAATGGCATTGTTTGTTTCAACAAGCAAGTGCAAATTTAAGGTCTTTTTCCCATTCACAAAGCTTGGTAAAAATTCAGCAGTTCAAAAGTTATTAAAGGAACTAAAGACTGACACTAATGTCACATAATCTTTGTTTCCTTAGGCGAGCAGACAACAACAGCCACCAGAAAAAAATGCCCTTTGGAAGTGTTCCTTTCCTAGGTTTCCTCCTGACATCTTCATCAAAATCATGTCCCCTAAGGCTTTGGTGACTACTTTTTATAATTGACTGAGAAGTTTTTATGCCTGTTTAGTGAAAGTGTAACAGCTACTGAAACACAAATTCCATTTTGAAGAAAGCTAAAAATATGCTTGATGCTGTTTACTTCAGAGAGAATAGAATAAATAGTCTCAGGCCATCCAGCTAAAGAAAACTGCTAGACTGAAGGTATTGTCAGTATGATTACATAATTCTGGCTGAACAGTGAAGTACAGCTCCACACATTTGTTGTGTTATGCCTCTGCATATTCCCTTTATCGGTGGAAAATGAGAAATTTTAAGAAACTAAAATTAACACTGTTGTCTCCATGGCAAACAGGGGATGAAAGTACAGTCTTATTGTTTTCAGTACTTCATCTTTCACCATTGAGAATGCAATGTGATACCCAGTAAGTCCTTCTTAAGTCCAATGAATATTTAGGTCTCACTCATATTGACCAGGAGCCTATCAAGATGATTTTAGATTTTAGATTTATAAAAAGATGTGATGAAACACTTATAGTGTGTATACAACATTCAGCTATTTGGCTGGAAAGGGAACTCATTGACTCATGAAGGAAGATTTTACTATTTAAAGTCTTTTTTTTTTTTTCTCTCTTTCCCTCTGCATGGTGTTACACAATAAGTCAATTTGGCCTGAGGTCATGAAACAGTAGAAGAAAAGGAACTCCATTTGCAGTATGCAGTGAAGTGTGTGTCTGTGAAAAGTGGGTGTTATAACAGTCTAGCTGGCACTAAATGAAGTGCGCTTAGTTCTCTACCTGCAAATCTCTATTTTAAAATATCCTAACTATAACACTGTCAAGCTTCAGTATGCCTCAGATGGCAGGCAATTAGATTCTGCCTTCCTTGACTCTAGGAGGATCGGTGTGAAGCATCTGCCTAGTGCAGGGCACTCTTGAGCTCTCCGTGTACAACTCCACCTGCTCGAAGGAGAGGCTGCGATATTTCCTCAGCACCATTTTCTATTTCTTTCATATGATATTCCCCTTCTGAGGATCTCAGAGCAGTCAGAAGTCCTTTGCAGTTTGTGGTTTAGCATGGAAGGACAGAAAAGAAGATAATATTATACTCTACTGCACTGTTCTTTTCAGACTGGCCAGATCATTTCTGGAAACCGGGGCAAACTGAGCCAGGCACTAATACAGCTCCAAGCTTCATCACATCCTCACAGAGCTCCCGGGTCTGCTGCTGAGCAGCTGCAAGGGGAGCCAGATCTAAGACACTGAGCATTTGAGTGGGAAGTGGGAAGGGTTAAGGCATCTGTCCACGCTGAAGAGCATTCCAGGTGGGAGGCAATTATCTGCTTTGAATCGCTTGGGTCCTGGCGTTGTTGTTCCGCAGCCAAAGAAGAAGCCTTGTCTGGCTTTAAATGTGCAAGTCTGATCTCCTTCTTGGTACTGTCAGCAAGTGAAGTACCAGATTCTCCTGATTGGGAGATTTTTTGGTGGTCACTGACTATATAGCAAAGGGTATTGGAAAAAAAGCTATTTGCTCTAGTACTTAACAAAGAGTTTCACAAATAAAAAGAGAACGGAGGTTTCTCCAAATTTTATTTTTCTTTGATAGCAAGAAATTGTATGGCTATAGACTATATGTTAAAAGCATGACTCTAAAAATAAGAATCCAGCCCTACAGTAGTTAACTACGTTTGAGAAAGCTGTAATGAGCTATATCAAAGGCTGGCCAAAGACATCACTAAGTGAACTGAGTATGTTGCTTTTGGCAAGTAGGTGTTCAAATCAGTTAGTCCTAGTTGGCAATGTGGTTCTTGAGAAGACCTTGGGAAATCGCTTGGACATACTGTGAACTATCCTGTTATCAACGGTCAGAACAGAAGGATAACTTCGTGCCTTCAGCCTTCAGAGTGGCAGTCGCCCTCCTACCATCACATCTCTTAAAATGTGGACTGGGTTCATGATTGCCCAGGCAATGTAAAGACAGCAATTTAGGAGTAACAGTGGAGATGGTAAATGTATTTAGAGTTCTGGCACTTGGTCAAAACAGGGTTATTTCAGTTAGTTTTATTTGATCTTGTATACTGAGTCATAAGGACTAAAAAGTAGTGGCACAAGGTCAGTTCCTGCTGTAATTATGTGACAGTGTGTCATCTCAGGAGTTATGTTTTTTCTGTGCTTTAGATTTTTTTTTAAACAGTTACTCCCTGAATTCTCCAATGCTCTGGTGGACTCTGTGCCTGGTCTATCCTTCTGGCAAACATTAAAAGCATAAGGAATTGCCAGTGCTTCTGGTAACTTAATGAAATTAATGCTGATATTTGACATTTTTATTGCTTTTGACTTACCACACCACTAATCATTTTATATAAGAGTACCAATAACAAAAAATAGCACAGATATTTACAAAAGATGCTGATAAACACAGTAGATATTGAATTTTACAGGAAAAAAATAAACCAACCCGGGGATGTATGTTAATCCACCATTTGTATGGATAGCGTAGAACTCAACAGTAAACTGACAACTAAGGACTTATTAATCGTATTATAAATCTGGATTACGCTCTTTAGCACTAGTACATATTTTTGGCCCTTTCTGGAATTGACACAATGTGATGAAGTCAGATAAAATACTTTGTTTTTTAAACTACAGGCATATACATTAGGAAAAATCTCTAAATAATAAACAGGTGATTAGAAATAGCATTTTCTACATTTCTGTTCCATGCATTTCTGCATGGATGTTAGCGAGCTCTAGCTCTCATGTTGATGATAACAAAACAGTGATGTTTAATAAATCAAATAGGAAAAAAAGAATGTATTCCAGACTTAGACATACTTCCTGTTTATTCTTTTCCCTAAATGTTTCTCCCCCTTCCTTTTAGAAGCATACAATGAACCTTTAAAAAAAGTGGAGCTGCTTTCAGAATTGCTATCGTCATCCAGATCAATTTGGAACAAAGTCCCAACTCCCAATCTATTCTAATTTCAATGTACACACTCTGCTGGCTGGCTGCCAGCGTGGAGCTCAGGAAATGATAAATACCCATTAATGCACACACGCACAGATTTTCCTGGGATGGTAGGTTGGGGCTGCTTTAATATCCCCAAATTTACTGCACATTTACACATTCACTAACGTCACTCAGAGTGATATTTATATGCTGAGTGTTGGAATGACACGAGGCGGGGAAGGACACAGCTTACACATGCTCTTCAAGGGGCTCTGGGTCTTGTTTGCCTGCCCTCCGCCGATACCTTTGCACCTCAAATAGCTGTATATAACATGAACAGAAAATTATGTTGGACTAATCCGATTCAAAATAAGCTGGCCACAGCCAGATAGCATGAATCTCAGGCAAGTGCTTTAGGAATTGTCTATGAAGAATATATGACAGATCTGCTAGATCCTAAAATCTCTCTGCTGTTTTGAAGTACAGCACTATATGCAAGGAAAATCGACTGGTTTGCTTACACACTTTTTATTCTTCCTGAATCACTGGGGAGATTTGATTTTCTGTGTTTTTCTGTAATATTTTAACATTTTCAGAAAAGAGATGGATCCATGAATTAATAGCTTTAGAAGATCTTTTGCATATAAGTAAAGTATTTTAAACTCGTCTCCAATTATTTGAGGACTTTTTTTGGCAGCAGGGGGAGACTGAATTTGAAGTGAGGGTAAACTCTTTCCAACGTGGTTTGAATTTTCTGGGGCTTCTCTTGTTAGCATGTTAGATATTTAAATGTTATTTAAAACATCAGCCTCAGCAAAACTCTCAATAAAAGCTGGCATCCTTCAACGCAGATGACCCCAATAACTGAAACAATATAGATATTCACATTTTTTATTTAATGTTAATAAGTCACTGAAAGACCAATTATTTGATTAAAGAGTAATTAGGGATTTACTAGTTTATGGTAACTTAATTATGTTTTAACTAGTACTGTAGGAAGGGAGGGTGTCCATAATTAGCTCAGCACCTTGTAAAATATTTGCTGTGCAATGACTATGTTAAAAAGGCATTTTTGCTTTCATAAGCATTAAACACAAACACCTTTCATAGGTAGGGATGATATATGGGCTGCATTCTTTGCTGCCCTTAGTTTCTTCTCAGTTTGCCAAGCACAAGACTTCTGTGCACGTCATCCCATTTCTTGATCCTGTGCATCTGTCTCCGAGCAGGTGAGAACAGACTGCTACATGATGACTCATTCTGGAGCTCATTTAGTCCTGTTCCTCTTTTCCTCTGCCCTGAGTGACCTGTGGCGGGGCTGAGGGATTCCCCTAGAAGGAGTGATTTTCTTGAGAGAAAATTGTGTGCTACTTTTACAAGAGAATTGAAAAAAGCACACTAGTTATGTGGAACATGTATCCGTCTCTGTCTTTGTTTTTATAAAGCTTTCAAATGTCTCCTGCCTATTAAGAGATACTGTGCAAGGCCTGCTCTTAGCAACAGCCTTCTCCAGTGCCCACCCTTTAACCAGGCCAGCAAAGCAATAATCATACAGCCTTGCACCCACTGGCCCAAACGCCTACGTGCTGCATTTCCCGCATGAAAGGGAGGGATCCTGTCGGAAAGGTGGCATCTCCGTTACTTTAGGGACATACGGTCACAGTTCAAACCGTGTCAGTGTGTGGGAGGTGATCACAATTCTCTCTAGGTTTTTGCTGTTGTTGGCTATGTTAAGAGATTTGTATTAGTGTTGTCTTACTTAGAGGTGTATGATGCAGATGTCTACAGGTGAGCTGGTGGCTTTAGGCTTTGTTTATTTTCAGTGGGGGAAAAATGAGCACCACTAGAGCATGACTCGTAAGACTTATTTTAGACAAGATAATTTAAATCTATCTAAAAATGTCTCTATCAATAGAAGGGAGCCCAAGGTGATTTATTCAGACATACCCATCTACGCTATGGACATGCAAAATCAGCAAGATGAATCCTATGCCTGATTCCTGTTTAGGTAATATGGACAGAATTCATCTGCCAAATGTTCCAGCAATTCCATGGCTCCAAAGGGAGCTTAGGTGCAAACCCAGGGCTCTGGATAGATGTATGCCTGCTCTGAAGAGGCCTGAGCAGCTGCATGATCCCAGGCATGCCACAAGGTGCAGGACAGCAGTTTTGTCAAATCTGAGAGTGACACCTGGGGGCTATTGCGACCTGGGCCTTAGCTCTTGCATAAAAATATACAGTGTGCAAATACTCATGGGTTAAGCTGCACTGTAAAAAATATTTTTTAGCCATATTGAGAGGAACAACATGGCCTATGTGTTGCTGACTTCCTGTATTTTATAACAAATTGATCTACAAAATATTACATCAAACTGTGTTTTCTGGTTCCCTCACATGCAATTTTTTTGTCTTCTTATAGTAAATAATCATAAAAGCCCAATGTACAGAAAAGAATTATCATTAGAAAACTGGAGAGGAAAGCAATCTCCTTATCTTAGGGAAAAGGAAGTGTATTTTGGGAATGAAGTAGCTAATATATAATAAATTAAACACTACTCGTATCTATACAAGGATGTTTGTGCTTTCCTAATATTTCTCTGTGAGACATTGCATCCTTTATCTAGTAACATGGTTAAATTGCAGGGCTATTTTCTTTTTTCTTCTTCTCCTTGCATGCCATATTTTCCAAGGTCAGCAATGTGTTGTTTTCTTTCAGTGATCTGGGAAGGAAAAACATTCCTGGGCTTTAAAAATCTGTATTGTCTATTATTGGATATGCAAAAGAAGCCTGCTAAAAACTGCCTGAATTAGAAAATTTGCTTTTCATCACAGCTTTTCAACATGCAATCCAATTTAATAATATATATATATTTATTTTAATATGCACAGGATTGCATGTGAGATTAAAATAATTTTGCAGTACAGTCTCCTTTAGGAAAATGACTGCAATTTATACACCAATCCTCAGCAGAGATAACATATGTGAAGCTATCTAGGCCTAATGTCTTTCAGAGTACATATCTATTCTGGTATGCACTGTGTTTTGCTGCTTCTTATTCCAGGCTGAGACAGAGAATTTCTGGCAGGATTGTGCAAACAAATAAAACTTGCTAATTTTAATATACAGCTGGACTGGCAGTCCATATGCTTATTGACTTCTAGGGTAAGTTTTCCATGGACATTTCACTTGCTGAGGGTAATTTTCAAATGTTCTTGCAGGAAGGCAGTTGTAAGATGTTACGCTAATGTGCTTATATATTCACCAAAAAAAACTGCCCACATCTGGTGTTCTGGTGATATGAGCAAACCTCTGCTAACACTTACTTCCAATAATAAATAACTTTCCAGAAATATCCGACTGTTTCCCAGATATGAATTAAAGAAATGAAGTCGAAAACTCCTCCCTCCCCTCCCCCCGCAATTGCTTTTGAGTGTGTAATTAAGTCCATATGAGAAGAACTGCCTGGTGGATTGGGGTGAATAAAGTGCTAAACTAAAACAATTCTAATTTCCTGGCCAGTCCCCATTCCCTTCCCTTGTGCACCAATGACCATTTCACAGATCATTGCCAGATCTGCAGCGATGTCCCTAGGGCTTTGCGATTGACACATCCTTCAATTTAAGAGGGACACAGGGTGTGGACAAGCAAATCAGTCACACATAAATAAATAAAACTTCAAGAACAGTAAATGCTCCTTGTGAATCTCATGCCTTGTTACCTCGTTTTTTACTGGGTGCCCTGGAATATGGACATGCATATGGATGTTTTGAGTGAGGTAACACTTAATTCCTACCTTTACTTGTTTTATGGGGATCTGTTTGAACCAAATCCTGATTCTGAATAAAAGACAGATCCTGCTGAACTCCCCCTGCTGAACTCCCCCTTTAAAGTTATCATAAACCATTCACATTCTGTTAATGATGTTCAGACCAAGCCTCTAGATTGACATCTCAAAGGAAAATGTGGGCACTACAAGAAAATGGTGTGAGTGATTCAGTAGGTGTCAGATTCCTGTGTCCATAGTGAATAATTATCTTAGCATAATTATGTGTACTGTTTTTCAGGAGATATATCAAACTGAGGTCTTTTTGTCTCCTGGTAATTAAAAAACACATCTCTCTACTGATTGCACATTATAAAAGGGTCTCTGTTTTACAGAATATGGTCTGCTTTTACTATCCAAGGTTAGATCAGCAACTATTATACCAATAATTAGAACTGTCTGTCCTGTATAATTTTCCCTTCCAGCAGCACAGATACTCATTCTTGCATTTTAATTTCAGTTTATACACACATTCTGTAAAAGAAGCTCATACGTTTTACTTTCTTTGACACATTTTTAAATTATTTCTGTGGGAACAGATCAGTTTTGATACTCCTCCACAGTCAGCATTGACAAAACTTTGGGTTCAAAAATCAACTGCTGGATTTCAAAGCAACTGGACACATTTCATGGAAGAAAAATGCCTAAAAGATTGCTAAACACAAAAACACAAAGATTTTGGCTCAGGAAATTCCTGACTTGCAAACCATTGCAGACTAGGAGACTATTCTTCAGACATATCCTTGAATGCTTGTTTCATTTGGAAACTCTTTCCTAGAAATCTATAGTTGATCGCTGTCAAAACAAGATCTGAGGTTAGGCATACCTTTATTTTTTGTTCAGGGTCATAATGGCCGTAATTATGTTCCTATGTAATGTAACATAATAGTTGAAAATAAATGTCCTGTTGTTAGTGTTTCCTACCAAAACAAGGAGACATATCTAGCTTAAAAACAGTAAAAAAACCTGATTCTGCTTAGGAATTCTAGGAATCTTATGATTTCTTCTTAGAGAAATGTTAGATAGAAGATTTTTCATTGAAATATCTGTGATCAATTTTATTACTAAAACAGTCATTTCCTATCAAGACGGCTTGCACTTACTGTAAGTTATGATAGTTTTTCAAAATTATTTCCTGGCCTGCCTTTGGGAAAGCTGTTATGGGAAATTGGATGTAGGGTAATAACTTCTCATACCCCATCCAACTTCTTCAAAGTGTCCTCTCTTGGATTTGTTAGGTGCCAACAGAATTATTTCAAGTGGGAGAGTCATGAGAGAACAAATGTATAAGATAAGATATAGATAATACAATTTTCATGCATATACCCGAGAAATACTGGCTAAAGAAAACTTTTGTGAAGAACAGCAAGTTTGTCTAATTAAAACTGGATTTCTAACTTGCTACTCAGATCAGATGAAAGAATTGCCTTAGTGTGCATTTAGGATTTGTGTGTGTGTGTGTGTCTGCTTAATGAACACAACTGGCAAGGTCTGATTTTGTCTTCCCACTTGACTACTTATAGATCATGTCTGTGCTTTCCATCAAAGGGTGAATTTGAGATGACTCTTCTTTTTCCCCTTCTGGTCAAAATGACATTCAAGGCAAGGCCATGAAATAAAAGTTTGTGTTCTATTCTTTCCAGGTATCAAGAAGGAGAAAGGGATAGATCACATGAAATCTCCAGTTCTCATATAACGTACCAAGAAAAGAGATAAAGTCTTCCTGACATCTTTCTATCTCCATTCCAGGGACAAAACAGAGGAGTGCCCCTTTCATTAACAAAGAGCAGGAGTGAGAAGGAAGACAGCAAATGAAGGCTGAAGATGTTTTGGCCATCTTAAAGGCAACCCTTTTTGGTTTTCTTCCCTTCATGGGAAGAAAAACAAATTAATCCATGACTGATATCCTGGAGAAAGCATAGTCTTATCCTTTAACAACTCAGACACCAGAATCTCATGCCAGACTATGAAAGCATGGTGCATTTGTGTTGTGACACTTTTAACAAAACTACAGTAATTTCTGCTAACTGTATTTTTGACTGATCAGTGCTGAATACAATTTGGTAAATTTAATTCATCATAACTAAGACGGGAAAGGAAACCTAAGGTACGAGAACATCCTGATAATGTTGCAGGAATGGAACACTGGAAATTTCCAGAATATGTATATCCAGGTTCTGATCCTTAGGTGCTACCACAGTGTAAGTACTAAATAATGACATAATAAATGGTTTGATTGTACATCAATGTACAGAAGTTACTTTCTGTGTCTTCTGAGTCAGTCAAAATGTGGAATCAGCCCAGGCAGCCGGGTGCCACCGCTGGTGAGCAGCCACTGGGATTCAGGTGCGCTCTATGCGGATCCAACTGCAAGGCCTGGGCTTGGCATGAGACTTACCAAAATAAGGAAACGCGTCATGTGCTCAGAGAGGTATGGAATAAAGCAGTCCTCAAGGAGGAGGCAGAGGGTTTATTTTTTCTAGCACACATTTGCCAAGTGCATTTACACATGGGGTTCTTGGCCACCACTTGTGCAGACTTCCCTCGGAAACATTTTCCATCTGTCATACATTAAAAAAAAAAAAAGAAAAAGGAGATTCCACCCCCGTATCTAAAATGGACCCTCTTCTTGTCTCTGACAGCTTTCAGCAAGACCTTTTTATTAAAGAAATGGGGGTGGAGGGAAGGCAGACATGCTGCTTTCTGCCATTTCATACCAAGAGATCACAAACGCCCAGAAAGGCAAGGAGAAACTGATTCTGTTTCACCTTGACTCCTCGTCTCATCCGCCAGCAATCCTCCCTTTATCTGTGGCTCTCTAAGCTCCATCCGGGCCTACTAAGAATTAAGTGTCTCCTTATCTGTGGAGGACAGTCAAATAAAGTACAGCCAGACATTCTTGACACAGCCTTCTACTCTATTTAGAAGTATGTACAAAATACCAGTCATCCTCTTCACACAAGTAGCAGAAAAATTTTATTTTTTTAACGTGTTCCCCAACAATACTATCTATTTTAATATGTTTCCTAATAACAACCCTACTAAAATCAGTGAAAAAATAATCTATGAAAAAATATACTGGAAGTTTCAGCCCTGTAAGCCTGATCAGTCATGACAAAGGGGAAGTACGTGAGTCTGTTATGTCTGCTTTCTTCAAAAGATTAATTATTTTGAAAATAAACTGCTTACTTATCCAATACTTGTGACTGGCAGAAGACGATCTTTGTGACAATATTTGGTGATCCATGGGAGACCTGTTCTAAACACATTGGAATTTAGGGCATTTTATAGCAAGAGAGACAACTGGCATTAAGGTAACTAGATCTTTTGAACAGGTAGTGTATTTCTTTAACAGAATGTTCTTAGTCTATTTTTTTTACTTCAAATGCTGTGTCAAAGGCAACTATGGATCCAGAACAACTGAATAGCAAGACTTATTTAAAAGATAGGCCTGCTGTTCCTATAGAAAATATACAAAAGTTCTGCTGTATTTTGGTTATATTTCAGTGATAGAGACATTTAAACATTTTCTTTATGAATAGTTTTAGAGTTTTATAAATAAGTCTAGTTCTTGTTTATCAGAAAGATTTTTTTTTTTTCCCTATGTACTCCCCCTTTCCAGCTCTACACAAGCCATCCCTGTTATCCGTCAAGGCTCTGTAAGCAATGGGTTGACATGTTTTCCGTGCAGACACGTTGGGCTGTAGCACATTAGCAGGACTCTTCAGCTCTCCAGGGTGACACCACACCGGATGCCAGGTTGCAGTGGCGCTGACAGGACTTTACAGTGACTCATTACAACAGGAGGTCCAGTCAGCTGGTGTAGTGAAAAAAAAAACAGGTTTATCAAGGGTAAAGAAAACACGTTATTCAGGAGGAAATGATCCATAGCTGCTCATTATTAAAGTCTTTAAAAATTACTTGTATAAGAAAAAAAGGAAAGAAAGAAAGAAAGAAAGAAAGAAAGAAAGAAAGGAAAGAAAGAAAGAAAGAAAGAAAGAAAGAAAGAAAGAAAGAAAGAAAGAAAGAAAGAAAGAAAGAAAGAAAGAAAGAAAAGGATTACATAATAAATTTAAATCCCTGGTGTGTTCTCATAAGCACTAGTGAACCACTATCCTGGAAGCCAAAACACACACAATTTCTGAACATGATCTTCAGCTGATCTCTAGGTGTCTTTTACGACATTTAATAATTGATTCCTTCTGTATTGGAAGAATATGAAGGTGGTGTGAAACCATGTGAACCATGTGAAATTTTTCATTTCTTTCGAGGAGGAAAGACAGAAAGAATATGAATTGAAAAATTACACTTGAAATTTCTCCCTCTCACCGGTCAAAAAATGAATATAAATACAATGATATCACTGTTAATAGAAAACATATGGATATGAGAAAGTTCTTTCAGCTTACCTGAGCCACTCCTGTTCTAGATCTGATCACAGTGTTCTTCTCTGAGACCCTCTTTCAAACTTCTGCTATGGTTGCTGTTATCCTACATCTAGGTTTCACTACAGAGGTAGCTGCAGTTCAGTTTAGGCTGAAGGGTCCATAGTTTCCAGTGACAGGAGAGAAAAGGGTAGCACAAAATAGCAGAAAGAGAAGATAAATCACCTCATGTCCTCTGATCTCCATGGTCTGCTGCCTGCCAGCAGTGGCCCCAAGCAGGGCACAGATGCACATACATGGGTCTGCGTTGCCAGTCTCTGCATCCAGCTTCTCCTTGCCAGCTGTTCCAGTGTTGCAGGAAGGTACTCCTGACTGCTAGGCCTGCAGGAGGGAGGAGTATGAGAGAAGGAGGAAGATGCTGTTTCCAGGTGGTAGGGATAGAGGGGTGCTGCTAGAGGCTCCCCAGCTTCCCCGCCGTTTTACTGTGCTCACCTCACTTCCAGGGAAACTCTTGACCACAGCCCAGAAGGGCAATTTCATGGGTTATGTTGCCCTGTATGTAATTGATGGTCAAATTGCCACAGTGCTCACTGATTTATCACTTGCATAACAGCTCATGGACTCTTGCTGAGCTCTCAAGAAGTCAACAAGGCTGACACACAGAAACTCCTGGGGATGTGAAACTCTTCATCTTGTGGATGAAACACTTAAAGATGTGAAAGACTCATGCCAACTTCCTCTGGGTGCCAAAACATCTTATTAAGGTCACAGTGCTGAGGTTATGCCATATTTATATTCTAATATCCTTCTTTTAATAGCTAATGGCATTCTGAAACCTTTCTACTTTCCAGATCTGATTTCAGTCCAAAATGTGATTTTATTTGGAAAGTTTGAACTAAAATGGTTCAATTTTTCTTATTTACTTGGAGTTTGAGGACTACTGGAAAATAAATTTGTGTTTAAGTCCAAAACATTATTCAGCTTTCTACTTTGGCCTTGGCTGATTAATAAAACATTCAGTTCAAACCAAATCCACCTGCTTTCTGCCTGGGGAAGGACATCAGCAAGTTTTCCATTGCAATAGCCTGTGGCCTATATTCTTTAAGGCTTAATTTTTGTATGTTAACATAAGTACAAGACAAAAAGTAGCCAGTGAGAATGAAAGATGTGATGCCAGTATGAGAAAAAAACAAGGCATACGACAAAGTGGGAAATAAAAAAGTGCTGCAGCCTGGGAAAGACTCTGAAAAAGCTGAGGAGGACAGAAGGGCGAATTACTCATATCTCTGGTCAAAGAGGCATCACTATGTCTTAGCTGTTTCTCATCCTTCTCAACATTTCTTTTGGCAGTTGCACAGCCTCTGGGATGGCCCTTAGCATCCTTTCTTACTTTGTTCTTGCAAATGTCTCTTGTCAGCTTGTGGCTAGTACTTCTTGCACTCCTTGACTGAGCTCCTTGCAGCTCTTCTCCAAGGGCCACAGGGTTGTCACATAGTCATGCATTTGTTTTAGGTTGGCAGCATCACCTGAATGAAATAATCCATCACTGATGGGGCTTTGGTTTAACTGATCTGTTTGTCACACAGGGCAACTTTGAATGTGAATGTATCTTTTTTTTCCTGTCCTTTTTTTCCCTTTTTTTTTTTTCCCAGCAAAGTAGGCATATAGCAAACCATGATACTGCATAGGCTTTAGCAAGCATGGAAGAGGCTGTGTGAGACAGTCCAGGACTTTTCTGTGCGCATTCTGTGTGTGCCTTTTCCTGCTGGTGTGCTTGTCCTCACAAAACGGTGCAGATGCTGTGCAGTAGAGTGGCTGATTTCATTTTTGCGCTACCCTGAGCATTTCTTCTGCTGCTGGCTCTGATTTTCACAGCTCAAATGAAACCCTTCCTGAATATTTTTCCACTCCTGTGTATGCATTTCATAGAATCACATGGAATCACAGAATCCTTAGGGTTGGAAGGGACCTCTAGACACCATCTAGTCCAACCCTCTGTTCCAGCAGGGACCCCTAGAGCACGGGGCACAGGGTGGCATCCAGGTGGGTTTGGAAGATCTGCAGAGAAAGAGACTCCACAACCTCTCTGGGTAGCCTGTTCCAGAGCTCTGTCACCCTCACAGCAAAGAAGTTCTTCCCACTGTATATGAGTATTCTGTCACAGCTCAGGGTTCCTAGAATGTGGGTCCTTTTTCCCTATCCATTATGGGTGAACAATTGCAGACACTTACTTTCTCTGCTTACTTATCTGACCAGTGGCAAGCTCCACCTATTTGCTGTAGATAGGTTTTACCTTCAGCTGTCCTCTGCAACCTCATATTTGGAGTCAGGACCTACTTTGATTGCTGGAAACATTGCTTGTGCTTGTAACCATGAACCAGAAGATATCTTTTCTTGTTCCTAGCATATTACTTCTCCATTGTAATTAAGAAGAAACTAAGAAGAAATGACACCTTTGAAAATCAGATATTATGCAACACCAGAACATTTGCAGACTAAACAGCAAGGAAGTAGGATGTTTTGGATGCAGTGGGGACACCCTCCGCCTCTGCCAGAATCATGTGAAGAGCTCCAGAGACATCTATGTTCAGAGTATAAGAAGACATTGAAGACTGGAAAATCACAATGAGGCTCAACTCAGGATGTGAAATAAATAAAATTTATGGCATACACTGGGCAAAAAGTGAATAGTCTCTTTATCGATCACTGATTACTATAAATACACGGGAAATGAAGCTTGCACTGAACTGCGAATCTCTGCACACTAAGTCACAGGAGTGACTCAGGGATGAACCCATTCCACCTTCCTGCAGCACTCTGAAGGACTGAAGAGACTGGTTAGGGCAAATCTAGTCTTTTGCAGACGTCATATTTGGATGACCTCAAGTAATTTGATGAGGAACTGAAGATGTGGCTGCTGAGTCTAGTATTTACTAGCGGCATTCAACCATCCACACACAAGGGTGTCCTGCTACAAACTGGGTGAAGCCCAGCTTGGAACTGCAGCTGTGCAGTGTGGACATCCACTGCTCAGCTTGAAAAGTGAGGGGTGCAGGTGAGAGAAGCGAACATTGACTCAGAGCATCAAGAATGGGCACCCATTTCTGTCAGTGCAGTTGCTGTACTGACAGTGATATGACTCACACAGCTCAGAGCAGCTCAGGAACGATTATCCAGCGATCTGACTAACAATTCGTCATCGGAGAGTGTCAGGATTGTTTGCCAGTGGGCTTACAGACAATAGTAATGGAGCATCTTCATTGCCTCACGGTAACTTGCGCTTCAAGAGAGCTTTTCAGTTCAGCACGACTGCAGACGTTAAGTTTGGGATACCAATTTTCACTTGCTTTATCTATCCAGAAATGAAAATATGACAAAAGAAAACAGAACTCCATTAGGGAAAATGTTCGTAGATATTGACTCGAAAGGGCTGCTTTTGGAAACAGCAACTGGAAATCAGCCGGTGCTGACAGCATGTGACAGCTTCTCAAAGTATGAGGTGGAGTAGCCACACAGGCATAAAAAACCCTGTCAGCTAGAGATATATTATGTAGCTTTTGTTGGCCTCCAGCTATCCATTTTTTACTTCAGGGGATTATACTAAGGCTTCAGGAGCTGATCTAACTGGAGCTCTGTAGCAAGGTGCTCGGGCAGCCTTAGTGTATGGGAAGGTGGGAGAAGAGAAGAACAGCAGTCAGTGTGTCACTGACAGCAAGATGGGGTTGGTGCTGCAAAGACAACAGTGGTGTGAATATCCAGAGGACAGAGCTGTTGCAGCTAAAACAGCCGGAGAAAAGCGTCGGGGAAAATCCTACAGTACACCTAGTGCCATTCTTTCAACTGTCTGGCATGAACCCAAAACAACCTCATGCAGTGCTAGAGGCTTGGGGCAGAGCGGCTGGAGAGCTGTGTGGCAGAAAAGGATCTGGGGACGTTGGTCAGCAGCCACTTGAAAGTGAGCCAGCAGTGTGCCCGGGAGGCCAGAGAGGCCTAGGGCTTCCTGGTTTGTATCAGGAGCAATATAGCCTGCAGCACCAAGGAAGTGATTGTTCCTCTGTACTCAGTGCTGGTGAGGCGGCACCTCCAATATTGTGTTCAGTTTTGGGTCTCTCACTACAAGAAAGACATTGAGGTGCTGGAGCATGTCCAAAGAAGGGCAACGAAGCTGGTGAAGAGCCTGGAGCCTGGACCTTATGAGGAGTAGCTGAGGGAGCTGGGGTTATTTAGTGTGGAGAAGATGAGGCTTAGGGAAGACTTTATTGCTCTCTACAACTGCCTGAAAGGAGGTTGTAGTGAGGTGGGCGTGGGGGTTGATCTCCAGAATAAGTACCCATGGGACAAGAGGAAATGGCCTCAAGTGGCTCCGGGGGAGGTTCAGGTTAGACGTTAGCAAGAATTTCTACACGGAAAGCGTGGTGAAGCATTGGAACGGGCTGCTCAGGGAAGTGGTGGATTCACCATCCCTGGCAGTGTTCAAGAAACACACAGATGAGGTGCTTAGGGACATAGTTTAGCATGTTTGGTGTTGAGGGGCTTGCGGTTGGACTCAATGATCTCAAAGGTCTTTTCCAACCATAACAATTCTATGATTCTATAAAAGCTTATCCTTTTTGATACAGAAAAATATAAAAAATATAAAAATATATAAAAAAAAAGCTTACTCTGTTGCTAATACACAAACTTACTAGAAGTAGGAAAGAGCAATAAAAAGAAAACTGTAATTGAAGGCATACAGAAGAAAATCTAGAAAGGCCAGAAAAGTTCTCCATAAGCTTTCCTGTACTGCACATGATGAGAACACTTTACAGGGTAGAAGTAAGTCTTCTGGTAAGTCTTCTAAATTACAGCTCACTGCAGTCTATCTGCCCACAGAAGGTATGCCTAACTGTGAGAACGAGACCTCTGCTCAGTAAATAATATAGATGGACGTATGAATAGTGACTCTGAGGCTCAAGAGTCATGGCATGAGCATGTACTCTGCTGAGGGGCATCACATAAACAATGTTCCTAGGAGTTAAAGGAGTAATTATTAAAGCAAGCTAGATAGAGGATTTGCAATGCTTAATGCAGACTGCATAAATAAATGTCAAAGTCTGATATTCTGACAGTTCTAAGAGATTTAAGTTCCTGGGCCATTCTATATTGACTATTGCCTTTTACATTAAAACTTGTATGAATGTGCGAGGGTTGGTACTTCTGTCAATGCATATTACAGTATACTTACACAGAGATGAACTGCTTGTTTTCCCTCCACAATATTGTGCCATGTTTTTTGTGTCTAGAAGACTGCATTGGATCCAATAATCACTTATGAATATGTGTAAATATTTACTTTGTGCTTTAAATTGACTTTCATCACTCCTTGATGCTCTTTTCAAAAATTACCATGTACAGTGTATGCAGGTGGTCTCTCCCAATTTTTTTTTTTAAAATAACACGCTTCTCAGAAAACATATCAGTGTGTTTGTTATTAAGCTGGACTTTATAAATAAGAAAAGCTGCATTGATTCAGTCAAACTGCAGTGAATGATGTGGCCCTGCTTTTCTTTGTGATCTCAGCAAAGATATGAATTAAATGACATTTGAAAAAAAGTTGAAGAACCATAGCCTTGCACATTTGAACATCTCAGAAATGAAATGTGTGTTTGTTTTCTTTTTCATTGCTGGATTTCTTTGTGTGGAAGGATTTCTTTGTGTGGAAGTGTCCCAGTGACCTCCCAGAAGGTACTGTTTCTCAGAGACCAGAATAAACTCCAAAGCAAGGAGTTGATTTCCACTCCCACCCCCTTTTCTTTTTCTTTTTTTTTTTTTTTCTGATTAAATTATTGCCTCTTTCTTATCCTTTTTTTTTCCTCTCTCTGATAGACAATTCACTGGTAGACAGTAGCAATTCCTGGTAAGCAGGAGAGTGCAGCACCTGGCTGTAGCAGAGGGTACAGCAGAGGGTACAAAGCGGGCAAAAAAGCAAACCCCATTTTTTGTAGAAGTCACATTTGGTTATCAGGACAAACACAATCCCGGGGAGTCAGCAGTGGTCAAGTAATTGTGACCACCTCGTGCACAGCAGCCCTCAGCCAGGAAGAGCTTTCCTGGTGGCATCAGAAATAGCATTAGCAACTTGCAGGTCTGTGGGTGGGCTCTGGGAAGGGATGCTGGTGACAGCTAATTACTGCCTGGAAATAAAATGGGACAGGGAAAAGGGGCATGGGATCTCAAAAAAAAACCACCTGAAAGCTTAAAAAAAATTGTTTGCTATTTGAGAATCTGTCCAGGTTATATTCTTGAATTATTTCTTTCGCTGTCTCTTAGAGCAAAACAAGAAGAATGACTCAATCTTCTAGCATCTTACATGTTTCTTACTCTCTGTCAATCACCCCAAAGTTACAATATGGTTCTCAAGTTGAACTGAAACACTTCCTGAGACACTTGATGCAATGCTGAGTCACTCTCAGCTGCTCACCATTATTAGATATTCAGCATTGCTAAACTGATACAATTAATTTTCTTGAAGTCTCACAAAAGCCTCTTTATCCTCCTGACAGTATTATTTCTTTTCTTTTTATTATGGTAGTCAATATGCTGCTAAAACAAAAACAAGTCAGCTTTTTCTCTTGCTTTTATGTTTAAACTTCAGAGAATATTTTTTATTCTCCTTTTTGTTGGTTTATTTGTGAATCACCACATCTTTCACAATATAAATCTGTAAAGCATTGTGCTCTTAGATATAAAGTGAAAGGGGAAAAAACCCAGCCATCTCCCAAGAAAGACACAGAAAAATCGCTGGAGAGACTGACCTACATACCACAAAGTGTCCCTTAAATGAAACAGAGCTGAATGCTTTCAGTGAATTACCAAGGCAAATATTACTGTTGAAGGAAGCAGACACACAAAAACAGTCCAGAATGCGTTTCATTTAGCATGTTTTATGGCTTACTTCTTTTCACCAATGCCGACTGTTCAGAAAGTTCTTTCTTACTCGCTTCCTCCCACTTTCATTTGAACACAATTACAGTTTCTTTTTACTTTTTTTTTTTCCCCGTATATTCCTCATTATTTTGGGGGCTAGATGATTTCAAGTTACAAAAGAGCAGCTTGAAAAAAGTTACATCTGAAAATAACTCCTAATTCATCCCTTAGGAGAAAAGCATGGTCCCCGCAGGGGTCTTTTCTCTCCAGTGAGGGGAAATGGATGAGATACCCCTTGATCCTGAAGTTCAATATACTGTAACTTTGAGTAACAGAAGTGGAAAATATGTTGAATACAATAACACAAGAACACATCCCGTGCAAAAAAAAAAATTAACTAATTTCAGCCACCAGTTCGATTTACTGGGAGCCACTTTTTTAAGAAGAGGCAGATCCCAAAAGACGACCTGCCTTGTGGCCTATATCAGCGTAGACAATAAACTTGGTACATCACTCTTCCTAGTGTAATAAAGTGGTCAGGATATAACTGTGTTCCTCGATGTTTCTATTAGAAAAAATACAAAAAAGTATGGGTAGCATAGAAAGTTTTGTGCAGCAAGTTTGGGAGAGCTTGATATTTTTAATGAGAGATTTTACCTTAAGCATGTAAAATTAACTGAATTACGCTTCAGCTAGTTAGGTCATTGGAACATTGTAATCATTTGGTACCTCTAAGATGGATTTGAAAAACTCAGTAAATGTGAGGCTATAGTTCTCCTGGAAAACTGGTCAGGTCTGCAATCTTTCGGACATATCTGCACTACACAGAACATGAATCTGATCTCTTGATTTTCCTGTTCTCAGTCTCTGTGGGACTTTTGCTGATTTTCCCTCACAAGAAGATTGCTGTTTTCATAGCGGTTTGCCAGAGGTGTCTGTTGTGGATACACGTGGCAATAACCAAAGGGAGAATTTGAGTAGTTATGTTTGTGGCTTAAATTTGCTTTAGGCAGGAAAAGTTTTTACAATAGAAATGCTAGTACACGACTATAGTTTGTCTTCGTATTGTAAAGTATATCCATAAACAAAAGTTAAATGCCATTAAAACCTATTTTGATTCCAGGTTTCATGATTCCTCAGGTAGTGGAAATGTGCCTGCTTTCATTTACAGCAAAAGATGTTGCTTTTAATATGTCTCATTGTTTTCCTAATTAATTAAAACAATTGCAATTTCCAGAGTCTCATTTTATTATATTAAATAACAATTGGAAGTTCAACTATACCAGTGTTACATCCCAAACAAGCCCTTTGGTACCATTGTGTGGGAAGCAATGTTTCCCCTGTTCCTTTGCTGGAAGTTTTGCCTACATGGACTTGCATAATTAGAAATACCCTGAGCAAAGCTCCATTAATCTCCTCCCTTCCCCGCTCCTTTTTTTTTTTTTTTTCAACTTTGGAGGATGACCTTGTTGGTATTTTGCTGCTAATACTTCACATTAACAAAAGGAAAAAAAAAAAAAATCAATTTCCACAACTAATCAAGGGACTGCTGAAGGACTTTGCTCCATATCTATGTTAACACCTTGAGAATAATCAAAGCTGCTTTCTCTATATTTGAAAACCTGAAGAACTAATTCATTCATACTTAGGGTCTGTCCACTTGTTAAAAAAAGAGAGAAAAAGAAGATATCAACAGAGACTGGAAATGCTAGAAGGACATTTAATTTGCCTTCCATACCCAGATGCCGATTTTCAGGCATACCAAGTATGGGCTTACCCTCAAAAGCCAGGATTGCTCTTCTAGAAGTAGAAAAAAGGAGAAGGAGCATTGATGATATTCCTCATCTGAAGATGGAAATCAGAATTCAATATGTGTTCTACCATGACCCCAACCCTCCATGCATCCTAAAATGACTTTTTCTAAGAATTAAGGGTCATTTAAAGCATTTACTTCTGCAAATACAAATATCTCTCCTTGATCTCATCTATTCTAACACAGTAAAGCACTGTTCTGACACTGCATTATAAAAGCTTACATAAGTACTATAGATAGTAGATGGGGATAGAGTTGTTGTAGCAATCAGATGAGAACATGGGATCCTGTATTCTTTTATCATTTTGCCAAGCCTGTGTGAAGGACAGGCAGAATTGCAGGCTCTGTGCTAAATGCAGAGCGGCAATTGTTCTCCCTTGATTACCTCGAAGGGGCAGAGGAGGACAGGGAACAGCAGTAACAGGGCCCCTGCTCTTCTCGGTTGACCACAGGAGAGGAAACATGCTGCACCATTTCTATACTGGTCCTACGTTCCCTTCTACAAAACTTAAACTGCGAGCTCCTCCAGGGTTGACACAGTGTCTGTTGCCTCATGAGAGATTCATGCCTACAGGGCATGATTTACCCCTCTGGTTACCTTTGAAAAAGAACATCATGAGTCAATATCTGGATAGAATAAGCTTGTTGGCATGCGTATGAGTTGTACGTGCATGTAGTATATATGTATCATTGCATATGTGTTCCTCTGTTGGGCAGAACTGTGACTTTTTACTATATTTGGACATGTTGATCTGCAATTTTGTACCTCTGAAGTCTCTTTTTTGTCACCACCTGTAGATATCCATGGTTTGTTCTGGTGATCAAAGCTAAATTGTTAGACACATTGAATCCTATGGATTTAAATCTCTCACAAATATAGTTGCCCCTGGAGCACCTCATGAACCGTGGCTGGTTCAGCCTCGCTGTGTCATGCAGGGTGCTGGAGTCATTTTACTCACTAAGGTGAGGCCCAAAGAAGTGGTCAGGAATCGTCTCCATTTTACCACTCCGAATACTCTCCATTTCTACAGTAATCCCTGATGCATGGTACTCCTAGACTATTGGAATGAACCATGTGGAGACTGTAACACAAGAAAAATGACTAGAAAGTGGTACTATCCTCTCTACTTGCTTGAGTGTATACACCTGGTTACAATATCCCATCCCCACACTTTTTTTTTCAGGCTCATGCACTTGTCAGCCCTAGGCTACATTACATTTTTGGGGTTTGCTTTTCATTAAACACAACATAATAAACAGAATTAAGGCTATGCCTTAAAACTCACTCAAGACTGAAATTTTCTTCTCCTTTGTAGTGTTCAAGTGCTTTAGAAAAACAATCCCTTTCTGACATTTTTGGAAGTCATCAGCTAGAGCCATCACTAGAATGGCATAACACTTACTGTTGTATCAGACCTGCAAGCTATTGTACAAGCTACATGGCCCTTGGTGCTTAGGTGCAGTGATAGCAAGCTTTAACAAATCTGTGTTAATGAGGAACATGCTGTGACACAGCTCCAGCGTGTTTGCCTACTGACATATTTTCAGAGACTAAACAACAAATGAAAAGATCATCTAGTTTATGGGCTGTTTTTCCTGCATTGTGTCTACTATATAGACATATCTTATATCAACATCATATTGTTGACTCAATAAAACCTCGTCTAACACGCCAATTCTCAGCAACCAATGTTCATTCCTAATATATATATATGCTTGGATTTGGCTTTAATCCTTTTTGGCTTTATCTGTATTTATCAATATGTCAGAAATTTAAGTATTCAGGCAGTCGTATGTTCTGCATTTATGTCTGCATGTATTGACTTGATAATCTGTAAGTTTTAGGAAATATCAACAAGTGAAATAAAATAACCTAGATATATGTAGAACTGGCAAACACAATGTGACTAACTGCCTGTTGGCATAGCCATGTCATTGCATACTTTGGGTTTTACAGTTTTACATTTTAAAAAAACAAAAAGAAGTTTAAGAAGTTTTAGAATATCTTCTAAGAAGAATAGCCACAAATACTAAATTGCAGTAGCATGAATTTTTTGAATCTGTATTTCCGTTGCAAAGATTTTACAGCCTAAATATGCAGCGATTTTGCATGGAAGGTTAAGTAAATATATGCTTATTGCTTAAAAATTAGAATGATGTTTGCTTTTTATTCCAAAAATTTCAATTTCCATGGTGTTTTGTGAGCCAGTAAATTCTTATAATGGAATAATGGAAAATAAATATTATAATCCTTGATGTAATTGTGATGCTAAATTTAAAAAGTGTGTGTATCTACAGTAGCTCTTGTCCAAAGTGTGATACTTTTGTTTTTGAAGGTGAAAACTGGTTCACAAAGCAAATAAATGACAGGGCTGACTTCAAATGCCAAAAGCTCACCAGCCCTGCGTTTTTGTAATAGTTCTTCAATACATTTTTTTTTGCTAGCCAGTATAATCTGAGAGATGGGTCTTGCAAAGTTCAGCTGTTACTTTAGGAATATTGATCACTACTGAAACCACAGAACAAGTTACAATTACTGATGACTTCACATAGATTTACACATCTATGTTCTGCAGATAAAATGCTCTCTTCCTAGTGTATTGATAGCAGTTTAAATCATGCCACCTCTAGAAAAAACAAGCTATGAGTGGAGAAATATATGTATCTGTCAGAGGAAATACCTGCAGCAGAATCTGGCATGTTCGTGAAGGTATGTGAAGACGATACAGGATTAGCAGTTTTTAATCAGTGTTGCAACTTATTTGTTAAAAGGATATTTACTTGTGGAATTACTAGTAGTGTTTGAGGCAGATAGAGCTTCTAAAATTTGAAGTGTTACAAACTTTAAGAACTAATTTCTGGCCTCACAGGATTTGCAGAGCAAATGCAAATTTATACACTTTTTGTTCTCCAGCGCATGAAGCCATATATTCCCCCCATACCCAAATACTATTTTAGTTTACCTGAATGCAGTCTGTGTTCTGCATTAGAGCTTGGTGATCCATCCAAATGTTATGCTGACAAAGCAAACATGCTCTTACCTAAAAAGCATAATTCTGGTTATAAAGCACATTTTTGTTCCTCACCTTTTAAGCTTGTACAAGGGAAATTGCCTGGAAAGAACTACCTCTTCCGCTACCCCATTCACTCAGTGTGAGACACTAGCTTCAGAGG
Organism: Eudromia elegans; assembly: GCA_003342815.1. Taxonomy (NCBI): domain Eukaryota; kingdom Metazoa; phylum Chordata; class Aves; order Tinamiformes; family Tinamidae; genus Eudromia; species Eudromia elegans. The sequence continues at coordinate 3,502,937 of PTEX01000056.1, read as the reverse complement.
AGGTCTAAAGATTTCTTTCCTACAGTTTTCTTTTTTCAACAGCATGCCCATGAACTCAGCAAGATACATTACTCCAGAATATGTTCAGCATCTTTTAACCACTTCTGTAAGATTTTTTTCCCCTTGTTTTAGTTCTTGTCCTCTTCCAGGGTTCAGCTGAAGTTGACATGATTAAATCATTAACCTAGCAGACCCTCCAAAACATGTAAGACACAGCATTAAAGAGAAAAATCCTTAAAAATTATATTTGTTAAGTAAGCTTTTAAGGATAAATTCAAATTCACATGTTCATAGCAGTGTTAAAAATACTGTAATAAAATATAGCAGGATTTATGACAGGAAGACATATGGTTGAAATCTAGCAGAAAGCTTCTAAATATCGTCTCTTTTTGCAGTATTTATTTCATCATTTATATTGACACTGTTCTGCCTGTTTGTCCTGTCACACTAAACCTAACTCCTGTGCAGATTTGCGATAACAAGGAGAGGAGTAAGAGCTAAGAAATAAAGAAGAAAAACTTGTGTCATTAACTTCTTACCTATTTTTACTGTTTGTTTTTACAGATTTAGTTTCTATTCCATAATGTTTTTTTTCTAGTCTTTTTACCTCCCTGGAAGTTTTGTCTCCCAGATCCTTATGCCACCGCAGATCTTGCATCAAAGAAAGTCACCTTAGAACTTCCCTAGGCCATTCTTTCACCTGGAAATTGCAGAATGGCAAGGGCTGGCATCAAAGTACCTGCTGTGGTGGGGCTCTGGTGCCCTAGCACCTGCCCAGTGTGACTGGTCTGCTCTTTCTTGTGACAGAAACATGCAGTCATTTGAAGTGACACTGATCTTATTCCTGGTGCTGTGGGAAGCAACTACTTCCAAGGAGTTTTCTCAGCTCTGTCAACAACAAAAGGGACAAAAGGTTCACAGAAATGGGAAGTAATTAGAATGTGAAATTAATGGATTTCCCTGTTACCTCAAAAGTAGAAAGCTGCTTCCAATCTTTGACAGAACTTTTTACTATCAAGTTTCTGACTGCTCAGTATAGCTAGTGCTTCAAATTAGATGCTGGGGGAGACCTAAGAATTTCATTAATGACTGAATAATTAATGAGAAAATGCTGCAGACTTTGCAGATTTTTAAATTACTCACACTTGCCTAAAAATACTTTTGTCCTTCTTTCCAGACTACAGATAGAATATATCTCAGCTGAGACTCTTTCCTACTGATCTGATTTCTATGTCCTTTTTTTTTTTTCTTTTTTTTTTTTTTCTCTGCTGTTCTGGAAATCAATTATTTGGGTGACATAAGAGGGCCCCTTTAATCTGCGTGGAGCACAGTACAATCTGTTTCATTTCGAGCCAAAGAGGCCCAATTGGTGTAAATTATAGAGTCACTCAGTTTGTAGCTATTTATAAAATTAGTCACCTGCAGCAGCATCCTGGATGAAGTCCAGTGGATGAAACAATTTTGGAACTGTCTTATCAGCAATTAAAATATGGGACATGGTGTTTCCCTTTTGCGTTTGGAAGTTACACACCTCTTACTCTGAGGATGGGGAAGTCCCTTCATGTCGTTCATGCAGAACTAAACAGAAAAAAAGGAACTTAAAAGGAAATACTTTTTTTCCTTAGTAAAATTTTATCTCTTTCCCTTCCTCTCTTGACTGAAAACAACAAAATTGCTTTAGAAACTTAAAAGATTAATATTAAAATTTTGCAGGCCCAAAGCGTTAGAAGAAAAGAAATTTTTTTTTTCCTTTTGTTGTCCAAATTTGTCTGGCATATAATCCAGACTAGGTAACCGAAGGAAAAAAAATCCTCAGAAATTTATGAGATTAATCTAGTATTTTACTTCCCTTTCCTCAGAGTAATCGTGTTATGAATTCCTATTTCATTTCTGTTAGGAAAACAAAGTTATGATGCTTTCCCACCTTATTTTCAATGAACAGGATGAAAGAGAGAAAGATATTTTTGTTTTGTTTTCTATTACTCAGCATGACTGCTGCATTAGTAATTTTGTTTTTCTAGACTAAACAGAATGCTATCACGTTCAGATCTGCCGTAGTATTAATAGTAACAAAGCAAATTTCATTCTTATTTAAGCCAATGTAAATCTAGAATGAGTGTAACTCAGTGTTGTTAAACTTACATTCACATCAGTGAAAAAAAATCATCCAACATGTTTCCTATGCAACACAGATTTTTTCTTTTTATTAACTAATTAACTGTTTGGCCTTTTATGGCAGAGGTTCCTTTGTACCACCGACAAGTGTCACTTTCATCAGGCCTGACTCAGTTACGCAGTGCCATGCTAAACCTGGTAGCATCAAGAAGTTCTCTCTGCTGCTTTAGTTCAAAGTGATGCATCTTATATGTCAAAGGTTTGTATATATGTATGTGTTGTATTTTATATGTAATGTGTTGAGTGTATAACAGAATTATTTAAAACCACCTTACTGTAGTCTTGCACACACAGAACTGAAAACTGGTCTGATACAGACAGAGCTGCATTTACTTTAATGATCGTATTTAATGCGTGGGTGATTTTCAATGTCAGAATGAGATTGTAGGGGTTTAGGATGTGTCCAGCTGATTCCTGGCAGAGAAATCATTTTGACTTGATGTCATCACCCTGTGTGAACAGGAAATTCCTACCATAAAAAGAAAGGGTGTTCTGATGAAGAAAGTTTCTCTATCCTTATTTTTGATTAAGTGAATTCTTGCTGCAAAATGCTAGATACAGGAACGGGATGCCAGCCACCAGCAGAAGTGTGAAGTGAAATGTGGTGGTGAGTTGACAGAATTCAGTCTGGGGTCCCTAATTTATTTACTAATTTCTTTGTTAATCTATTCCCAGGGTAGCTGCACTGCTGTCTCCAACCAAGCTAGTGCCACTAGCTGAAGCTGACTGATCAATAAGTTCCAGTTCACACTTGAGACTCCATCCCAACTCTCCTTCCCTTCCTCTGCCCACCCCCCAAAAAAGGATTAAAATATTCAGGCTAGCTCAGGTCAAATCTATATTCTTACTGGAAAAAAAAAAAGAAAAGAATAAAGAAACAAAAGAAGTACGATCAAGCATAATTAATTTTTATTTTGCATTTATCTGAAATATGTCAGACAACCCAAAATGATACGCTGTGTTTGGTTTTCAGGCTATTCAGCCTTTTCACATGAAAAATCAGAGAAAAGGCAGGCATTTTCAAAATTAAATTTCAAAATAAAATGATGAAAGTATTCTTTCAAACACACTTGAACAAGTCTTTTTAATTTCTGAAATAATTAACCTCATTAAAGAATTGGATCTATTAAAAAAAGTTCCACTCTAAAAAGCATGGATCAAGCTGTACACCTGATCTCCAGATTGTTTCAGAGTAATTCTTTTTGTGTGAATTATATTAACATTTTTCTTTGTGTTTTACCTATTTTTATGAATGTTTCCAAAAGGGCAAGTATAGAATTATCTGACTGTAGATAGAGTTACTTCTTAGACAAAATTTCCGAGGCATTGGTTCATCTCCAGAAACATTAAGGATTATCTCTGACTTTGTGTCTTTCTGTTTTAAGCCTTCACCTTTTTCAGCTGCCTATAGACCTCAAGGCTGACCCTGCTTGGAGTAGAAGATTGGACTAGAGAGCTTCTGAGACTCCTTGCAACCTGCTTAGCTCTATTTATTCTATGTGCATGATCAATACTTGTAAACACTGTCTCAGACTCCCTTTTTCTGGAATATACCTTCTCCTTCAGTGATGAAAAATAGGGCAGAAATACCTCAATCTTCCCAATAAACTGTCATGACAACCCTAATCCTTTATTTAGATACAGAACAGACATATCATCTGCAGCAAAAGTACATATATCAGTGTGCCTCCACTCAGACAAGTCAGGCTGCCATAAGGGAGCAAGAAAGTAGTTCATTTTACTGGCCTGTTCACTCAGCTTCCGGCTTGTCGAGCAGGCATGCCAGCGTGGTTTAAAAATTCCTGCACATAACCGCAGCAGCTCCAGTGAGGAGCCCCCAGCTCAGAGTGGGAGGCGTCACCTGCTTTCCTAGACATCTCCCGACCGCAGGCAGCCCCGCGCACCGTCTGCGCGGCTCGCGTACGCTCGCTCTGCAGTGGAAGGGGAGTGAAAGGGACGTCTAGGGGAGGCTTCATCTCATCTGCTCCGAGGCCCTTTTAGGAAGAAGGTGTCTGTCTGTCTCTGTTGCCTGGAAAGGGAGTCTGCACAGCTCCGGGAGCTCGGGCAGCTAACTCTTACTCTGCAGAACTTAGTCTGCAGGATTCCCATCTGCACTTGCTGTTGTGAAGGTATACATTGGAAATACAGGATTTAAAGTTTTCATTAATCCTCATGAAAATCTGGGGTACACAACACTCCTCAAATGCTTTTCTAAGATCTTCCTCGGTTAAGACACCTTTGAGACATATATCATAATCTAAGAACACAATCAAAATTATATATCCAGAAGGGCCATGGACTGTGACCTCCAAAGTTTCTCAAGTGTCTATTTGTTTAAGAGTTTTTTTTTCTATTAGCTTTTTAAAGTGTAGCTGAAATGAAGTGAGAAAATTATCAATTCCCCTTATCCAAAGGAAATCAAAAGCTTTAAAATTATCACAGTTTTAGTGCTGGTGTGGTAGAGACAGTCTTACTGCCAAGTGCATATTTCTTTACCAGAAAGACATCAAAATGTCTCTGTTGCAGCTTTTACTGAAAAGGGCAAAGCTGGTCCTTATTCTTAAGAAGGAAAAAAAAAAAAAAAAAAAAAAAAAGACAAGCAAGAAAGAATTATGATCAGGCAGTTTAACCTCAACTCACAGGATAAATCTGAAACAGTCTGAAGTATCAGGAAAGCAACAGGGAGAGAAACAACAGCCAATATAGATTTATCAAGAACAAATCAGAGCAGAAAAATCTCAGTCCTTTGATGACCTGGCAACAGGTCTTGATGAGATCTGAAGAAGAGCTTGTGCAACTTGTACTCAAGTGAAGTTCTTGACACTTGATACTCTCATATCCAAGCTAGGAAAGCACGGCCAGGATTATTCTGTTGGCACAGCAGTGATTAGATAAGCACACCATAGAGTAGTTAATAATATCTAATTACAAGTGTACTTCTGTGGGGGGGTCTGCCTTGGATCAAGTTCTACTCAAGTTTTTTGTTATCAAAGCAGATGGTAGAATAGTCAAACATTCATTATTTTTGCACTTGACAGTATCAGGAAGGACCTCAAATGTGTTGGAGAATAGCGTTTAAAAAATCTGGAGAAATGCACTGAAAAGTTAGAATGTAACTCAGCAGAGGCAAGGGCAAATACTAAAGCAAAAATCAATGATATAAATTTAGAATAGGAAACAGATTAGTTCTTCAAAAAGATCTCAAGATTATAATGGATCACAAACTGGCCATGACAGAGCAACGTTACTTTCTTCTGAAAAGACAAATACTCTTCTGCTGATGTACAAACAGAAGTATAGCCTGCAAGATGCACACCATGATCAGGAACTGTAGAAAATATGAGCTATAAGATAAGATTGGAAGAATCTGCACTATCAAACCTCAAATCAGAAAGTTAAGGAAGGAAGTTAATGGCAAGAAAACTTAACAGTCTTCAGTAACTCTTGTTGCAAAAGGGAAAAAATAGCCTGTTGTCTGTATCCGCCAAGAACGGAACAAGAAGTAAGAGGGTTAAACTGACACAAGAAAGATTAAAGTCATTAGGAATGCTTTCTAAATGTAAGGCTAATTGAGCATGGGAACACACACATCAGGGAAATGGGAGACTCACTGGGGTTTTTAACGAAAGATCAGTCACGCATCAGACAGAAATGACAGGTATTGCTAATCCTGATCAAAGCAGAGAGTCTGGATGCATTTCTGTTTCTGAGTCTCCTGGGAGCCACAGTGGAATGCATCAAATAAGGATTTCTTTTTTTTTTTTTAATATACATTTTTCTAAAACTATTTACTCTGCGTTTTTCTTGTCCATCAACTCAATATTGGACATTAACACACCACTGTAGGAAGGCTTCACACTTTTCATGCATTTTCCCTCAGAAATTTGCCTTTGCTTACCTAGTGAAATAGCACTGAAGTTGGACTTTATAATTTACTTCAGTAGCAGCAGCTGCTCATCACTTCTAGTATTTGAGCTTTTTTCAAAAGTGTTCTTTCATAAGTATAGTCATTCACAGTGATGCAAACTGCTATACATGTCCTACAGTTTTTTAATATTTATTCTAACAGATTGTGCAGCATCACAAAGAACAAGCATATTTAAAAACAGATATACAGCAAATAATTCTTGCTAACAGTGTTTATACCTCTACGTTGCTGCAAAGAAACTGAATATCTACAGAATACTGTGAGTATCTTGTGCAATGTACTGCAAGTGAGAATCTTATCTTGCATAGACTGGATAAGTCACAAGCTCAAGTCCTGCTTCCCCTGAGGGAGAGCCTTGAATGAAAAGGAGGGTTTGCAAGAGCCCAGTAAGGCATGATCTGCCACTGAGACTTTCTGGGTCTCATGTGGAAAGGGCAAATACATGCTGCTGCCTTTCCCTCAGTGGGATGTCTTACCTATTATTTTTTTCCTTCTGTTTTTAAACTTACAGGATATAAATCAACTTACTTATAGACACAAGTCAAGTAAAGTGCATAGGACTTCACTATATTGTTATTGGACTGCATCATCGCGGGAACTACAATAACTCTTAAGTTTTCCCAGAAGCCTCTATATGAGCCTACCAAAATATACATACTGTGTCTCATCTCTTCCCATGTATGTTAACCTCAGGTCTCTTTCTTCTTCTTCTAAAGCTCCTAGCTCTTTCCTATATTCCCCATATTCCTTGCCTGTGTTTGTTTAGTCCAGAGGTTGACCAGCACATGATATCTGCTCTGTCTAGGCCAGACCTACACTTGGCATGAAATGGTCAGTCCTTCTTCTGGCTGATGTCAGGTAAGGATCTGTGGCACTGAGGAGCTGGTCCATGGGCTGTATACCCTGTCTGTGAGCATATCGACCCTTGTGGATACAAGGTACCTTGGCCAGCCTGGAAGCAGCTGGTCTGGATTCACAAGCTTTTGGGTGAGACTGACAAACAGATGTTGTCCTTAAGATGAATCACAGAAGAACAACTTCCTCAGCAAGCCAGGCAAAGTCTTCTTTTCTCCTGACAGCAGCACATCTTCTTACATAAATAGGTTGCATTTGTTTGCTAACTCTAGCACAGACACAGATCCTAGTGATAATCCTTCCTATTCCCCATACACATTTGTACCTGCCACGTGGGTACTTTGAGTATATCTCAATGAACAGGTGGCATCACTGCTGGGAAGGATGAGAAGCTTCCTTCTAAATATTGAAACAGTGGAAATGTAAATGTAGAAACAAAATTTGTGATGAAAGAAGACAACAAAAATCACCTCAAGAAGGATTAATTTTGATTAAATGGAAACATCTAATGGCTTGTTACTAACTTTCCTGAATCAATAATAAAGGATTTTCTATCAATATGAACAAACTGGCAAGCATATTTCTGTGATGGAGTTCCAACTAAAAAAAGACAAGAAAGGAAAAAAAAGTGTTTTATGCATTGTTCACCTGATGCTTATTATTTAATGAGTCATAAGCCTTTCATTTATAAACAGGAATGTTCTTAGAATCTGAGTGACAGAAAAAATATTCTGTGTACAACTACTTTTGGAAGAAAAGTGCTCTCAACTAAAAATATATCCCAAGCATCAGCTGAAAAATAAACTACCCTGAGCCTGGATAAATTGTTATGGCTTTGTTTACACAGCTCTTTCAATTTACCTTTCTTAACATATAAACTTGGGAACATTCTGAAAGGGAAAGGGCTGAAGTCCCTCTTCTTTTAACTGCAAAATTCTGCCATGCTGTTTGGATCTTGTTTGATATTTCCTGGTCCTTTTCCCCCACCTGGGTGCCACAAGCTTCCACTCCTCAGTGTGCAAGAGGCTGTGGTGCTGTGCAACTCAGATGTATTAAAGTCAGGCCTTGTGGGGGAACTGGCCCAGGGACCAACAAAAATCATGAAACTCCCGGTCATGGTGCACTAGTCCAGTGTAAAATGTGTTGCTGTTTGCTGGGAGGGAAGTAGGTAGTTGATGGACTTGTGGAAATTTGGACCTAAAAATACTTATGATGGACTTCTGTGTAAGCTAGAGTTGATAGAAAGTTCTTTTAACCTCCTGGTCCCTGAAGCAGAAGGAAATAATGAGCAATGCAATCTAAGCAACGTCCCAAAACATTACTTGGCCTTCACCTCAGAGAAGAAATATTGCTGTGATGTGTCATTTTTATATATAGACAGCAATAAGCTCAGCCCCAGCTTTCAAGCAAAATAACTCCAATGAAATGCATATTGGATCAATTTTTTTTGGTATGCATATTATGCCTGGAAAAGGATTTTTGCCCAAATACTGCTATAAACCAGCAGGAGAAAATCGCCCAATTTTTCCATTTTTACTTTTAGTTTGTCAGAAACTTATTGATGGAAAATATTATAAATATAGTGAATATTGATTCTATGTAATTAATAATAATCGGTCCTGAAATATTTGTGTCTTATGATAAGGCTGGAAAAAAGTGTTTCCTGACAGGAGTTCCACATACAAATACAAACATAAATGTATCATCCCATGATATTTCCTTACACTCAAAGAGACAAGGTGACACATAAAGCCCAGGGGAAAGGGAAACCTGATATTTATATAGCTCAGCCGCAGTCGGAAGTGGTGAATTCCCTGGACCACAGGGAAAGCTTCCTGTTCTTTTTAGATTAGCCTATTATTGGAACACACTTGCCTGCAGTTAATCCTCAAAGTAATTAAAAGGAAAGGAAGCAATTAAATCACTAAAAAGGAATTGCATCTGGTTAAGAGGGAAAAATCCAGGCCTAGAAAGTATTTCAGTGAAAGTTGGACGTGCTCAATGTAAACAGGTATCTTCCTATTTGTACAGATAATTAACATTTATATGCTAAAAATATCTCATGGTGATCAAATGAGGATGAAATGCAGAAATTCTCATTATTGTGTTCTATGAAGGACTAACTGGAAATATGTTGATATACATTTTATCTTGTAATGGGATAAAATTAAAAATCCTGCCCCATATCTTGCGAAAATTAGCCTGGCACCTTGGAAACTAGTAGAGCAGTGCTGATTCACTTGTGTTGGGAATCTAGCTCAGCATTTCAGTAAGCTCATCTCAGAGAAGGAAGAGTGCAAAAAGGAAAGTGAAGAGTGTGATTGTTTATTCATAGAGTTCACCAAAGAGAAAGACTAGCCAAGTTCGTAAGGAGCTTGAAGTGGGTCCTTAAAATCAAGTGCATACTGGCTATACAAAGCAGCACAGTATATTTTGAAGACTGACACAAGTGTTTACACAAACACTATTTTTATACATTTTGAAAGCACCGATTGCTTTTGAATTCTTTTTATCACTTCTTGGATAAATTTACTAATTATTGCAAGATAGCAAATATTACTATATTTCTAAGGTGCACCTTTGTGATGATTCTACTGAAGGATCCTATGCATTGCTCCAGCTTATGGGATAATGGCTGAAAAGCCATCAGAAGGATCTTGCAGAGACACAGCCAACAAAAATATAAGTGATAGCTTCCTCATTTTCAGTTTTTGAAAATAGGTAAAAAGCAATTATGTTCATTAAAAAAATCTATAGAACAAAGCATCATAAGGGTTCTATTGTAAAAACAGAAGGAACTGTAAGTGCTTTTCTTCTTTTCTTTGTCTTACTCATGTCCTTAATTTCTCTTTGGTCCTCTTCCCTGGCACACTCAGGAGATGTTTTATGGGATTATTGCTGCGTAAGCACTGGACACAACAGATGGCTCTCACTGTTGTTATCTCCTAAGCAGCTAGAAGCTGGGCTGAGTGAAGGCCCAGGATGCTGTCCTGGTAATGAGCAAAAGCTAGTGCATAGGACCCTAGCAGAGAAGATCAGTAGGTGGTTTGTTACAGTTGAGCCAAAGGGAGGGATGAAGAAAAACAGATGACATCGTTAAAGCAAGAGCCTGAGAGAATTAGGGAAAAGGACTGGAAAAGAGAAAGAAGATATTAATAGCAACTAAGACCTGAAATGGTGAAGATGTGGAGGGGAGATGTCTGTGTGTGATTAGGCAAAGAATCTGACAGCTCGTATCTGAAAACTGATCCAAAGATAAGATTTAAATGCAAAATTTTGCTTAGATGAAGATACAGTCAGAGCTGAAAACTACACCCAGATTATAGATCTGGGCACAAGCAAGCTTTAGCATCTGCTGCTGGAGCCGGGAGATAGCAGCCATGTCTTGAGAACCAGAAGAGATTAACGATACTGACTAATCTTCAGTGTAAAATATGTACTACAAATATTTTAATTACTTAAAATATTTCACAAGCTTACAAGAAAAACAATGTCATTTTGTGATATCCATAAAGGACCACTTTACATTTGAGGGCACATTTGTGTGCTCCCTCTGTTATTAACCCAGATCCAAAATAAGCATTTGCTTTAGCTAGATTTAGAACTTTCCTAATTAAATTCCATCAGGTTTTATCTTCAGTGTCTCCCCTGCTGCCAGAGAATCAAATGCAAGATGCCAGTTAGCTACATTATCCTTTTCTTCAAGCACAACTCTCTGATCTATACAACTTGAATCTTATTCTACAGAAAATATTTATCTGATCAGTGTCCCATAAAATGCTGTCTACCTATTCCAGAGCTATTTGGAATGTAATTTTAATATTCAGGTTGTGTGGTGAGGAATTTATTCAAATGCAACATGTTAGTATATTAGATAGTTTAGTCGTGTCACAATATTCTGTTACTTTCTGAGAGACTTGTCTCGTGGGACAGCTATAACTAGAGTTTTCCTTATGCTTCCAAAAAGGTCCATTTTTCGGTGCTTATGCTGATGGGAGTTATCACTGGTGGTATTCAACACTGCCATGGGCTATTTTAGTTTGTCTTCTGTTCAGGTGTTTGAAAAATGAATATGTGTGAAGGAAATCATTAGGCTTCTTATCTTGAAGCAAGGACTGTCAGCCAGCGGATGATAGTCCTGTCTGTGAAAGTGCACCTGATTTTTGCAAGATGGAAGGCTTCAGAAAAGTATCCATTTGCTCAGTAAAGACTACTAAGACTTTAGTGAATAAACTCTATGCTCCCCGCAGCACCATGCTAGAAATCCATGAAACTGCCAGAGAATTATGTTCCCCATGTAAATACAGGTATTGTTGCTAACTACTGTGGCTCAGTGGGATGCTGGACATACGGGAAAAAGAAGGAGGGGGAGGGAGAGGAAATTACAGGACTCTGAAGTCAGTGAGAAATAGGGAGCATGGAGAAGAGGAATGGGAGCAGAACGAGGGAATATAATTTAAGACTTGTCAGACTAACACAACTGAGTATCATCCTAAGGTTATTCAAGTTTATGAAGGGACTATCCCTGCTGGTTATTTTCCCTCCTTTTCTAGACTTGTTAAGAAATATGCCTTTGATATTTCACTAATTGTACCACAGTTGAAGATACTGTTCGGATTTGTGCCATGGGCACAAACCATGCCAAGGGCACCTCCCCAAAGTGTGTAAGTATACTCTCACCTCTTTCAAGTACCAACTTAATTTACCATTTCCAAAGATGCGTCAAACTTAGATGTTAAACGTATTCTAGTAGCTTGTTCTTAGTGTTTTCTTTTCTTTCCATCTCTTCCAGACTCCTGAATAATCCTGAGTCTGCTTACAACCGCCACAGCTGGACTGTTGCAAACAAGAGCCATTGAAAGAATTTTGAAGCAAGTGTGCGGCTGTTCTGCAAGGAGTGCAATATACTATCCACAGGAGCAAACCAAGGCTTTATCTGGAACCCTAAAGGGCTAGCTAAAAGGCTCTGCCAGGAATCAGAGAAGATTTATGTCAATTATTTCTCTATTCTGCTAGTGCTAGTCTTTGGGCTGAGATTACAGATAATAGCGGGTAGCCCTCAGTGCTTTTAAATTTCATTTAAGTTGGAGTGTTGGCAACAAAAAGCCAATTTCATTTACATTTTGGCTATTTGTAACTTGCTGTACCTGAAGAATGACTTCTCAAAGGCTTGTAGAGAACAGTTATCTCTGCAGTATGCTGTTCTGGTTACTGTGAGGAATGAACAGGAACACATAAAATTGTCAGTTGGTTTGCCACAGTTTAGATAATTGTAGAGTTTGTCTCATTTTGAACTGTGACAGTAGGAGACACTGTGATCAGGTTATCTATCTGTTGTGCTGGGATGGCAAAACTTTGGACTTGTTTAAGCTTGGTTGCTTAGTTGCTCTGAGAGCAAATAAATAAATAAAATAAAAACATATACTTAAAGCAGCCTCAGAACACTGTTGAAAGAATGGAATTAGAAGCTGAATTGATGATGGTGACAGTGCAGTGCTGTTTGATGACAGTGATACTGAAAAATTCTCCCCTCCTCTCTCTCTACATCCTTCAATGAATGAAATTCTTACAGCCTCACACTGTGGGAAACTCTTCAGGCTTGTTTATTTTTTCCTCCAAATGTCCTGTAACACATTGAAGAGTATGGTATAGCTGCTGGGCAAGCAGAGTAGAGCTGCAGGACTCATGAGTACAAGACTGAGTGCACCAAATCTGGCCTGTAGCATTTCATGCCCCTATAAATCACAATGTCTGGTCAACTTCTGTCTTTTGCTTTCAGGGGTACAGCATTACATAGATTACACCTAAAAAAGCAATGATATTTTTAATTAACTATTTTGCGTGTTATATTTTATCTCCACTAGAAAGAATTTAAAATTAAAAAAGTGAGTTGTTCAATGATGTCATTTGTATGGCACTTCAGAGACAACTCTAGGAGTGCAAACTGAGGTGCAGTGCTAGAGAACTTGAGCACTCTGACTCTACATGGACAGAAGAGGAAGGGACAGCATGGATTCCTTCTGCTTATCAAAGAAGGATCCCAGGGAGAGATATAATTGAAAAAGAATATTACTACACATTTGGAGTTTGAAAAATATGCTAAACAAACACAGAAAAAGGATCCTTCATTCCCAGACTGTTTGGGTAAAATGAGATACCCCTTGTAGGGGCCCCTTGTGGACAAGGCTGGTGTGACTACACAAGTCACACCTGTGCAAAGTCTGTAATGACATAACCTGTCAGCTGGAAGGGACTTCCCTGAAAGAACCCATGTCATCACTCGCTTCTCAAAACACTCTAGAGGCTTTCAAGTACTTCTGGAAACTGGATATTGCTAAGAGAAACTGTTGGAACAGGTGTGCTGATCCCTGATCACCCAGAGTTAGATCCACAAGGCAGTGAAATCTCCACTAACTCCTACTTTTAGAGGTTAGCTTGTGAATCTGTGATCCTCACATCTTTTTCTTTTTTTTTAAGCTGTCATCTATCTCTGGGGGTTTTTAGAACCTGTAAGAACCTCAGACTTTCGGAAATGTGGCCAGTAAATAGTTTTAAATCACAGTTTTCTTCTCTCATATCGAATGACACAAACAGTCAGATGAATGCTTATGCTTGCATAGGTCTTTGACCTTATGGACACTTAACTGCGCCGCGCAAAGCAGAGCAGTCTCGAGACTGGATACACATAGTTCTGTTTCTCCCTCTCATGGGTGTCCTACAATCAGCAGCGAGGACATCCTCCTCTGCTATGGCTGTCATAGCTCAGATCCTCTGAGACAAGAGGAGGACATTGATCCCAAATCTGTGTATCCTGCACGAAAGCTTCAATCACACAATATTGTTGTATATGTAGAGCTACTGATGGGGGCAGGCACAAGACACACCTCCAGTCCAGTGGATCACACAGTAAAAGTATGATGCATTAACTGTGAAATATGTCTTTTGGTGATTCATACTATAAATTAAAGGTTATCCTAATTCCTTTCAGAACAAAATGTTCTTTGAAGAGTTATTCTCCTGGTATGAATCACCTAACTGATCTTCCCCCTACATTAGCAGTAGAGACTAATCTATAACCGGTCAGAAACAGAATATAACATAAATGCAAACTCTTCAGCTCATTTTGAATCTCAGAAGATTTTCTGTTTCAGAAAAGAACAGAAGATAATCTGTTTCAGTTAAATTTTTCAAAGAAAGTTTCCAAAAGTTTAATTCAAGAGCTTCTAGAGGCAATCTCAGGCTTGCTTACCAGGATGGATAACTCATTTGGCCAGGCAATTCTGTGTTACCTCAGCCTGTGCTGAGAGGGCTTGGGGGCGTCATGAGGGACTGGCTGGTTGAGAAGTCTGGGGAGATGCTGACAGCAGATGGCCGGAGGAACACAGAGCCCAGAAGGTCAGCTGCTTTTGAAAGCATATGGGGAGTGGGAAGTTGGAAGCCTTGGAGGTGTGACTGCTGCAGGAAGAGATCAGCTGGGTAATCTGAGGAGAAAATTGGCAGGGAGTCCAGAGCATGGAAGTCCCTGGCATCCAGCTGGGGCACTCAGGAAAGCAGACAAGGAAGAAGAAAGGTGGCTGAATTGAGCAGATCTTCTTGGCTGCCTCATTTTGGTCAAGAGATATGACAGAATTACACATTTCTGCAGAAAATCGAATATGCAATAAAGGTGCCATCCTCAGCCAGCTCTAGCAGGATGCTGCCCTTCAATGTTTAGATTAAGTTTGAGGTTTGGAGACAGAGCAAGACCTCTTAACATAAACTTGAAAGCAAAGAATGAGAGATGCAGGAAGAATCACCCACAAACCAAACTGAGCAGGTATGGTGTGGTTGTGTACTGGAGCAGTTTCAACAGCAAGGTCCGTTGGACCATATGAAACTAACTGCAGTACATCCCTGCACAGTTCAACCCCTGGAGAAAGATTTGACTCACACTTCTGCAGTGTGTTATACAACTGTATACTCATCAGCAGTTGGAATAGTGATGAATCCCAAAGTCTATTCCTGGCTCAGCATAAGGGGCTAGGGATGAGGAATAGGATAGTTTAGAAAGATATGGATATCCAAATAGTTTAGTCACTCTGAAATGCAATGTCAGGCACTAGATAAGGCCACAAAGAGTTGAACTATTTGTCTGGAGGTGGTCAGCAGTAACAGGGAAGTCATGAACAGAATCTCCTCTACATTACTTTACATAAGATAATCTGATTTGCAGTAGCCTTTTTTTCAGATATTGTTTGTTGAATTTCACGGTTCTGATCAATGAAAATAAAAATTAATTCTAGAAGTTTTCTGGAGAAGTGAAAAGAGTAGACACAAGTTTTGACCTGGTAAATGTTTTCTAAAAATTTACATGGAATGAAGTAGACAAAATTTATCTTGTAGGTTCACCAGGGGAGTTACCGTGTGGGTTGAGAGCAGTGGCCAGAGACTTTTACAGTTTTACAGGGAGAAGAGAAATGAGTCATCTTGTTACACATTTGCTAAAGGTGATGGTTTAAAATTGTTTTTCTTTCTGAAATGTCCAACAGATTCAAGTTTTTATCAAACTACTGTAAGAAAATTGGATAATGCTCAGGATTGATAATTATCCTCTGGAATATGTAATAGCAATAAGATATTTGCAAAAGGAAAGTTTCAAGAATTGATGGAAACTGAATTATTGCCACTGAACCATAACTTAAAAGCAAACGGAAAGGAATTATACTACTAACATCACCAGAAATAAACAACCAGCTTGTTCTGCAATGAGTTTATTGTTCCTGATATTTGGGGTACTACGTACAAAATAGTGATTCAGATAAGTAGCTGATGTTTCTAACTGAAATATTTTTAGCACTTATTGCTCCAAAAAGTCTTAAATAGTTTGCACTTTTTATCATACAAAACTTTTCCAAAATAGACCTACTCTTCTCTACAACTTTCTAAGCCTACTTCTCAAAGCAACTTGGCATCTGTGTCCCCTGGCAACTTGGCATCTGTGTTTCTTCTGAGTTGCATTGCTCTCCAAAGCATGTTAAGTTTGCAACTGTGAAAACACATTTGTATTCATATCAATGCATATCATAAGATATTGGCATACTGAGGGCTGGAGATGTAGATGAAGAATTTCTTGCATTATTTTTTCTTTGTACAGTAATTATTGGTCCAAAGGAGGACCAATCTGCACCAGATCAAACCCATTTTTATGTGCTTTAAAATTTTAATTGATTAAATATATGTAAATATAGTTGGCTTAAGAAATTATGTGTGAATATTTCTCCTGAATCTGTCTGAATATTTCTCCCTGATTTCTCTCAAATGCAATAGTACATGAAGATATTGAATCAGGCTATAGGTTGAATATGTTGACTAATTGGTCACTTCTGATATGGGTGGTAGAAGTTGTAAAAAATTATAATGCCATTGATAAATGAAAGTTGCATAAAAACTTATGGGGAGTAGATGGAGAACATATGACTTTGTGTTGTGTGATAGTGCAAGGAAGAATTCTTTGTCTTGGGGTTTAGCATACAACCTGAAATCTCTCACAGATATTAAAAACTGGTGAAAGAACACTTTTTAACTGTCTATTTGAGATAGATAGGCTAAGAGTTGTGCTGATCATGCATAAGTATGTATATATCTATATATCTATATAGATATATATGTTTCCATTCTTATCAATAATTTCAAGTAAAAAAAACCCCAGAAAATACATGCCATAGTGTTAAGCACTTAGAAGGAAAAAAATAATAATTGTATAGAGCAAGAAAATTTGTCAGAACATTTATTTTTAACCCTTCAGGCTTTATCTGGCAGACTATTAAAACTGAGAATTCTGTAGCGTTGTGTAGGTTCAAGATCCTTTATCAGTTAGATGGTATTGCTGTTTGTATTATAGAAGCATCTGGAGACTATAAGGAAATTGAGCTTTTTTATGGTAACTATATACCAGCACCTCTCAGAAGTAATCCATTCCTCACAGATTTCACAGTGCAGGCAGAGAAGTTTAAAAAAAATCAATTTTTGAAAGTACTTTTTTCATTAAATTCACAGATACACAGAGAAAGATACTAAAAAGTCAAACAGGCACAAATCAGAACTGAGTCCTTTTTGCTAAAGCCTTTCCACAGAGCCAACCTCTGTTCACTGCTATTTATGCTCTCTTTAACTGTAAGCAGAGAGCTGCTCAGCAATCAGACCTATACGCTGAAAGAGTTACCTGAAAGGATCCAAACTCCCAGTTTATGAACCATTTATGATTTGTCATGAGTGGTTTTACATTTCTATATGTGTTTACACATCCTAAAGCATGAATTTGAAATGGAGTTACTGTTTATACAACGTAAGATTCTCTAATGTACTCGGAAGAATAATAACTCACAGTAAAAAATGGTTAGCAAATGTGATGAGGAAAAAAGTGAGTAAGCGGAGAAGAGCACTTCTAGGGAGAGAAAGAAAAAATGTATCCGTGGTTTTTAAGACTTGTAGGGAGAGGTTTCTCTGTCAAAGGTCTGGAGTACAGTCTCTGTTTGATCAGCACAGAATATTGAAGGAAATGTGCTTCCAGACTGAGAGGTTTCTCAAAAAGAAAATGAAGATCTGCTATTGAATTTTAGAAGGTAATTTTTGAAGTGGAAAACTTCATAGGATTAAGCTGTGGGCACTAAGCCATTTCATGTGAAGCTGCAATTTGTCATTTTACATGGTCATAAATCACAGTGCCATCAACAGGTCCCAGAAGATTTAGCTAGGATAGCATAACTGAGAACAACATTAAATGATAAAAACAAAAGGAAGAAGCCTTGGAGAACAAGAGAAAACAAAAATCTCTGCAATATTTCCTCTAATCACACAAGTTTTTGTAATTATCATTAACTAGTATTTTGCATGTAGTCAAGCCAACATAATCTGTCCAGTCAACAAAGCAGGAAAGCAGTGTGAGACTGCTGGAACAAGAGGAAGGTGAAGCATGTCTTTTATGTTGTATGAATTAAATAAATATGGCTTATTTTTTTTCAGCTTTATTTACTAATGGAACAAATAAACAATAAGACACATCATGTACAGTAACTTTTATGGACAAAGTCATAGAGAAATGAAAAGAACATTAAAAAAAAGATTTTTATTAATCTTTAGTTAGATTGAAGACATTTCCTCAATTAAAATATACTAGAAATATGTTTTTCTGTTCATTTGCTACCTTCTTGAAATGCTTGTAAATAACTGAATATGAAGGTTTATTCTTAAGAAATCTTGTTTGCTACTTCATTGTTATGACACGATTTTCCCAGAAATTCTAGGAATTTGCCTTAGCTTTCTAGTATTATTTATCTATGGCAATTAACACAATAAAAAAAATCGGATTCTCTATCTGAAGGTGTAAAAAGTTCTGGAATGGATTAAGAACACAGAATAGGCCTTATTTCTTATTATGTTTAAATCTTTTTACTTTCAGCAGTGCCTTGTGTCACTTCTACAGATGTGGTAGGTTCATGGCTGGCAAATTATTCTATGAGTTTGCTCTATCGGCAGTGCTCTTGTGACTTGCTAGACACAGGAAGTTATGTGCTTGATCTCTGTTCAAATATAGGGTTACTGGACCTGAACTCGAGCACGGGACTATTTTTATCTTTATGCCAAGCAGACTCCCAATTGAGAACTCCAGCCTGGCTGCCAGTCCATGGGTTTCATTTTCCAGACGATTGTCACTGTGACTGAGGCCTCCCCAATTGCTCTGTCAGTTATGGTGGGAATCAAGTTACACAGGCATGGCAGGAAGAAGGAGCTGGGGAATAAGGTGGAAACGATGGCTGTGGAAGGGCCAGGCTCTGTCCAATTGGAGGGAAGCCTCAGTGGGCTTAGCAATGACCTGGTTGATGGGGTACATTTGCAAAGAGCAAAACTCTGGGTTATGTTTAGACCACAACATCCTCATTTTCTTGGTCAACATAAAAAAATCCTTTGCACAAACCCATCTGCAAATACAAATCACAATGATTCTTCACTCCATAGAGGTATCCCCATCTTATACTGGCTGCCACCAATGTCTTGTCGTGGGTAAAATCCAGACTGGTATTTAACCAAAACAAACAGAAATGAAGATGGAAAAATACTGCTTATTCCTGTCTCTGAAGCCCATCCCTCTTCCTTCAAAATCTGCAAGTAGATTGTGGTGCATAAAAAAGTGCCAGTCCTGGGCCTAGGCTCCTCCCAACCTGGAAGAACTGCAAATCAGCATTTTTTGCCTTCAGTGTCTTCACCACCAGACAGAGGACAAGGAACATTATTTTTTGTCACTCTTCATGATGTGATTATGTAACAACAAATATCTAAACAAGGTGATAAAGGGAGATAAAAACAGGGGAATTAGTAGGATGACCACCAGAGCGGAGGACATGGGCATGCCAGAGCATCCTTGCAGGTCTGCTTTGCAGTCACGAGAGATGCTGGGCCATCTGGGGACAAGAACATCTCACTTCTAAGGAGCTCCTAGCTCCTAGTGGTACTTAATGGTGGCAGGAGCAGGGGCTTCTTCTGAAGAGGACAAGGCTCTGCTCTTACGGGCAAGAGGTTGGGGGTTACCCTTGTCCTTGAGCAGCTTCCAGAGCCAAGCAAATTTGGTAAAGCCCGTCTGTTGTGTAAAAACATCCTGAACAAGGATCTCACCCAGAAAATAGAAGATTTTATTGTTTCATCTCTGATTCAGAATCATCTCTCCCGTCTCAGGGGAAAAAAGAAATCCTAATCATTAAGGTATACAGAGGAAAATATACACTTTTTGGTTGTGGATTCAAGCATACTAGAAACATCCTACTGAGTGAAGCTGAATTCAAGGCTTACCATGGAAGGAAGGGAAGGAGAATATTATGTAGGGCATGATTTGGACCTCAGGTTCAGACCTGTCCTTGAAAAGGTGATATCCTCAAATGCAGTTTCTGAAAAACTTTTCCAGCATCAGAGAGAAAACCCCTATACTTCCTCATCCTAAGTAATGCCAGAGCATTAACATAGAGCATTATTTTCCCTCTAAGATTTCTTTCTTTCCACTCCTCCTGACTCAACAAACCTCCAGTTATTTTCCATCCTGTGGCACAGCCTGGATGGAGAGGAGTGGGTGATCAGAGAGGAAGAGAAGGGACAGAGCCAAGGATCATCTTCCTCTGCCTGTAGCCTTTGAGGCTTTGTTCTCAGGTACAGACTGCCTGATTGTGAAGACTGAAGTGGATCAGCCATGTTACTTTCCAGGTGATAAGCTCTTAATGTAAAGCTCATGTAGTTCAACAGTCTGTTCTCCTGTATCTCTTGAAAGAAAGAGTGGCGACTGCTTTTTCGTGTGAGGAGCTGGGTCCTGTTTGAGTGTTTTAGGACTGCTACAAGCAAACCTCCAGAATAAGCTTCTTAAGCACAGTAAGAAGACCAAGGCCAGTTTCTGTATCTAAACAGGGCTTATGTATGAGCTGCAAAGACCTGCCAAGGTTGGAGGGGGGCTGGACCTGGACAGATTTTATTCTCAATTTCTTTCAGTTCTAGAGGAGGAGTTATGCTTAGCATAATTTTTTAGCTTTTCCTATGGTGGCAGATGTTCTCTGGGCATTTTTATTCTGTTTTCCTGACTTATTGAATCTTTGACCTCACTTCTGCCTTTGGTTTTCCATTTATTATTTATTTTCTGAATACAGCTGAGACCCAGGTTCCTGACTTCCTGCTCAGAAGGATAGCAAGGCTTTAGTTTGGGCTGCACTTTAGCTCACCCTTGCCTGTTTTATTCCCCAAAGGCCTCAGTAAGGCCATAACTGAGTAGAGATTGTCAGGATTGCAATTATGGCTGCAGGTGCCTAAATCCTCCTTAAAACCCTAACTCGGCTGCTGTGAGGTTGAAATCAATAAGCTAAAGCCAAGATGTTCTGAGACAAACATGAAATGCGTGAGGCAAGGTGCTTAAATAAGTGGATGGTTCAATATCAGATGGTTCATTTTCATAAGGGGGTATGCATTCATTCATGTGGGCAGCATTTGCACCAGGAATATATGAAACCTTTAATTAAACTTGATTAAAATGGTAATTTGGGGTAATTTTGCTGATATTTTAGAATAACATTTTTTTTCTGTCTCCACTCCACATCTGAAAACCTTTTAGCACTTCAGTGGACTGCAACCTAAGTAATCCTACTCCTATTTTTAGGGACCTAAGCCTTGGCTTCAGCACAGCCACAGCAGTCATAATAAGAAGATTTTGCAAGTGTGGAGGATTAGCTTTTGTGGCAGTTGTATGACAAAGCAATATACTCGCCACTGATAACACAGAAGGCAGAAAGATTTTATCATTTATTACATATTCAGATTTGCCTTTTTTTAAAAAAAAAAAAACTTAGCAATCTGCCAAAGTCTATGAGTTGGAATGACTCTTTTTTGGATTAACTAATTGCTTTCAGTCCCACAAATGTCTCACCTCACTGCAGAGTGCAAGAAAAAAGTCCTGGATGCCAGCACTGTCCTGGAAATGAGAACACGAAGTGTCACCATTTGGGTCCTGTCTAATCCTCTGGTGTGGAGTTAACCCGCTGAGACCTTAAAGCTCTGCTCTTCCTGGGCACTGATCTTTGTAAGCATGGTGAATGCAGCTAATTAAATGCACAGATGAAGGGGCATTTTATTATTCAGCTCTTATATGTCTGTACTAGCTTTATTCTTCCTCTGAAATCCACGTTCCAGCTGAGTAAGTGAACTAGTGGCCCTAAAATTTATGACGTCAGCTCTGCAGTGAAGACCCTGCAACCATACAAAGGAGGGAAGTTTCTGAAACAGTAGAAGCCACAGAGGACAGCAAAGAGGTAAAATCTGCCATTAAAGCAGAAAAGCAAAAGCAAAACAAAACAACAACAACAACAAAAAGCTGTTATAACTTAGATAGGTAAAACATACAAGATTTCAAACCAGCATAGATAAAATAAGGCCAGACCACTGTCATTTTACCCAAGTTCTGATAAATCTGTCCTTTCAGTTCCAGAAACTTTTGAGGTAGAGATGAGAGCAAAGGCATCAAGACAAGATATCTTGATGTTCTTGATCACTTTCATTCAAATACTTGGTTCTGCTCACAACCCCTTGAAGTTAATTCTCTGTAGATATTACAGAGCCTGCTTTATTGACATGAATATTCGCAGACAGGATACCTCAAACTCACATGTATTGTGTTCATGACTCCCAGGGGACACATTTCTCTTCCTTATCATGCCACCTTATGGCATAAAGCAGCCATCAGTTTGAACCAGAGATGTCCAGAGAAAATACCCTCTTGTCTACTCACTGCTGCAATGGACTGGCCCCTCCTGACAAGCATGGGATCTTCTCTCAGGAAGCTGTTGCATGCAGAAGGAAAACAAGGCCAGGCTTGAGACCTTGGAGGCTTCTCTAAATTAAAGTAACTGCTAGTGGGCAGTTGCAAGAGCCAGTCAGAGATTTTGGAAAAGGAAGTCCCAAGCATACTTTATTTTCCAGGCTAATACTAGCTGCAGGGCAGTACAAAAGCACATCAGAAAGTCAGTATGACCAGATGCTATATTTGTTTCTGTGATGATTTTTCTGCATTTTTTTGTCTAGCTGAAGAGGTACTTTGCGTTTTCAACAGGATGGAAACAGCAAACAGATGTGAATCTTTCTTAGGAATCTACCTAGGGCAGGAGCTATTTCAGACATTAAGTTTGCATCCTCTAATATAGATCCACAATCAGAATTGCAAAGGCATTTTTGGTACTGGAAGATGTGCTTAGTGGGATTGCAAAGCACCTAAAACTTGTAGGCATTGCATTTCAATTGCAGAAATGCTCTGGGAAAGAGATCCAACAGAGGTTATAGGTGTTTAAAACTGAGTTGGGACATGCAAGGGGGGTAATATAGCCAAGAGGGCTCTTAATTAGGACATACCCAATGAAGGTTAGCAGCTTCAAGGTTTAGGTGGTGAGAGGAAGGGAACAAGGAATGCTGCCTTCTAATCTGGGATTGCAGGTTTCAATTCTTGTGGTTCCTGAAACCACCTTGGATCTAGGCCAAGGTGCTTATCTGATTCTTCGAATCCTAAATACTTTGAAAATTTAACATGGGAGTTCTTTTATCCTCCAAACCCTAGATAGACAAGGAGAAGCTTTCCCTTTAATTCTGCCTTGACTAGCAGCTTCAGTTTGACTTTGGCCTTTGTGGAGTTGCAAGGCTTCATTTATTGTCGTAAGAGTCTAGTCTTATACCTGTGTAAACCTGCATATGACATTATAGCACAGCACTGCTGATTCAGGCTCAAAGTAATTTCAATTTGTTTAGTTCTTATAAAAACAAAAGTAAGAAAAAATGTTGTTGGGAAATTTCACATAATGTCACAGGCCCCATTTTGGCATAACTCCATGCCCTCCAGAATATCTTTCCATTAAACTGATTGCAAAGCCTGTATGCACTAGAAATTGAGAGACAATGTGGGTTTATCACTTCATCTTCAATATTAGTTTATATAAATATATATATATTTCATTGGACTCTTTAGTTGAATATCATTAGAGATGATATAATTTCTTTCCTAGTTTTCCATTTAAGATTTGTCAGAGAAGCAAGCATGCGCCAACGATCATTTTGACCTGAAGTCTCTTCATCAGCAATGTACACAGCACCACACTCAGAAACACATTCAGCTTTCTTTTGAGTTGTCATGAATTTGCTAATCTACAACTCACCCTCCCTCTATGTCACTCAGATGAATTATAAGCCTAGAGATCCTGCAAAGACTAAGCAGTATCTTTCTTTTTTATTACTTTTTCCTTGCAGCAGAGATTTATTTCATGCACAATCATTTCAATTTGTTTATCAGGATATGAGTGAGGCAGTCTGAAGAAGATAAACACTGAGCTGCACTTTCAACCAAACAGAAACCAAATTAATCTCAATGTTAAGAAAATAGTCTTTAGAAATATTAAATCTCTGTTTTGCAAAAAATGTGGCATTTCAACAAAGAAACAGAATGAGATACGTATAGAAAATAATTTATGTGACATACTCAGCTGATCATAGGATTAGAATAGACCTCTAATTTTTGAAGTCTACCCATCCTCAGTTATACTGGTTCTGGCTTTTTAATTGTGTTCTCAAAAATATTTTTCTACAACACCGAATTATTGTTTTTGCTATTATTTACCACAACATGATTTATCATGTTGCTTCTTAGCTAACCCCTGTTCTAGTGTGCTAAAGCCCATGGGAAATGCATATAGATCAAACTACGCATACATAATATGCAGCTGACATTTTATATAAAATGCTGGCAGAAGCATCTGATTTTGCTTCTGGTGAAGTCAGTAGATGTAGGGTAAATCCTGAAATGAGTATTTATTCATTAATATTAGCTGCTGCACACATGTAGCTTTATCTGGTAAACGTGCTACAATGAGTCAAAACTGCTGAGAACTCTGAATGCGAAAAAAAAAAAGTTTAGGAAAAATTCCTGAACTTTAAGAAGAGGCAGTGGTTCCAGCTTCTTGTATTACACTTGGGTAAACTAACACTGCTGCGATTAATAGTATATACATTTTCACTTAGGAATGTCTTCCTTTTCGGAAAATACAATTTTGATGAAGGCAAAAATGGTTAGATAAATTTTATGATTTCACTGAAAATGGGAAGGAAAAGAGTGTATGATATTAAAAAAAAATCATGCATTCAAACTATTCTATCTCCACATTTTTGAAGTACAATTTTTTTTTAATAAAAAATGTCTTTTTACTTCAAAAATACCTAAATTCATAGAGTCATAGAATAATTCAGGTTGGAATGAACCTAGTTGAGTCTCCTTCTCAAAGAAGGGTCAACATTGTGTTCAGACTATATTAGAGTGCAAAAACTGTAGAAAAAACCAGATGTGATTAACCATACATAAAGGAAAAGAATAAGCATTGTTTTAAATAAAAAAGTTCTTTTTGGTAACCTACAATTCAAAACTGAATATCTGAAAATTTCTCATAAAGTGGAAATTTCATTTCCTTTCTAACTTCAGTTGGCAGCACCATAACGTACAAAATCAGGACAGTACCACAGGAATCAGACTCAGTAGATGAAAATCTCAAGCATCTAAATTAGAGCTATTCAAAGAGCTATACAGTAGAAAATATTGTGATTGATTTACTCAGAGTGAATATTGACTTTCCCAATACATAAAATTTTATATCCTAGGGGAAATGCAAGCCAATATACATGCTAAAATCAAACACAAATAATATGTTGTTTTTGCATCAGACAGAAATGATTCTTTGACACACAGTGAGACTACTTGACTTTTTGTTTTTGGATTTCTCTATGATTTTATTGTAATATTTTAAAATAAAACTGACATTTCAAATTTAGTGTTCCTGATTCCCATAAATGTGTTATTTCAGTTAGTTCTTACAGTCTGGGCAAGCTCCACTTGTCTGCTTCTGGTAATAAACCAAAAATATAAAACTGAATCAAGAATGGACTACAGTCCCTAAAATACAGAATCATAGAATCATAGAATGCTCAAACTAAACAAACAGTTCCAAGTTCCTTTTTCCCACATAGGAGAGAAGGAATTGGTTTTACTGGGACTGGGTTTTACATACTCCATACTATAAAGGTAGGAGAGGAAAGTTGTTTTCTAGAATCAACCTTTGGATGTAAAAGATTTGGATCTTAAAGACCTGTTTAACACAATTAAGAGTGCTTCTTTTTGATGTTTTGACACTTTTGTCAGATAAAATACTGCAGGTAATCTTTTTACAGCAGTTTTATAGATTATAAACAAAGTATTCCTGTTGCCATCAGGGAAAAAAAAGGCATTTGGGAAAGGAGAGAAAGGGAAAAAGAAAGACATTCTTAAGGAAACAGAAAATATGAGGAATAATAATAAAAAGTAATAACAGAAAATGGAGAAGTGCAGAAAACAAAAATAAATCTGAATGGGAGGAAATTAGAAGACTAAGGAGATAAAAAAAATTCAGTGAAGCTATGAAATAAGGCTTCTGAAAAATAGGAAAGAGAATCAAATTAAAATAAATATAAAAAAATCTCTGTGCAGTCACACTGTGCAGAGAAGTAAACAAAGCAGAGGATCTAGGGAGATAAAGAAATAATCCAAGGGAAAAAGTATGAATGTAAATTGAAATCTGTGAGTTCAGAGGGAAGATGGGAACAGCAGCAAATTCAATAAAGTAAATTGATAATAAAAAACAAGGAGCAGACCAAAACTTTTTGGATAAAAGTTCTAGTTGACAGGATGAGGAACACTGAGGGTCACTGATTTATAGAGCTTTGGATTACAACTGAAAAATCTTATCAAATTTGACAAAACTTAGTTAAAGCTCTCATTATTTTTGAGAGACTTGCTGGCCTCCAGTGGGGTGGTGTGAAGGGCACAGGCAAATGCCAAGCACAGGCAATGGGCAGGTGGCTGAGCAGCAGGAGTGATGTCTTAAATCACAGCATTGGGAATCCCCGGAGTTCATGCTTGGAGAGGATGTGCTGAAGACCAAGTCCCTTTTGGTGATGCGGAGATGGACAAGGACCAGCACTTCTGAACATCAGAGGAAGTCTGACTTTTTTTTTTTTTTGTTCGACTTTTTTCTTGTCCTTAGACTATGAGGTCCAGATTAATCAAATTATCAAAGAAAGAATTTTGAAACACTTTTTTTCTCCTTGGAAATAACATTTTAGTTTAGGAAAAAAAAAAAACAAACCTTAGGTCATTTTCCAGTGCAGTGCAGAAGTTAGAAAATAAAATTATCTTCAAATTTTGGGAAGGGGGGTTGGTTTTAATTTACTTTTTTTTTTCTTCATAATGTAGCTCATTCTGCATTTTTGGTTCTTTTTTAAGAGTTTTTTTGTTTTGTTTTGTTTTTAATAGGAAAGATTAGAAAGTAAATATTTGCAAGAAAAAGAAAACCAGTGAATAATGGCAAAATTATTTCTTCTTTTTCACCCTTTAAAATGAAGACAGCATCAAAAAAAAAGCAACAGATCCATCTAATGCTCTCTCTTTCTCTGCAGCTGTACTCTGCCTGTTTCTGAGTTCTCAATTGCTTTCTCGCGGTTCATCTCAATTGCTGCCAGGGGCAGCAGAGAGGGCAAGGTCTCAATTCCCTGTAGGGCAAACAATGCTGAAAATGTCATTTAAGGAAAAACTCTCTTGCAAAGAGCTCTAAGTTTGCAGAGTCAGCTGCACAAGGGAATGGTAATAGACATCCTCAGCACGGTAATTTGGTGGATCCAGTGAATGCGTTCTTGTGACAAAGCTATATCACTCCAAGCACTCTAAAATTCAACTTTTGATGGATACCTGAGGGCTCTAAAGTCAGTTTTCTCCTGTCCACCTCTGCTGTGGAGTTTTTAATGAGCTTAGGAGTTTTTAGTTTTGAAGAAGGAGCTTCCTGATTTAGAAGAAATTAGACGCTGATTTTACATAGGTTGATTGCTAGGCACCACTCTTTTCCAAGTGTGGAAAATCACTAGAGCAGAGCATTAGCACAGGCGTAGCATGAAGCAACATCTCTATCTGCATAAATGGGAAGAAGGATCCAAGCAATAGTCCTGTACATGCACTACTTGGAGCATCAGGACAGCTGTAGCAATCTTGGTGGAGGGCCTGAGAAATCCAAGCAGCCAAGGAAGACCAGGGTTTGGACAACATGGAAAGGGATGTTTTAAACAGTACAAAGGAATGCATTGCAAAAGGAAAAGCATCAGCTGGAGGCATGGCCGTGTGATTTTTTGTCCTTCATTTCCTTTTTCCCATGTTGATACTTGTTCCTTTGCAGAAAGGACAGCCAGACAAGAAAGCTCAGGCAAAGCAGGTGGAGATGTGCGGGGCTGGTCAGTGAGGAGAGCTGAATCAATAATTGGCCAGGATTTTGTACGACTGTGGCAAACAACTGTAGGGAACATGAAGCAGTGGAGAGAGATAACCGATTTGTATTAAAAATGCTTTGTTTCTAAATAAAAGAAGATTAAATGCCCCTAGACCCCTTTAGCACTGACTCACAGCTGCACAGGGACAGGTTGTATGCTTCCAGACTGTGCACATTTAAGCCTTGAAGCACTGAGGAGTGCCAGCATCTTACCGCAGCCACATCTCTGTTCTCTGCAAAGTGAGCCAGTGCACCCATAAAACACATCCTAGCACTCGCCTTTGCAGGAAGCAAAACATTTGTCCATGGCAATCGCGGGTCACAGCGATTTTTATGTCACTAAGGCAAAGACTATGTTTATGTGAGTTGTCTCAAATAAGAAAATTTACACCATCCCGTTGCTCAAGTGATTGAGCTGCTCCACCACAACACTGAGTCAAGGACTACTTTTTCCATCCAGTTCTCATGGGAACTTGCACTGACTGCTCACATTCTGCTTCCTACAGGGCAGTGTCCTCAATCAAGGAGCCTCTCTCTTGGCTTGTGACACAGTCTGCAGAGCTCAACAGGAACTGCGGTGAACCTGCTCATCATGCAGCTTGGATCCTCAACCTGCTCTAGGGCAAAGCCTGTGACAATGTGGTAGCACAGCCCCATGCCAGCACTAAAGTATCTACAGGAGACCCGGGGAGCAGGCTCCAAACTCTGAAATATTGCTGCTGTGCCTCTTGAGTGGTGGTATTCGGTCCTTAGGCCCAAAGGATGTAAAAAGTGGAGATGGCTCCAACAACTCATTGCAACAAAGTGCTGCAAGAGGTTTTGCAGCTCCCAAACTTTGGATTTCAGAGGCTATTTCTGTCTCAGGGAAGCAAAATGAAATCTGCATTAATATGTATAGATTTCAAAAGTACAAGTTAATGCTAGCTTCAACTTTTATTGCTTGATTTATGAAGGTTTAATCTGAGTCACACACTATATTTTGGGAGACTGCAAATCTGCATGAATAGTAATTTGGTCAAAGAATAGTAGGACTTTGTGTGTGTGTGTGTTTGTGAGAGAGAATATATGTACATTTATGCATATTTTGTAAATCTTACATTGAATATTACTAAAGAAATAGCTCCAAAGAAATGATGGTCTACTGAAAAGGAGATCATTTTCTCATTCTACTCCCCAAAAAACTAGATAAAATAAAGTATTCTACCAATACTGTAGCAATGAACGAGATTTGCTTTTGCTTGATGACAATTTTGTTCTGTTAGTTACTAGGATGGGAAGCTTAGTTGCAGCATCTATCACACTGCTGCAGTTTTCTTTAGATATATAGATATATCCGTTTGTGGGATTTTCTGAAATATAAGAGCGACAGGAAAGGAGCCATATAGTTATATTTAATCATATTAAAAACTAAGGAAAAAAGTGACTTTTCTTTAATTGTCAAAGATATTCTAACAGTTTATGCCCTTACCAATGCCATTTTAACAAATTCTGACAGATGAAACCCCAGTGGGATGAAGTGCCAAGTATTTTACTGCCAACTCTGTAAACACTGTAAAAAAGAGGCATAATTCTCTTATTTTGCCATTGTAATACAGGATCAATTGCAAGATGCTCATCATTACTTCTTACAATAAGTGCAGTGTTGTTAGAGCTGGGAAAATGTAATATAAAAATTTTTATAATGTTGTTGCAGGAAATGCTATATTGTATTACAGCAGTATAAGAAATACGGTTGTTCGGGAAACAACTATACAGTTTGTGGATAATATGAAAAAGAAAATGAGCATAAATCTTGGAAAAACAATCTTCCAAAACTGAAGTAATATTCTGATATTAGTTTTGATTCTTGAACATAACAGTGCACTGGTTTTGAAGATACATACATTTGAAGATTGGAAATTATTATAGTCAGTTTGTATGTGACTCCAACAGGGATTTTTTTTTTCTATCTGCTTACAAAAAAAACAGGAGAGTCCCCTTCCATATACATATATCCAACTCTGATATCTTGGTAAGAAAAGTCCTTAGCTCTCCGGAGAAGAATGGTAAGAGAAGAAATGGCACCTTTTTATTAAGAAAGATTATGTGCAAAATGAGATCAGGGCTCTGGAGATACAGATAGCATAGAAGTGGGGTACAGGCTTTAATCAGCAAGATAGTATTTGTCCAGCTGCTCTTTCTTCATGATGGGGTTTTGCAAACGCTTTCTCACATGCCTGCTGGGCAGGAGGAGAGGTTCAGCAGAAGCCGCAAGTGGCCGTGGCTGCCTGATTTTTATTGTTATGTTTGGAGTGAAAAGACATTTGTGGTCTAGCCTCTGGTGGCTCTGCCAAGGCCTTTGTTAAGCATCAAGTCATCCACTGGTTTGCAGCTTTACTTCTCCAACAGTTTTCTAGACAAAGAAAAATAAATTTAGTGTCCCTTTCCTTGAAAATGTATTTTGCATGGCCCTTTCACTAACAGTATTTTAATAAAAGATATACAGCCCCATGATTTGAGACAACATGCTACTTAGAGATATTTTCTTTTTAATTATCTTCTCTCTTTAATGCTTGCTGTTAGACCACATTCTCTGTAGACTAATATAGATCAGCAGTGGCTGAAAGTGGAATAAAAAGATTTGAATTTTTCTTAAAACTTTGGCTTTTTTAAGACTTTGCACTGCAAAGAACATGACATTACAGACAGAATATTAGCTATGGGATCCTGTCATGGAATCATAAGAAGTTTCTCAGTGTTTAGAAAGTAGTGTTTGCCATTGGTGCCATTTGTCTGCGTTTCTCAGCTGAGCAATTTCTGTGGATTTATTTTATTTTATTTTATTTTATTTTATTTTATTTTATTTTATTTTATTTTATTTTATTTTATTTTATTTTATTTTATTTTATTTTATTTTATNTATTTTATTTTATTTTATTTTATTTTATTTTATTTTATTTTATTTTATTTTATTTTATTTTATTTTATTTTATTTTATTTTATTTTATTTTATTTATTTTTCCACAGCACTGCCTAAACTCCATGTCTCAGGGAAGCCTGATTGCCTTTTAGGGCTGGCTAGTTTCACTTTCTTAACATCTGGAGGGAGTGTCATATGTTTGCAGCTTCTATATAAATCAAGTTTATAGCAATCTGCATGCAGTTGTGTGCCTTTACGTACCAAAGTTTTAATTTTAGGATATTGCACAAGATCCCAGACTGCATCACTAAATAGTTACACAACAGTATGTATTAACTGGTTTTTTTCAATGGACAATAGTTTGGTTGTAGATTCACCAGGATGTACTTCTGGTGTGTATATATATATATTTGTTACAATAATTGCAGAATGTTCCAGAAGGACTATTAAATGTGCATGCTTCCACAATCTGTTTATGTAATGCTTATTATAAACACAGCATATATCTGCTTTTCAAGGCAACTGCAATAAAATGTGCAATTTGTAATCTCTTTTGGGCAAGGACTTCTTTTCAAGTGCATTGCCAGCAGTCAGCAATGAAAAAAAAAATCACAGTAAGGCGTCTATAATGTGTGGTCACAAGACACATCAGATATGATCACTGCTACAAGTCTCCCTTCCCTAAAGGAATTTCTTCTTGGGCTATCCGGAATTAAAAAAGCCTTTTGAATGTTCTTGGTAATTTTCTCTTCAGGGTCAGACAATGTGCAAATTAGAGGCTGACAGAAATATTTTGCAGGCACACGCAGACTAAGACCTTGCATTTATCTTTAAAAAGCCAAAGAATCTCAAGTCTAGCAAGCAGACTAGAGACACATCAAGTGATTAAATCGAATGTGAATGTAAAAGCTTTTCTCTGCTAAAAAAGAACACAGCCTTCAGATTAATATTAGCAAACCCTACTATGTCACATTGCTACAATCAGCATCTCTCTGGGAAATAAGAATACATTAGTTCAGGTCAATATCTGCGCTCCCATCAGACAAAATTACCTAACCGTCTTTGTCTGGTAATGATAATGACATTGTTGGCCTCGAGGGAGTTGACGTCACAGGAC
Organism: Eudromia elegans; assembly: GCA_003342815.1. Lineage (NCBI taxonomy): Eukaryota > Metazoa > Chordata > Aves > Tinamiformes > Tinamidae > Eudromia > Eudromia elegans. The sequence goes on along the minus strand of PTEX01000056.1, from coordinate 3,471,087 downwards.
TGAAGCAGCTCGGGAAGAGCAGTGTGTGTGCAAGTGAACCAGCAAATACCTCCCCGCCACAGGCTGCCTCAGCTGGAGGATGCTGTCCTCACGCTGCCGTGCCAAGGCCGGCTCGCACCCCGAGATGCACTTGCTAAGAAAATGAGTACATAGCTTGTACATGAGGGTACCGTAGGCATGCAAGCAGTGGTAAGTGACCCACTGCAAAGGAAGCACTTAAATGATAGAACTGCGTCTGAACCAAATTTGCTGTTCTCCATTCATCCTTAGACATATCTGTGTAAATGATACATCAGCATCTGTGATGGGTGAGATTCTTTTCTACAGCAAGAAATGGAGATTCTAGCCCTTTCTGCTTGATGATTGATATGTATCTATCTACATACTTGCCTGTCTACCTGTAAATACACACAATTCTTCTAAAAGCAGCTAGGAAAAGGTAATTAAATATCAGGCTGATGAGTAAGATTGACTCTATTATTGGTGTTGAGAGGAACATGACATCTGGAGATTTTGCCACTAAATAAGGAATGAAGCCCACTGTTTGGGGACTACTTTATAAGAAAGAAACAGTCTGTTTATCAGTGAGATTATGAGGCTAAGGGTACTCCTACTCCTAAATTCTGTTTGTTTGCTCAGTGGTTTACATGAAACTAATTCTCTCTGCATATTGTATTTATTTAATTAAAAGAGAAGCTCAGTCAATATTGCTGTAACAAAGCCAAGGCATGTCTGAACTCATTAAACTAAGGTTTGTACACTGACACTGATGAAAGACCTGCTGCTGGGGTTGCTGCAAGTCCATTTAGTTTTCATTTGACATCAAGTTGCTTCGCCTGCATTGTCAGAGGTTGTGTATATGAAGTAGCAGAGAAAGAATACAGCCAACAAGGAGCGCAGAATTTTTCAGATAGTACCTGGACGTTACCTCATTTGGCAATACAGCTCCAGGGCTTGTGCTATCACACAACTTTGGGCAATTTGCTCTTAGCTCTGCTTCATTCCCATCTCAGAATGGTGCTTGTGCTCTCTCCCCAAATAGCTCCATGTGGGAAGAGACTCCCACAATTCAGTTTCTCCTACCCATAAATCACCTCAAATATGCTTTGAGAATATGAAAAAGCAAATATGAAGAAGCAGGGAGGTCTGAGGCCTCGTAAATCAACACCTGTAGAAGGAAGCAGCTCTGCTAAATCATGATCTCCCACTGCTGGTGCTGGTGACTTTCTGGGCTGACAAGGAAAGCTGCCCTCCCTGGACACAGGTCACCTAACGTCATGATTGCACAGATTGGCTTTTTAAGGCGTTCACAAAGGCTGACTTAGCCCACTCAGGCTGGTTTTTACAGACAGTCTCTATAGTCAGAGTGGAGTCAGTGGAGCATTGAGGAACATTAGAGGATCCTGTTTCTTTCCAGTGACTACAGAAGTGATTAGACTCACTAGGCTAAAGTTAGCTTCCATGAAAACATTTTCAGTTGTTTTTTTTTTTTTTATCAAAGTGACTGTCCCAGGATTGAGCAGATTATCTTCACAAAGCTACATTTTGACATGCTGTTTTGTTTTATTTCTCTCTGCACAGCACTGCTGAGGCACCGCTCAGACTTCTGAAAAGCTTCAAATCTGATCAGGTCTGATTCACCTATTTCAAATAGCCTTTTTCTGCTAGCCAGGCAGGTTCCTCTTTTTTTCCTCACTTTTCAGCTCTATGATAGGCCTTTTTAAGCATTCTGTCTATCTCTTGATCCATCCGTCCTCTTGATCATCGATTCTCTTTAATAACTACTGTGCACATTGGTCAAGTTCAATCCTATTTGCCAGTGAATGGAGGCCTGAACAAAAACTTGCCCCCAAAATGAGGACAGGCTGAGGGAGTAGGGTTTAATTAGCCCTGAAAAGAGATCTACCAGCACCCTGCCAGTGCCTATGAGGACATCATCAAGATGACACAGCCATGTTCTTCACAGTGGCACATGGCAGGAGGACAAGAGATAGTGAGCATAAATTGAAACAAGACTTCTTGAGGCTGAATACAAGGAGAAACTTGTTCCATATAAGAAAAACCGAGCAGCAGAAGAGGGGCCCGGAGAGGCTGTGTGGTCTCTCTTTGGAGGTTTGCCAGATTCAACTGGATGAAGCTCTGAGCAAACTGGTCTGATCTCAGAACTGATCCTGGTTTGAGCCAGAGTGTGGCCTAGGCACGCTTGGAAGGTCTTCACCAGCCTGAATTATTCAGCAAATGTGAGATTTATCCATAGGGAGGGCAGAAATAGCTATCCAAGATGAAAGTGAGAAGTTACTTATAATAATATTTATTTTCATATTCACAGGAGGAAATCTCCAATGATTTGTCTGTCTTTTAGAAATCAGCTACCCCAAACCATATAAATGTATCTGGAGAAGCTGAGAAATTATATTTTGTGATTTGTGCTCTGACACTTCGAAGCTTAGTGCTACACCTCATGGTACCATTTTGAGATACACTATAGTAATGCTGGCCTGGATTCAAGGGTCTTGAATTCTCCTTGCAGCTTTGTCTCCAGATGATTATTTTCCACTTGCCAGTGCTGGCCTTAGCCTCAGACAATTTACAGTCCCTCATCAGGAAGCAGCTGAAGTCTGCTGACCTTAATAACAAAAATCCCTAGTAGCTCCACCAAGGCTAGAATTTCACCCCATTTGCCCAGTATGGAACAGCCCAAACCCTGCTGCAGGCACTAAGCTGTAATGACAACACCAATATCATCCAAATGCTAAAAGAAAACATTGTATAGGATAACTAGAAACTTTAATGAAAGAAGCTGTAGCAATATGAGTTTGCATGCAGTATCAAACCCTGTTGTTTTCTTCGAGTCTTGTCTGTTTACTCCTCAGAATAGAGTATTTTTTTGACTGGAGAGGAAAAACTTCCTCTGATTAAAACTTGCAAAAGTCTTCTCACTTCTACTGTATTCCTGCAAAGCAGGATCCAGAAGAGTTTGATCTGTTTTCCTTTTTGCCCTTATTTTGAGTGTCACTCTAACATTACCATGGTCTTCCTCTAGCAGGTCTGATATCAAAATCAGGTTTGCAACTGCAGCTCCAGAATTCTTATCTTTGAAGTATAATCTAGATCAGATGCAGGGCTTGCACATAGTGCCACTCCAATGGAGTTACAGGACGTGGGGAATATGAAGTCCCTGTGCACTGTGATGTTGCTCCTGTGCCATGTGGATATGAGACCACGTGGAGAGAGATGAGAGATACTCACATAGAACCATTTATTCAGTCTCTACTGCAAGCACCTGCTATGGCTGCCCTAGGTAAATGGACCCTTCGCTTCCAGGTCTGATTGCCCTAAAGGCAGCCTTTCTCCAGAGCCCTCACTGCAGTCTCACTTAGTCTGGACCACCAGCTCCTGAAGTCCGCTCCTTGGAGGCCCTAACTACCCCTCGCAGGATTTCAGACAACTTTCTCTTCTCAGTCCACTTGGAAAAGATTTATCAAAGAGCTGGATATGGGAAATAATAGGAAGCAAAAGCCTAGCTCTGCCTTTTTTAATGACATTTTAACTTTGATGGAAGGAAGCCAGCTAGGTAATCAACCCAGGAGTTTCTGTTTACTCCCATGAAGGATAATGCTACTGCAAACATAGTAGCCAATTTATGTTATTTAGCTGAAAATTGTGTTTTGAGGACAAAAGAATAAAATTAGCATGCTGAAAGATTGACTCACCAGTGTTCTCTGCACCCATGAACAGCAGCCTTGCCCTGGCTGGCAGATATGGCAGGCAGACTGTTTTGTAGGCCCTGAGCATGGATTTTGGGTAAGGACACTAGCTATGCACATAGATTAAGAATTAATAGGGTTTGTAAATATATTCTGTCAGTCAAATAATATTAACTTTAATTCAATCCGTAAATAAGAACTGTATATGCATGTTTATATGTGTAAGTGCTAAAACTATTTTAGCAGAAGAGAGGCAAACCTTCCTTATCTTGTCAATAAACTAAGAAATATTTAATTTTGATTCCCGAAGTACTCATCCAAAAAGATTTAAAAGCTTACTTCCATATTGCTTTTTAATATATCTTCATATAGCAAAATTATTCTTATTTGAAATCAGGTACTTCATTAATTTTTGTATGCTAAAGAACATGTTATTTTTTATTTCAAAAATCCTTTCTCCAATTAACAAAAGTAAATTTGTATTAATTCTATACTCTTACATGACCCTTCTTTTTCAAAGATTCTGCTCAGAATTCTTTCGGCAAATATTTGTGCAAACCAAATGTAGACAACAAAAATGCTATTTAATATTTGTTTTAATGGCATATTACTTTGGAATGGTAATTGCATGGCTTTACTGTAGAAGAGCTACCTCATGTCACACACAGATTCATGCCAAATATGTTCATTATGATTAGTCTTGAGAGAAATCCTGAGAGCCGCAGGCAAAAACTAAAAAACCAAAAGAAGTTTAAACAAGCAATCTGCTCAGTGTTTATCTACACACACGCACACATGCTTAACATTCCTACCAACATCCATTTGTCTTGCGCCTACTGATTCCTTTCTGGAGAGTCATGTTGATTATTGCTAATTCCATTTTCATTTTTCCAGTTGTATCCCCAATCTGCAAAGTGATTTATAACAAAAGTGTGATCACTGGCCTAAATAATCTGCATGCTGAAAACATCAGACTAATGTGCTACTGGAAACTGATGCATCTCACTAATTTCTATAATAAAACACAAAAGGATTAATTGTATAAGAATTCCTTCAGGTTATTAGATTGCTGTGGCAGGTGCTGTTTTATCTACAAATTCCAACAAAAAGCTGCTTTCCTGCGATATGAGATAGTGATGATGGGAAAATTACAATGCTTGGAATATTATTGCAGCATATGTCAGACACTTTATCTTCTTGGGCTGGACAAGAAAGTGAAGATCTCATAGCAGCCTATATTGTTTTTAGCAACAGAGGGAAAGCTTGCAAACACTTCTGAAATGTTCGTGTATAGAATTGATTTTGTATATGATCTAATCTATATATAATACTAGCTTAATGTAATTTAATAACATCACTCTTGTGGGAGTTAAGTTTGGAATGCTGATAATAGGAGGGAAGGAAGAGTTGCTTTCACCAAATTTCTCTTTGTTACTATGTGTTTGTATACATATGTACTATGTATATCTATACATTCAAATTGGCAAATTCCATATGGTTTCTAGAGTCTTAGGTATGAAGACAGGTGGTGGGTTAGATCTACTAATGGAAAATGCATTTAAAACCTGTCTACATCCTAAGCCTGAAACTCAAAAGAAATAACAGAAAAAAAAAATTCTCTCCTCCTGTACTCATCATTCTGGTATCTCAACATCTTCATGAGAGTACTGATCAATATGTCTTTCTTTCTCAGGTGTGGTATTTTTTTTTCCCTTCTTTTCCCACTGCAACAGTTATATAGTGGTATTTGATTTATTTTTAAATGCTATTTACTCTATAATTGCATTGCAGTTTTCCTAATAAGTCAAATATAGAAAGATTATTTTTCATTCTGAAAGTAAATCAGTTCTTGTAAGACTGATCTCAGTCATTTAGTCCTATATAGGAAACATGCAATTGGGCATAGCAATTTTTCAAGAAAAGTTTCATCATTGAAGCATGGAGAATGCCACAGAGTAATGTCTGCTGTCCGCGTCACACCTTTAAAATCCAAATGAGGCAGTAATAGAGCAAATTACAGTGACTTCAGAATTTGAGCATCATTACCCAGTGCCATTAGGGAGAGCAAAATCTATTCAGAGAAGCCAGATTTTTCAGTGTTGTCTTCATTATAGCCATAATGTCACGGCTTTACAAGAGACCATTAAAGTATGCTGAAAACAAACTGATAAAACCAGCAATGCCTCCATAAGCCAGTATTAGCTACATAGGTTTATTTCTGAAGTGCAGTAAGCTCCAGTGCATCTGTTTTCTATGTCCCAGATGGCTCTTGTACCAACCCTACAACTTCTTTCAGTCTCCTATTTCCTTCCCGCTTTTCCTTCCAAAATGCCACGGACTATGAATAATTTACCTCGCCTGCCAGAGCTCTCTATCACTTTCTCCAGCCTTAGGAGAATAACTTTCTAACGCTGTATTTCAATGTCTTCTGGCAGAATATTTTCCATCTGCTTTTGCGATGTGCGAGCGTGATGGGGGCAGAAGAGGCGGCGAGAGCGGAGGGGGTGACAAGGAAAGACGCCAAGGCGGGCGACTCCCCTGGGACCATCTACTGCTTCCTCTCGGTTTCCACGGGGTTTGATACGCTGCTATCGCTTCCCTTAGGTGTTGCTGCTGGTCCTCACTTCTCCCTGAGGTAAGGATAAAAAAGATGGGGAGGGAAAAAAAAAAGGAGAGAAAAAAAAAAAAGGAAAAAAGGAAAAAGAAAATTGCTCCTTTATATATAACTTTCAAAAATCAGCTTGGATTAGAATACTCGGTAAGATCAAACTCGCATACAGTAGTTCTAGGCTTTTCTTCACTACTTGTAGTGCTAGCAGTGTAAAAGGTTCCTGAAGTACGAATACAGACCTGAATTGCTAGAGCGAGCTATGCAAGGAAGTGGGTAAAACCAGGAGGAAAGGGAGCTGGACACTGTCCTGACCCAAAGAAGATCACTCAGGCCATTTTTCTGTGAATCAAGAGGAGAAGAAAAATGATGTTTTTTATTTTTTACCAGGAAAGCAAAATAGCATAAAACAGCAGCCATTTTCCAAGATGCTATTAATCAAAATAATACAGATCTAATTCCCTTCTGGATTTTAGGGATTCATGTACTCAGTGAAAATATATAAGCCATACTAGGAAGAGTTTTCCTCCATTTGGGATGGAGGGAACTGATATGCAAACCTGAGCTCTGGCCTGTCTCTAGATAAGTTTTAGAGTGTTTTTCTGGGATGTTACATAAATAATTAGAAAGCTAGAAGAGATATCCTGGCATAGCCTTTAAAATCACATTGCAGGACAGTTATGTAATAGGGAGCAGCTACTTTGATTAGCTTGTGAGAGCCAAGAAACATGACAGCAAGCAGTGTGCTTAGCGTGGAACATATTAATGACAGATTAAATAATACAGTACCCTATTCAGCTGCAAGACCAATCAAGCAGTTTGGTGCCTGTGGCTGTGGCTGACTTGGTGTTGCCTGTCACATTCAGTCATGGACGCTGAGCTGTGCTATGCAGGGCCTTCTTGTAAATGGGGGCCTTCTGGAAGCCACCCTTGTTGCAAGCCAAGGAGCTGAACCGCTTTTACATTAGATCATGGAAAGTGAATGAATGGAAAAAGCTTTATGCTGTTCTACCATTGCGGGTGCATAGCATAGAAAGTGGCTATTGATTGCTCTATTTCCTTTGAAATGTTGTACATTTTTTTTTCCTGAGTTTACCTCTGTTAAATATAGCAGCATTTCATCCATGTTACATAGTTTCTCAGTGGATAACTATTAAATACAGTAGCATTTTATCTAGATTATGTGTGTTCTTTCACAAATAACTGCTTTAGCCTGTTGGTATGACTGACAGCATGTTGGACAAGAATTTCTCACTCCTGAAAGATGTAAAGTAAAATTATCTCACTGCAATGTTCATGGGATGGAGACTTATGAAGGTTTTTTTCTTTCTTTCTAAGAAAAACTATGAAATCTGAATTTGCATATTTTGCAATTACAAAGTAGCAAATTTGGCTGCTTATATCCATTTGCTAATGTTATAAAGTGGATATTTTTAAAGATTTTTTTCCCCTCCATAGTTTTAATTGGATAGGAGAAAATCTGCATGAAGCTGACTAATTAATTTATACTTTGTCAAAGTTAGGAAACAATTTGAATGGCAAATCAGAAGAATCTCATGCACAGCTTAAGTTAGATCATTGCTCCATGTAACTTACAGTGTGTGCAAGACAAAAGCTGAAATCTACTGCCTTGTTCTATTTTGCATTAAATTGTAGGGTTCTTTTCCTTTTTTTTTTTGAGCATATGCCACCAAGCATGCTAATGAACCAGTCAAAGAATCAGCTGTACTAACAGCTAATGAGAATTCAAAGAGATTTATTTAGCCTAGCATCATCATTTCAGTGAAGATTCAAAGAAGATTAATTTGATTTATGTCAAAATGGAGGAATTTTTATGTAATCTGCAGTCAAACTCCCATGAATATATTTATGCAGACTCTCAATGTTCTTCAAATTCATGTGCAAGGGGCTCTGAGAGAAGACCATATTTATTTGTATGTAAATTATTCTTTTTGTACAGAAACTCTATTTCAGTTTTCCAAATGTGTTTATATATTCTCTTTGCAATGCTTGGGAACTTCCAGGCAAAAATTTGGAGCCCCTGAATTTACTGAGTTTTATATGTGATTTTATTAGGCTCCAGATTTCATCTGCAAAAGTTGATATTGGCAAACAATATTTAAGGGAACTCTAACATACCTTAAAGCAACTTTTTTATAGGATACTTGTCACATACAAAATATACAGTAGTGTATAATAAACATTTCATCTGCTTTCTTTTGGAGAAACTGCATGACTCACACATCTTTCTCATGCCCTGGTAAAAATCTCGTGCTAATAACGTCATTACAATGCACCAAAACCTCATGTACGACTATATTAAGTATGTCAAAGACAGCTGATTTCAGCACTAGCAGGATTTGTAAACAGATCGCTGTTCCTTAAAACCCATATCATTATCATTTCCAAGAACTGTGCACGACATCCTGGAGGTGGTTTTTCATATACCATCTCCATGGCTCTTCATGCGCTGCTGCTCTCACATAATGACCCCACACATCATGCATGACGATACTGTGAGTCACAGATGGCTTCTGCATAAAATGTCTCGTGTTGAGCTGTTTTTTTCACATACACATTGAAATCCAAATTATTCATGAGTAACTCTGCTTTTGTTAGACCACTACCTAAACTCCACATTTACAAGACTACAGAAAAGAAAGTCTAGCATGTACTATCAAATGTCTTAACCAGCCAATACAATGCCCTTTCTTTCTTTGCTATTTACTTTTTATTTTGTTGTCTAGCACGTTTTTTAAGCAGCAGGGTGAATGAAGTATGCCTGATGCACATAGATGAAAGCTTTATCTGACCTCGAGCTTTATACAAAAGTTTAGGTATGGTTATTACTGGCATTGGATGTTTATTCAAGACATATGAGAAGCAAAAGCATTTTACTTGATTCAAATGGCTGTTGGTAACTGATGTTAACATTCAGCAAAGCTTCTAATTGATTTGTGCTTAGACGTATAGCTACAATGTGAGGAAAATAGTAGATCTAGTTTTGCTTTGCACCAAAATATCTCTTTTCTGCTAATTCTATAAGATAGACTGATTCTTGCTTCCCTTTTCTGTCATTCTTCAAACCAAACACATTTAGTTTCTTTGTCTCTGGTCAGTGTTTTCTATCACACATCATTTTCAGTGCATATCAATAATGTTATGCTTTGATGATAGTTATTGTTTATCTACTGTCCAGCCTAACTTATGGATCACAGACATACTGCTTTAAGCATTCAGAGTGAAATATTAGCCTTGGCATTTCCTTGAATAAATAAGTAGGGAAAAATATTTTTAATATCTATCTTAATTTTAAATAGTCATATGAATTTGCTTACTGTAGTATGAGAAAAAAGATGTCTAGAGTGATGTCACATTTTTTGGCCTGGCAAACCTGTAAAAACGGTTAGCATGCAAGAAGGATACAAAGCTGATTTAGTGCAACTCCGACGGGCATCAGTAGACACCCTACTACCAATATCAGCAGGAGCAAAGTTGGCAAGTGCTTCAAAACCTCATGGGAAATTTCTGAATGGCAGTTTTAGAGGTTCGCTTGACAAGAGTAAAAATCTCTTTCTCTCCTAACCCAAAGCTGAATGTGAAAAAAGCTGGTAAGAGTAGCTGGTGCAGTGTCTCACTGACTAGTTTTAAAGAACATGTCTGTTCTGGCAGTAGTGGAAGAGGTGAAATCTGGCTTCCCATGAAGCTCCGTTGTCTGGCCGTCAGACTGAAGCTGAGTGTCTGGCTCACCCACTTTTGTTCCTACTGTAATCCATGTAATCCAAGTCTTTCTCCACATCTGCACACCTCCCTTTTAATAGCTCCACTTCTTCCTTATCCTAATTAAAACTGGTTTTCCTTGAAACACCAGCAGTCCACGGGCAACAAAGGAACTGTCAATAGAAAACCTGAAAAAAAAAATACAAGAGTTAATTCTTACATCCCTGCGTATTCTCATATTGAGTATATATGGAGACATTTAAAAGCTGGAGAAAGAGATGTGCTTAATTAAAATTCAGAACTGGCTTCAGTTTTAGTTTAGTGACCAAGAGAAACAAGGGGAAAAAAAAGCAGTTTGGCAGTACTGCCTAAGAGGAATTTAAGGCATGTTTTGAATAGACCAGGTAATCCTTAGATAACTGAGGGTTAATCCCCAAACCTCATAAAAATAGCTGAGGAATGATACCATATCCCCATAACAATTTCTTCTTGTGTCCTACCTGTCGCCTTTGGTGAGAGCACCACATACTGTGGCAGATTTAGAACTACTCATTGACCATCTGGTGATGGAGGTCTAGCCCTTCATTTGGGCATGTCAATGGTCTGTGTTCTTTACAGGAACGTGGTATCTTTGAGGTCTTTGATTTGTGCCTGGTGCTTTTTAAATGTGCAGCTAATGAGACAGTTATTAGATGGTATTGAAAGACAGACAGCATGGATTCAAAGACCTTATTTTCTAAGAAAAACAGAAAAAAAAAGGAGGATTTTAGGTGAGTTCTAGGTGCCAATTTCAGCGTAATGTTAATTATGGGGTCACATGGATACATAACATACAGGCACGCAGCAATCAGGTACTTTTAACAAGAGTTGATAGGAAAAATAAGTACGTTTTCTCTGGTACATTCAGTTTCACTGAAAGAGGAAAACTTTAAAACTGCATATGGCAGTTAAAAATGAGTTGGTCTAAATATCAGCTGCTCATGCAAAATGCAGATTCTGTGTTCAGTCAATTGTGCTATGATAACTCTGTTACATAAAGTCAGATCATATGAATGTGATGCCATTTAGCATGCTAAACTATAAAATCTGCAGTGAGAAAAAATCTATTGCTATTTCTCTTCTTGCCTTGGCAAGATATAAAATCATTATAGTGATCTGTATTATCTCCACTTTGAACATATTGATGATATTATATTCTCTGCTAAGAGAATTAATGTACTCCTTGAGCCAGAATGACTTTCTAAACATCAGTCACCTGTGCTGTCTTATGCTACCATCTGTATATGGGTATAGAAAAATTATTTTTAAGCTATAGAGCTTGCAATTTCTAGGAGAGTAGCAATATGGAGCTCAGCACAGACTAACCACTCGGTTATTTACTTTGTTTTTTGGCTCCCATACTGAACATAACATTGCTTCTGTCATCTCTACCCAAATTACCTAGTTTAAAGCTAATTCAAGATATTTTCTGTTGCATGTAATGTGACTGCATTACAGTCAATAAAATGAAGGAGAGAGACATGAAAAGATTGTGTCTTATCTGGATGGGGAACAGTTAAACCTAGAATAGAATATCTTCACAAATCAGGTAGTGCCATAAGCATTTAACCAAAGGAATTTCCTTTTATTCCTGCTGTCTGAGAAAAATAACCGGTTCCATTTATGTTACCAATCTGAGATCCATGTCATATGAGGCAAAAAGGAAGCATTATGTAATTGAGATCATATTCTCCACAGAGTGACTTAGTGGAATCAAGTCAGTTTTCAAAAGCCTTTTTAATAAGCTTTCTTTTTCTTCCTGGGGGAAGGAGAGACAGAATAATCACTGCACAGGAAAAGAAGCAATAGACTATATTGGAAACCATGGAGTTTTTTAAGGCAACTTGCATGGAAACACAACTTTCCAGACACTAGACAGTATATCTCTGCAGGCTTTTTGTAAAGTAGATGACCCGAAAATAAATAAGTTGTTATAATAAAAGCAACACTCTTTAGTCAACCATGAGTTCAAGTTTTTCCAGTGGCTATTCACAGTAGAACTATGAATATTTTTTTGGATAACGTGTTAAACAAAATGAGATTGTCCTTGTCTAGTTTTTAGACCATGTATTTTGTTTTATAAAATATTTAGCATCAGACTATGTTTTGCAAATAAACTGTATAAAGAATAAGGTACTAATTACCAGAGGAGATAAGCATCCACTTATCTTTCAAGCTTCATTTTATGGTATAATATGGATGGTGTCAAGTTATAATGTGTTATGTTTATAATCTGTTCTTTTTTAAAAGGTAAAATTAAGATATGAATAACATTTTGGATATGGATATATGCTAAAAAAATTAGCTGTAAGGCTTCCTATAGAATAATATTCAGTTGACTTTTAGACAGTAGTTTCACTTTTGAAAAGCATATGCTGCATTTAGAAATGCTTCATAACTCATTGGAACTGAAATGAAAGTATAATTTAAGATTTTGAAATGTCAGGATCTTCTTTCCTGATTTTTCTATTTTTTAAATTAATGTAAAGGGAAAGATTCATAGCTTGCAACAGTCCTAGGGCCAGGACAATATTTTTCACTTTCTTTTCTCCCTTTTGTCCTTGAAAAGTTTAATGAAAGGTATTGTATAATTAAATAATTCCTGGGTATAGGAAATTAAACCTGTAATATGAACCTTAGAGTATCTGATGATTTATCTAAAAGGAGTAGATGGTTTATCTGTACTGTATTTGCAACTAATACATTAATTAATGCCTCTAGACTTCTACTGTTGCCTGTGGGGTTCAGGGAATCATTTATTCTCCTCTTCCATCTTAATCCACTTATGAATGGGAAATTTCATCTGGAGAAATAATACAAGTCACCCACCCCAAGAGGTGTGATATTCCCACATGTCCCAGTTAGCATGACTTGAATAAGAGAAAAAAGATAATCCAGCTACTGTAAGGTTACAGAATATTCTCCCCAGCCTTTATCCAGCCATGCCAGGCTAGGAATTAGTTTTTCCCGCATCTGAGATCTGTTGTCTAGAATAATCTGTAGATCTATGTAACAAATTTGGGGTTACTTTTAGGGCCTTATATTACAGCTGATGGCATCACTCTGCTAGAGGGACATAGTATGTTCTGGTGTTTAGACCTTTGAGCTAGGTCTTAACTTTATCACAAGGCTTTGGGAAGTGTTTGGTAGTTTGAGGTGACTAGGAAGATGGGTAGCATTTCCAAGAATCAAATATTTATGTTAGGAATGTGAGTGATTATTGGGACTAAGTCTGTTTCCATGTACTCTTATGTCTTTATTTTTCCGTGTTTCAGGAAAATGGGAAGTTTTTGCAACATGGGAAAGATTCCCTGCAGTGCTAGTATCACTTACCTTTATTAACCGGGCAAGAATGTTGGCAGCAGTAAGAAATCTGTAAGACTTTGAAGCCAAACTTTCCTGCTTCTGTCTTTCTATTTGCCATAGAGGTCACAACCAGTTATCATTTCTCTGTTGTGCAGAAATTTTAAGTATTTCCCTGGAGCAAGAGAACAAACAACATGTTCAGATGCAGATACTGATATGAACCACAAAAAAAGAAGTGAATACTAGCTCATAAGGTGAAAACAATAACCTAGAAGAGCATAATTAAATTTCATTTTGTTTTTCTTTCTCTCTGTTCTTTTCATATCCAGGGAGAGTTTCAGCGGGGAGAGTGAACTGACACTTTTTCTCCAAGATGCCAGTCAGTCCCAGATGTCAGCTTTGATTGCATCGCCATCAATAGTAACACCTACACTACACTGGCATTAAAGACATTTGAAGTACTTCAATGTAAAAAGGATACCAAGCAAACATGCCAAGATTACATCCATTGAGCAGAAATATCATGCCATGCAAAAGATTTAGGGTTTTTATTTGATCCTTGATCCTATTCTAGAAAAGGATGGGATAATGCTCAGTGTCATCCTAAAAGATGTCTCCAGTGAACTCCTGTCTGTGAATCTGCCTTTTTCTTTGATAATCTGGACAGATAATCTGGACAGATCTTTGATTATCTTAAGCTTTTATTGTGTTTGAAAAGAATTCACTACATTTTGAGCAAGAAAGGAAAATTTTTCTATCCACGCCTTTGTTCTGTTGACAAGCTAGAATGAGGTTGTTCTGAGAGTCCTATTCTGTTTCTGCCTTATCCTACAATGTCATTAACAGTTTATGACTGCTTTCCTGTTCTATTCTTGTTTTATGAAACATATAAGGGTTCTGACACAGATTGTCATATACATTTCTTCATATTGTTTCAGTAACATACAAATGAGTAGTAATATAGCATAAAGTTTAGCTTAGACTTTTGTCTTAAATATGATTGTGCATAATTACCCATATTTAGATAGAGAAAAGTACATATCTAAGTGTTTTCCCCATGAGGAACCACTCTTATCTGTCGAAACAGTCCACTTGTTTTAAAGTAATATATGGGAAATTTCCTACTATCTATCAGTGTAGACAATATGAGACATTAATAGACATTAATATAGGTGAGATGTTAGCTGTACTAGTGTTCAAAAGATGATCAGATATGCTCTGAATCAGCCTGGAGAAGAAAGAAGTCCTTAATAGGAAGCATCAATCACAGTCAATCAGTCTTCCCTGAAAATTTCTCAAAATGGGCCTTCAGTTTCCATCCAAGCCATCTGTACTTTTTATCATTTAGCTTGTACATGGCTGTATTGCTGAGACACTAAACTTTCCTGAGAAAGAAAACTCTTCTTGGTCTTTTCTTCTTCATGATAGCTTGCATGATGAGAATCTTGTAAGCAGAAAGAACATTGTGAACATCCAAGAAAAACAAACATGTTAATTTTCACATTATATTATTTGATGGTTTTGGTCCTCTGTTTCTGAGTTACCTTTTTGATTTTGTTATTTTTTACTCTGAAAAATGTTTTACTCTGCGAATGTTTTCTCTGACTGTTTTTATTTTTCAGTAAAATATAAAGTTGGTCAATTTGCATAGTCTGTACTTGCATTTTGTTTCTAGATCAGATCTCTTTTTTCCTGTTGCTTTCTAAAGAGTGAAAAGGTCCTGACTAAAGAATATATTGAATGTGTACTTTTTGTTTCACTTTAGTAGAGTTGCTCAGTTCTCTAATTCAGCTCAGATGATCAAAATATTTTTATCCACTTACAAATATTGTGGTGTGTGGGTATACTTATTTTAGTAAAAATAACAACCATTACTCAAACACAGTGAGTAAACAGAAGTCTCAAACCAAAACTTTTATAAATAATAAATAAAATATGGAAAGTATGCAAGCAAGTGGGAATATCATGCACAATTCTTTTCCAAGTTTGTAAACATGGTCTGAAGCATTTAACCAGAGCACTTACAGTTACCATAAAAGAACTCCATAGCAAGAAAAAGAACAGCATTAGCAATGCTGTTAGGCATCTTAATTAGGTTTCTACCAAAATAAAATATGTTTTCAGTTTTGGTCTTTTTCCAGTTTAAAAGAAAGTTTGTTTAAGGCATAGCCTTGGAGAAGATTGATGTGTTTTGTTTTTAAAGTGTATAAAGTTATGTAAGTTATATTGAAAGTCTAAAAAATGTAAGATACCAAGAAAATCCATGACTATGTTTTGTTTAAATATTTTTGCCAAATAATCTTTATCTCTTGTTTTCAGATGAATTGTATGATTAGGCATTATCAAAGAACTTTATATAGAATGCCTGTGAATTGTTTGCCTTATTAATTGTTTACTATTATTTTCCGTCAACATATTTCAGACTGCTTGTCTCAGGTATGTCTGTATTATTGTCTTTGGTTTCATCTGCAGTGCATTTTGGAAACAGATTTGATCATCACAGCTCACTGTGCTTTGGTTTGCATTTTAGAGTGATTTCAGAGCACACAAATGGGATTTCTTTTCAATGAAATTGAACTGGAAGATGCACTCCAAAATTGCATTTAATTTGATCCAGCAGCAAGGGCATTCAACTCATGGGAGGATATTAGAACTAGTTCAAATTTAACAACAAGATAAAGAAATCCCCAAATACTGAAATGTATATAGTGTGCATGTCTCAGCATCAAATATTTGCTTGCTATAGATATGCTCCACTTGGTCTGCCCTATTCACTAACATAATTATAGCCACTGGTATCTCTGAACAGTTCCTTTTGTCTCATCATATCCTATTGTCCTTGGTGTGGCTGAAGTAGTTAAAAATGGCCACATTTAAGAAATATTAAGCTAGAAGAGAAAATTACTTATCTTTAGAAATCACAAAACTTCTTGCACCTGCTTGGAGAAGGGGCACAAACCTCTGACTTTCTAAATAAACACAGCATACATTGTCACCAGAATCTACACACAGTGTATAGGAAGTGCTTCTTAACTTTGTGCTGGTGTAAATTTGGAGAGTTAGCTTGTCCTATTTGGAAAAGTAACTTAAATTGCCAACGCCCAGGGCTCTAATGAACAATGACAGTCCTTTAGAAACAGGCAAATAAAATGTTATGTCTACTCAATGCTTGAGTGTTGCGTCTCAAATGTGCATTACCCTAAAGACAGAGAGACAGACGGACAGTTCCTAATACTGACAAACCTGTTATAAATATCCGTCTATATTTAAACTTACCTGGTTATTTATAAAACTATATAAGGTTTCTAAACTATATTTGTATCTCTTTCTCTCAGCAACCATACCTTCTGCTATTTAGAGGTGATAGTTGATACCCAAATAAATTCTATTTGCTATATTCAGCTCATCTTTATTTTTGGTCTCTTACAATATAACTAATATTTGTTGATCTTTTCTAACTGCCCTTGAGAAAACTTTCTATTTGCTGCAGAGACAAAACAGATCTCCACCTTCAGTGACGGTAGACACGGTATGCTTATGAAAGGAAAACATGAGTCAGCACTTAATTTAAGAGATAAATTCATATTGGAGGTTTCTTATCATGAATTAGATTGAAGATGAATGAAAATCCAGGAGACCTGGAGTCTAATCCTTTTACAATCTGCCTCCAACATGTGGGACTTCAACTGTGCACTGAAGTTGTAGGTTTCCATTTTTAAATGCTAAATTAAGACAGAGAATTAAATTAATTTTATCTCATTTTAGATTATTTCAGTGGACATGTCAATAACTGAGGTAATCAATCTGGACTCTGTTTAGAGTTGCATGGACCCAAACCAGTGTGCTAAAATCACATTTATATGAGATGGGCCTTCACTGATTATAAAGAGTCTAATGGTTTAGCCTATGTACAGAAACCTAACTTAGAGCTATACACATGGGACATAATGAATTATATCACTAAAATCCAATGCTCATGTGCAAATTATTCTCATCATCAGCTGAAACTAATGGAAGCTGTAAATATTTAGCACTACTGGAAAACAGAGTTGATTTCTGACGTAATTTGTAGTGATTTTGCTATGGTCTGTTGCTGTAAAGCACTGTCAACTCTTATCAGAAGCACATTAAAAAAGGCAGTGATACAAATGGTTTGAACTCACTATAAAACAATGTTAATAGGTGATAAAGTCTGCAACTCTTTCATCAACTCAAGTATATTCATAATTCTTGAGGGGTGGTCAGTCTGTTTAAAGAATACTTTAAACATATGCCTTAGAAAATTCTGATTCATGAAATATTCTATTTAAAAATTAAGGTAGTATAACAGCATTTTATTGAGAAGATCTGCAGCTCTACCTATTTTTATAAAATGTATTTTGTTCTGTGAGTTATAAACTTTATATCAGACATAGTCTTTACAGAAATGAGAACTTTGTTTTCTCCTGTCAAAGAAAATCCTCTCCTTATCAAAAATAAGTGTTGCTGCACCTACAAAACAAATAAAAAGCATGAAATCGACTTTGGCTCCATGTTCCAGAGAGGTCCATTTATTCTGATACGGGGTTTAGAGTAGGCTTAAGAATATGGACTACTTGAAAGGAAAGCAAAAAGAAGTGGAGTTGATAAAAGACTGCATATCACACAGGTGTAACATGGTTTGACAAAGCATGGCACTAAATGAAGCAAAGCAAAACTATATCCTGACCTCTGGATGGTCTTCCTAGATGATGAGTTTATGTCTTGAATGTAATAAGGACCTCATGATATCAGGAGAAAATGGATAACCGTCCTTTTGAAGGATGGATTACAATGGTGATCTGTGATTACGTTGCATGACTAATGAAATGAGAATGACTGGAACGATGAGCACAGAGCTTGGGCTGTGAGGTAGTGGTATGGGTAAAGAATGGGAAACCTAAATACCTCAGCTGCATGTGGACAAACTATAAGATGATTCTGTTCTTTAGCATGATCCATGGCAATAAATAATAGATATTCCTTCATTTTCTGTGCAAAGGTCTTCATGCACAGTGCTGACTCCCATTGCTGATATAGACATATGACTTGATCAAGTTATCCCAGCTTAATTCCAATAGCCTGGATTGTGATATTGATGTCTGTATGGATGTTGAATGTTAAAAGAGTCTCATTTCCATCATAAGAAGTTGCTTTGATTTCACAAGACAGAAATATGCTGAAGTCAGTTATAGAAACTTAGTGTATTGTACAGGGAAAAACAGTTTCCTATGTCAAAATGGGTGCTGCAGTAGAGCAGACATAGCTAGGCATAAAAATTTTTTTTTCTGAGTTTTGCCAGGCAAGCTGTGTGTGTAACAAAAGAAACTTCAGCAGAAGTCCAGAAGACCAAGATTTTCTGTTTAGCTAATGCAGTATTTATATTTGACCATGGATTAGATACAAAGAAAAGCTTTTCACTGTAATGTGGTCAAATATTGGAATAAATTGCCCAAGACATCACCATCCTTGGGGATACTCAAAACTCAGCAAGCCTCTGACATGCCTGATTTAGTTAGATCTGTTTCAAGAAGAAGAGGTAACTCAAAGCCCACTAGTCCCTTTCAGATTCAATTATTCTATGATTAGAAAGGCTGGGAGTTGCTTCCATACCTACAGCAAAAGCATCAGCTTTAGGGTGAAAGCCAGAGTAAAGAACAAGACAGATTTCTACACTCAGTATATACTACAGAACAAATGAGCATATTGTCTAAAAGATTTCCCAAAGAGTAGTAAAAAATGTAATTAAAAATACTTGCCCTGCTATCAAAGTTTTTTTTTTAACTCTTTGTGAGTCTGATGTTCACTTATTGTCAATATTGAAACTGAAGGAAAGACTCCTAACCTAGACTGCATGCTTAACTTCTGTGTTACATTTAAGCGAGAATGAGCCAACCCTTACAGCTGGCAATGGTTTTTCACACAAGACAGTAATTTCTGGCACATCATAAGTTCTGAGTGCTAAGACAGAGGTCCTACAAAGGAAGAGTGGAAAACTCACATTTAAGTGTTTCATTGGAGATCATGCCATCAACAGCAGATTTCTGTGAAGAGCAGGATTTGATATATGTGATTGTTGTCTGACTTAACTGTTCTCCACCAGCTCCTAGCAGAACAGGACTGCTTTTACTGAACGACATGCATGCTCTTCCTTGAAACAACTTTCTCTATAGTTGCTTACCTGACCTTAAAATAGCAAGCAAAGAGACTGTCCAAAGATCCTTTAGGAGGAAAATAGTAAATAAATAAATAAATAAATAAATAAATAAATAAATAAATAAATAAGGAAAAGGAAGTTAACAAACATATCTACATTCCTCTTCGTCAGTTATAACGGAACCCAAGAATGCCAAATCTGTTTCTCTAAATATTTAGAAGAATCTTCCTTCTTACTGAAGAGGAAATTCCTTGCTATAGGTGCTCTCTGGGATCAAGTTGCCATGGCTGGTAAAAGAACTTAAAGATTGTGTTCTTACTGGGGATTTGATAATTTGTACCTTTATGGAATAGGGCTTTTTATTTTTTTTTTTGTTACACAATTTAGGATTTTTTTCCTCAACAGCTTCTATATTTCAAAGGCTACATTTGTGAAATTGGTACAATATTTGAGGGGCTGCAGCATTTCAGGCCCCATTCTAACATGTGCCTCACTGAAATTGGAAAAATTAATGAAATTTCAAATGCTTCCAAGTAAAAAGTTTCACCAGAGTGAATGCTAAGAGGCTGTAGATCACTGAAATACAGATTACCTTCCCTTATGTAAGTAATTGAACCAGGTTTCTTTTTGAACTTATGCTTTCTTTTGACTATTGTTACTTTTTTGTAGGGGGAAGATAGTCCTAAATGTCTCAGAATCTCAAGGAATTACTCAAAATTATTCTTGACAGAATCACAGAGTGAAATATGCAATTTACTACAGAAATCAGGCAAGGATGCATTTCACGATTGCAATGGTAACTTTCTAGCAACCTTATTACTTGTAGTAAACAAAGGGTGGAGGGAGTGGCTTCTGCGATTATTTGTTTTTTATTCTAACTGAGGGCTGAACCATCCTCGAGGGATTCGGACACCTCTTGAGTGAATTGCTTCTGACATTTCACTGGTAATCTAAAATATGGAACCAAATCTCATTTCAGGCAAATTTTACTCGCCAATTTCCTGCACTACACATATATTGTTTAGCAAAAGTAATGGTCAGGAAGAGGAAAACATGCACTGCTGCTGATAAGGATGCCCAGCTTTCTGTTGCTTCTTTTTTACTCTTGAAAGCTGGTAAATGCACATGCCAGGCTGGATGTATCTGTGGGTAACTTTCTTCTTATTTTCTCAGAGACTTAAGGTCTTCTTTGAAGTGACGTTCCCATAGTGAGCCAAACCAGATCAGAGCTTAACCCACTTGAACGCTAATCCACAACACAGTGCTCCTCGTCTGAGTCCTTATCTCCTAGCTGAGGATAACATCCCAAGGGCTGATGCATCCAGCAGCTTCAGGTGTTAGTAGGGGAGGTGATTGTCTAATGAAACCACCGCAGCTCTGTTTAAATCATGTGATTTCCTCCATTACTGGTTACTTTGTCCATTCTATTTATTTCTTAAACATTACTGTTTTAGATCAAGATAGGAGATTTGAGGTCTAAATTATCTGCTATAAACGAGGAACAATCAAATATATATATTGTAGGGCTTTTCAGATTTCTTTCCTAATTTATGAGGACTGTGTGGGAGAAGACAACAATCTGTACTCAAGAGAAATGCAGTGAATCAGCCTGTTCTTTATGGTGAAATGTTCTCTTACGCAGCTGCTGTACCTTGGAGAGAAAAACAAATAAACTCCAGATTCTACTTTAATCAATATGAGTTAAGGAAAAAAAAAAAAAGAGGGAGAATGAGAGAGAGGTTGAGCTGTTGTTATTAAAACAAAGATACTGCCCAGCAATGGAATCTACAGACTAGAGTCTCAATGCAATATTTGGTATTGTTTGGAAACCTTGCACAATGCTCCCTCCACCCCCTCCCCCACCTCCACTCCGCTTTTTCTTTTTTTGGCAATACTGATTAATCGCTGTAGCCTATTGTGCAAGTTAGGCAAAGACCCAGATGGGGAACAGAGGAGACCTATTGTCCCTGGGAAGGATCTGGCTGGGACTGGGCGGGATTCCTCCCCGGCACACATGCATCCAGTGCTGGTGAAGATGCCTTTTTAGGAAATGAAGAGTGTTATCTGTGTCCCCGCCTGGCTGGCTGGGTTGTTGGGGGCAGAGTGAAACAGACAAGGCCTCCGCTGCCTTTCTGCCTCCTGTTGTGCAGAATGCTTGGAGAGCTCAACTCGCTCCATATTGCTTTGCTCCATTGCTTTGCAGAGACCTAAACAGTTATAGGACCAATATTTGTGCACACACAGCCGTCACAGTCCCATCCCACCCCCGCTGCAGAAACCTGGCCCCATTTGATTTGACCTGATTACAGAAGTAAAGCTTTAGAGGAAGCTGCAAAACTCTAGAAATTCTCATCAGAGATGTCCTTGCCAAGCACAATCCTCTGCAGTTCAGATCTTGTTTGAAGACACTGTAAGATAATATTCTCTTGTGCATTCACACAACACCTTCTTGTCTGACTGAGATATGGCCAAAGCCTGTAACATCAATACCAACTGACCCTGTCCCTTGGAGATGTCTGCCACAAGTCTCAAGGTGTTTACAAGGGTTCCAAATTGATGCTATGGCTACACATATTTGCGTTCTAATTGACGTGTTGTGAAAGTGTTTTGAGCATTTTGTCTTCGTGACAGACCTTGCATTGGTTATTGTGTGTTACATGACTGTTACATCTACATGGGAATCTAGACATCAAAAAAAATCCAGCTTCTGCTATTTACATAGGATGGGACACTTGGGAAATTACTGTCTTTATGCTCCAAAATAATTCCTGGTATATGCAGAGCTAGGTCCGATATACTAACTACACTAATCACTGATATGTTCCCAAAGGCAAAAAGAAGTGCATTTAAGAGCAGGATCTTCACGTTTTCAACACATTGCTCCCACTCCAGGCCTCCTCCAAAACATGCCTTAGAGCAAATCCAGCATTAGCTGGCATGTGCTTTAAAGTGCTTTCTTTGGAGCAGGCTCTGCCTTGCAGCAAAATACGAAATCGGGCTCACAGGACAGATTTTTAAAGACACACTGAGGAAGTTCATTAGGAATTAGGCACCAAGGCACATCTATTAATCCCGTTTGGTGAGGAATTTGCATCTTTGAGCACCTAAAACACTTTTCAAGGATTGATTTTCACTCAGTTGGTCTGAGTTTTTCCTTTTGTATAGAATGAAGGGAAGGAGTTTCTTTGGCTCCACATCTCAGTTACTATAAATGCTCTAGTTTACTTCAGCACTTTTCCCATCAAAACGAGAATTTTTTTTCCAGATTTTTTAAGATTCTTGAAGTTGTCTCTTCTTTCTGCGCTAAAAGGGTTTAGAAGCTTGATCTAAAACACAGCAAGGAGAAAATGATGATTCACCTACTTGTGTTCACAGTTTATTTTACTTATCATAGCTATAGCTTAACTTCCCCCAGCAACAGTCAAATATGTTCAGATAAAGCTGATACGGTGCCCCTCCTATCTTTTATTATTCTGTTTAACAAATGTTTATTTTTACTGGGGCCCAGTTACAAAATGATGATGCAGATAAAAGTGCATAGCAAGGTCAGAGATTTTTGAATTCCTTAGTTTACTTTTGGGTGTATATAAAAAAAGTCTTCCCTGATGATCAGGCTGGAAGCCTTTGTCAGTGGTGTTTTGACTAATTTTGTGCCCCAAAATACCCAGCAAGTGGCAGATTGTTAATGATTATGTAGGTTAATCATCCTTCAAATGTTTCCAAAGTATATTTTTATTCATAGTAGTAACATTCACTGTTGTACAAAGTAGCACCAACCAGATTTCAATCCTGATATTCACAAAGAGACCTTCACTGGGAAGCAATGGAACTGCTTAGTCCCTAACTGCTTAGAGGTCCAAAATCTCTACTTGTGGGAAAAAAGTCTAATTCCACTGTTTGTATTCAACATGGGAATATTTACCTTAAATCGTGAAATATGAGGGCTAGTGTTATTACAAACCTTTATTTTTGCATATCTCCTGATATTCCATCAAGAATAAAACATTTCAAGCCATGGCCTCAGCATTATAAACACTTATGCAGATGTTGAATTTTAGGTATGCAAGTAGTCCTCTGAGGTTCAGCACTGATAGGAATATGAAGGGAAAAATGACGCTGTTACTTGGAGGAAAAAAAAAAAAAAACCAAACTGTTCTCAAGGACACAAGTTAGCAATGATATTGCTAAGGTCAGAACACAGTTGCTTGGCTTACATCAGAAAGATGGTTTGTAGGAGTATGGTTCACAGTCATCACCCTATCTTTCATTCATGTTTTCTGGCAGAAGTCCCACAACAAAGGTGCAATATGTGTTTTTATGAGATATGTAGGCTTCCCTTTTCTCTACACGCTCACTTTCATTTCTCGTTCCTGCGTGGCGTGTGTGTGGGGAGTGAGTCAGGGTCCTGCTAGTCGTGGTGAGCGCTCCAACAGCAAGCTCTGCTCAACCCTGCGGCAGGGAGAGAGTGAGGGCGAGTACCAGAGCTGAGTCAGTGTGCTGAAATGGGAAGATTTAGTGGGAATATGTCAGTATCAGAAAACCAATGGCTGGAAATGCATCTCAGCTCTAGGGTGGGCTATTTTAAGTAAGGAGAAGGAATTTTATCTGACCTCAGAATCAGCCTGCAGGTTGGGATGCTGTTCTGCAATGCATGGTGGGACTGTCAAGCACTGAGCACAGGCATGCAAATGCATCAGATCTGAGCTTCAGACTCAATCCCCTTTCAATCCAGGCCCCTTCAATGCAGGCTGGCATCCCAAATGCCTGCCAGTCAGGGTGGATATAAAGGGGAGTAACAGGAGGGACTGGGGAGAGTACTAGAGCTTTCACTTGCTGTTTTTTCCTGAAAAAAAATTGAAAGGCCTCAATTTTATCCCAATATGGAATGGAAAACCGTTTAACTTGGACATGTTTCTCAAATGGGAATAAACTGCTTTCTGCTCATTTCTATTCATGGCTCTTCATTTTTTTTTCTATTTACAGACATGGGTTTTGGATTATGAAATCTGAAGTCTGAAGTCAAACACCTTTGAATCCCAGGAGATGCTCGGTATTGTCATCCACAGTAAGTGCAAAGGGATGGCAGTGCTTTAAAAAACGCAGCCCACTGCCTGCCTGCCTTCATTTTCACAGTATTCCTTTGGCCTTCAGCTAACACCAACCACTTAGTAGAAGGAAAAAAAAAGCTGAAAGCCTGTCATAAGTAATTATATAGTCCTGAAGTCCTCTCAGCGATGTTCAGTAGTTATTTTTGAAGCATGCCAGTGCTAATACACTGTCATTGAAGTACTTTAAGTTGTTTGCTTTTTGTGTAGTGGTGAATTTTTCCACTGATGGTTTCTATTAAATGAATACAATGCAACTGACTGGGAGCCAAGAAGATCCTATATTCTAATCCATATGAGACAAGGATTGAGAACTTGTTGCCTGAAGCCTGTTTGCCCAGTCCAAAAAAAGCTATGAAGTAATATTGGTGGGTAGAGGAAAAGAAAATGGACAAAGGTACACTGATCAGATAATTGACACCCCTGTTGAATGAACTGGGGCAAGAAGATTCATAGTTTGGTGATTTAATTAGATCAGGGGTATTGCTAATTAAATAAGTAGCCATTGCAGCCAAGTACTTCATCTTCTGATGATTTTTCTCTTGCTGTTCTCTGGAATCCTGTATCTCTTATTACATTGTCGAATGCAGATCTCGTTATAGCTATCCATGCCTTTGCTACCTTTAAATTAATCTAACATAATGCACTGCATGGGAACTGTCTGCCAAGACCTTCTGGAAAATGTGCTATTGCAGGATGTAGTTGCCCTTTTATTGAGCAGCAGAGAACATTGCCTTGGTGCTCCGTAATCAGCACTGTTGCTTCTTCATTTCCATGTGGCCTTTAGTGTGTTGCTCTTAACCTGTGAAGTTGAAATGGGCCTTTGTTAGCTGGTTAGTATAAGAGCCTGTCTCTCCTTACAAAGCCTTCTCCAGGAAGTACCAAAGTGAAAATATCTACAGGTCTCTCATAATTACCATCAAAATTTGACATATGGTAAGCTTGACTTGACTAGTCTCAGCAACTGCTTATAACGCCAAGAAATAAATGCTAGAAGAAATTCGACTGAACTAGAAAATTGAAAAAAAAAAAAGTGAATATCATAATGTAATGCACTATTTTTACACCCGGATAACTTTTAACATTATGGGGATCCAACCGAAAAAAAAGCTATTGTAGATGTTTTGCCAATTCATCTGATTTAATGAGCACAAAAAGAAATACTAGAAGTCATGATGAGTATTATCAGCTTTGAGAGGAGCAAAACTGTCTGAAATTTTCTTCCCCATCATCTTGCTGAAAGTCATTTGTAGATACTGCAGGTTACTTCTGCAAGCAACTGCAAGAATATTTTGTCCAAGCCTTACAAGATTTGGACTTCCCTAAAGAGGAAGAATTAACTTCGAAAGACTTCAGTACTTGCAAAACAAGCCAGAAAAAAAAATCTACAAATATTCAGAAATAGTCTTTTTGTACAGAAAACTACTGTATATAAAATGTTTTTAAAATACATTTTTGCAAAATCTCAGTTAATTTCTGATCTTGGTCAGCCTCATAAACAATGTGTTTAGATTAATATGTCCAGAGAGTTGCACCTTCCCTATACGCGCTCAGTCTAAAGCACATAAAGCATTTTAACACTAGTAGAACAAAATAGTTGAGCTGAATGGCATTCAGTCAGAGTGGAGTTTGGACAGAAGAGATGTGCGACGATTTACACCGTTCTGTATATAAGTGTCCTCAAGCTGTTTTAATGCAAACACTAGGACAAATGAAGTGCAGATAGCAGAAGAATTTCAAGGTTCAAGTAATTGTGTTAGAGAATTTTCACAAGAAGTGCCATTCTGGGAAAAAAAAAGGATCACCCATACAAAAGACCATACAAAGGACTTACAATGTATTGAACATTTACAAATATTTGTGGTGTCTTGCCAGCAAGAAGAGAAATTCTTGCTGTAAGAAATTATAACATCCAAACAGAGAAAACAGAAATAATTTCATGTGAACTGAAGAGCTACCATACAGCTTTTACACCAAATTAGGAACAAAGCGGGAACTAATTTTGTTGGTTGAATTCTTTATAGACCAGTTCTAGTGCAGGATATCATAAAATGAAAGAGGAAAAAAAAAAGGGGATTGTTGAGGATGATGCATTTGGAGCAGATATAGGAAGAGAAGTAGTAAAAAGTGGAAGAAGAAAGTACCAGGGGTCTTAATAAGAACATCAGAATGGTACATATTGGCAAGCAGCTAAAGTCAAGACAGGCTTTTTCTCCCAGCCGCTTCAAACACAAATGGAAATAATTTCCATTAATTTAATTTAATTTAATTTTTGGAGTTTGGCTACAGTTTATTATATATTTTTCTCCCAAATGATTGTTGATCATTACATATGAGCAACAGAAAATGTGACTGTGTGGGCTGGCTATAATGAAGCTGAGAGTTTGTGTTCATTCATCACAAGATGTAACCCTTAAGTGCATCTGTTACTTCAAGATTTTTCTTTTGCTTATGAGTAGCTTTAAGAATAATTGAGCTAATGACTATCTTTGTTGAAAATCTTCAGGAAAGCAGCTACACAGAGAGGTTTCAGGGTAGTGGCACTGTGGTGGACTCAGTCATGACAGAAAGATTAAAGGAAAGTAAGGAAAGTTGTGGTTTATCTCAGCTAACTTTAATCATACGATCCTTAACACACAATTCTCTCTATAACTGCTGCAGGGAAATTCCTCTGTTATCCTATCCAATTCCCACGTATCTCATGGTGGGAAGAACTGGCATATGAATGTACCTCTTTCTCTTTCCATCTAATTTAGAGAAAATCTAAATACTAGTGTAGGTGAGACACTTCTAAATGTCTGAAACTGGAGAACATATGTCTTGCCTGAGGAATATAGAGAAAATCTCCAAACTTGCTTATGGTAAAGCCTCTAAGCACATGAAAGAGAGAGAAACGTTCTGTTCCTGCTAACATCTGCCTGAGGTCCAGATATTAGTTAAGCACCTGTAAAACTGCAGTCTCAGGTGCTGGGCTCTGTTCCTCTTCTCTGGAAAAGGAGAAGCGTGCTAATAAAAGTCTGCACATAACCTGAGCTGATCTAAAGGTCTCTAGTCAATTGTTGCTTATATATAATTACTATTAGCCTCAGGACCAACATAAGCAGGGTGCTGCTGACACAAGGAGAAGGAATGGAGCTAGGTGTAAGCTTGAAGACAGTCACAAGTAAGAATTAGCACAGAGCATAGGGGCTTGTATTCATATTCCCTGTGCAAATAGCTGAAGCTGTTTAAGGAAATACCTTCTCAGCTGTTTGCTTACTTGAAGTTTACTGTTCCTGTTGGCAATGCTGGTGGAAAAGAGCATGTATGCGTCAGCAGCTCCCACTCTCAGACCTACATCTTAATGAAACACTGCTTTTATTAATGATTTTAGCTAAGGTGTTGGACCCTGACGTGGCCATTGGGGAGATGTGGGTATGAACTAGATTCTTCTGGTGACGTCATGAGGAGGCAGGAGGCTGGAGTGGGCAGTGGAAGTCTCTAAATTCGCAACCCAACATCCACTAGTGATGCTTTGTGTATGGCCTAAATCAGCCCAGAATTTGATTGTACATCTCCAAAAGCCCTTGTCATTCATCTCCAACTGCTGTAATCACAACAGAGGTTTGCTTATGTAAGGGACAAACTTCTCACTAGAGTGAGCTGCTAATGATCACAGAGGTTAGAATGCATAAGAGGGAATTAAATACCTAATTCTCACTGACTTTCAGTGAACCCTGGCTGCCTGATTGTATTTTGTCCCTTTCAAAGGTATCTTTATGGATCTCAGTACACTTTTTCTTTTGCATACATTTCTCTGAGACGTCTTTAGTCCTCTTCTAGAAATTGCCGTGCTATTTTTTTGCATATTCATATCTCTATCTGTACCACTCCAGTTTGGAGAGGCCAACTGTTCCCTCTGCTTTCACATGAAGATAGAATGAATCAGTGTTACTTCCACCCGTATCCTTGTTCCCCCAAATGCTTTCACAGATGTACCAGGAACACGCAGTTCTGTGGTCTGTAACAGCAATACCCCAGACTGGGCTGTGTTCAGAAGCCACCCGTCAGGGAACTGTGCAATTATAAGTAACTCAGCTCGTAGGAGTGATAGCGTGTTGCATGAGGAAGCATCCCAGGAGGGTGCTCAGGTGATAGTAAATCTTTAACAAGAAAAAAAAAAATCTCAGAAGCAAATGATAGCTGCAAAAGTGAAGGCTTCCAAACATGTAATTTGCTCTTACAAGTGAAGAAAGTTAGTCTCTCCAAGTTACTGTCTAGACCCAGTACTTACTAGATAAAAGAAATTCCACTAATTGAACTACTATATCTTATCCATATGCTGTGTACATTTTAGCTTGCAGTAAGGCTGCTGTGACTCTGTACATTGTTTCTGCCTCAGACTAGAAGTTTAGCATACATTCCTAGATATAAAGAGACTGCTGATCGTATTCAGCCTGCTGTGGGAATGAGTTCACATCACAGCATCACTGCACATCGTTCACACTAGCTCAGCACAGGTATCAGCGTGAGCTCAGAACAGGGTGACTAATTAAATCTACTTTTCTGATGAGGGAAAAGAGTAGGGGAAGGACTGAAGACAATAGATTACAGTGGTCTGGTGAAGACTGGAGGAACCAAATGGTGTTCAGCTGGTAAATTTTCCACGTATTCAAGACTAAAAATTTTTCCTCAATGTGTTAATAATAATAATATCAGCCACAGTATTAATAAGAATAAAGGAAGGCTATGTAAGTGTTCCCTATATGCAAGACAGTCAGGCTCTACCAGCTGTGTTGGCTTGCTTCCTACATCTGGGCTCCAAAATGGGCAACAAGAAAATTCTGAGTGCTATTTTAAGAACATTGGCACCAAGCAGAGTGGGTAAAGAAAAAAAAAAAGAAAGAAAAAAACCAACCCTCCACTTCTTTACTGAAATCAGAGTCTGTTGAAAGCATTTCTGTTTGGCTGCCACAGTTCGCCAAGCAGCCTAATGTGCCAGCTATTAGTACCCAGCAGAGAGCATGTTTGCAGCTATTCAGCAAAACTATCACATGTCCTTAGCCAAGGCAAGAGGGATCAGCTGCTGAAAACTGGAGCTGATGAAGAGCATAAGTATTAAAGAAAGCAGTTTAGGAAAAAAAAAAAAAAAGAACGGTTGATTTATGTTGTTATTTTTTTAAACTTAATGGATGACATTTGTATCTGGAAAGGATGAGTCAATGTGTGCCATGTCAGCATGAGGTCTTTATGGTGTTTTCATCCTGCTTTTCCTTCTTCCTTGTCTGGGACTGTACTCTTTTGTTGGTTTGTAAGTTGCAGTTTCCTTGCAGTGGTAGGGGATGGGTGGGTGCGTGTGTGTGTGTGTGTGTGTGCGCGCATCGGTATAAATAGCAATCATAGCTCAGCAAACTGAAAGTGAGGAGCAAAAGTACCCAACTCAGAGCAAAAACCTGTAGGGAGAAGTGAGACTACTTTACAGCGCTGGGACATCCTAGATATGTTATTGCTGCCAAAGTGTTATTGCTGCCAAATGTGGTTAGTGACGTGAGTGTGGGAGGCAGCCACCCACTTGCTAGTGAGGACAAAATGGACACAGCTCAGACTCTGTAACCACTAATCTCATCCAAAAAGCTTTAAAAACACAGAACTGTTTGTCCTTTTGTAGCACATGCACAAATAGAACCCATTTGCTACAGAGCTTCTCTATTTGTAATGACATATCTCTAGCACGTAACTGAGAAGAGAGTTTATACTTGATGTTACAATGATATTGGAGTCTGATTACCTCAGAAACAAAATACTTGATTCCAAATTCAGGTTCCAGAAAGGTCTTTGTATACTGCAGGAGCAACCTCTTACCATTTTCCTATCAGAAAACACTGAGGATTCCCTGGTCTGGAAGAGTCCTATGCTGATATAAAATCAGCATTGCTGTATAGTAGCTTCTCTTCACACAACACCGTGTCATAGGATTCATGCTAGGACAAGCAAATTCCCACTAGTAGTGTAATTCCTAAGACCTTTGCAAAGCCATATCGCATCGTTAGGTCTACCTGAGCTTGGGTTGAGGGTTGCCACCTCCCCACTCCCTAGCTTCTCTAGGTCACAGGAAGGTGTGAAGCGCACAGAGAACCTTTGCCTTCCTTTTCCCACAGCAGATATAGGTCATGCTCAGCACAGCTGAAAATTGAGCCCTCAGGCAGCAAGCTATAATGAATTCACTAGATTAGGCAATGAAAGCCAATGTGAACAAAACAACCAGTTGGCTCAAGAATAGTTTGTGTTGATATGAAAATGCTACGGGAGTGGGCAATGTAGGCTTCAAAACTGAGTCTTTTTTAATCTTTGGAAGATCATTACTGATTTTTACTTTTTACAGGTTACTAATCTATAAATAACTGTGAAACTGAAAAAAAAAAAAAAGGTAGTCACTTAAAGTAATAGACAATGTCATCTTGAAAAAATGTGATGCACCTTGGTAGAAGATGTTTCATCCAGAAATTTTATCTGAAGATCTGGGATGCCTTTTTTTCTTTTTCTTTTTTTTTTTCTGTTTGATAGTGAGTTTTGAAAACTGTTTAGTTCTTACAGCTATATTAAAAAAACATAGACAATTTAAAGCACTTGGGAATATTGACAATCTTTCTGCTAAAGAACTTGGAAAAGTAAAATGACCTACACAGAGTAGTAGTAGCCCAGAATCAGAAACTGAAAAGGAATTTTGTCACTGGAACTGGAGTAATATTTTCAGCACAGATTAGTGTGAGAACAGACTCCAGCCTATTGTTCTGCCTTGTTTGTCCTGTGTCTTATAGGTTATGCTGAAACCCTGTGCTTTAAAAGTTTTGTTGTTTTTCCTTTAGCTGAGAGATGTCTTTTCATATGGAAGCCAATCCGCCCACATTCCTTTCCTGTGATTATCTTCAAGAAATGGTATGAAAATTCCATACAATGTGCATACCCGATAGTGTCGCATCTGCACTGCAAGATCTGCTTCACTTGATTAATAGTTTCCCTTCTTTTTTGCTTCCTAAGTAAAGTGTATTCCCACAGGGAGCTTGTGGAAAATGCATGACCATTACTGCACTGGAGGAATATCTCCTATGGATGCCACCTTTATCTCAAAAAAGAAGTAGGGAAAAACAACCTCACATTTGGCATTTGAAAGACTGAAAGGCAACACTTAGGAATTCTGCTACGGCATTGCCCTTACAATCTCCAAAGGAAATCCACCATAAAATACAGCATGTGCTGAGTGCAGGCCTGGCCACCTAAATATGGATTGCTTTTGGCTTCAGCTATTTAGAAATACCCAGAACAGCTGCCAAACTAAGTCACCCTACTAGCTGCTTTCCATAGCTGAAGGTCAGTAAGAGTTAACATGGACAGGAATTTGGATAGCACATCTCACAATTCAAGAACAGGATGATTGACCTAAAATGCCATGGCATTCTTACCTCAGAAAACCTCGAGTGCAATGCTACGTGGTTTTGCTTTGACATGGAAGCAGTTCAAAACGTATAAGAAAAACATATTATTCTTTCATATCAATGTTAATTTATGCCACATTTCCTGTCTATTTATAACTCAAACATTCCAAATTTCAAATGTTAGATGCAAATATATTGTAATCTAACAGAAGGCAAAATATTCCAAAAAATCTGATTTGATTAAGGGAAATATTCACTCATATATGGCTGACTAATGGTTCTACATTTGAAATTTAGGGAACATGTTTTTTTGAAAGAACTGCTGACAACCCATGTTAAACTTTGAAGATTAGTATGTTTAGACATAATTTTGCTCCCATTTGAATCCTACTTTGTTGTTTGCTTCTTTTTTATTGTTGTCTTTGTTTCTAGCAAAAATGGAGAATTCTGTTTACTTGAAAGCTTTATGATCTCCTATTTATTTACCATCTGCAATTAGAATTCTTTCTTGATGACATCATCCATTGGCTGCTGTGAAAAGAATTGTGATAAATTGCTGAAAAAAAGAATTACATCGAGTTGAAAATAACCATCTGGAATTGATGAACTCTCAAAAAGCCTGTTTTTCATGCAAGAATCAGAAATAAGAAAGCATACAATAAGAGAAATATAGAAATACTCTATATAGACTTACAATGCAAAGAATCAAAAATCTTGTGAAAGTGATTTGTAATACAAAATTAACTATCTAGCCTGCTTAAATAGAGAACACTTACAAACACGAATATAGCAATAGTCATGTATTATTACATTTTTATTTCAATAAACAGTGG
The DNA here is from genome assembly GCA_003342815.1 of Eudromia elegans. NCBI lineage: Eukaryota > Metazoa > Chordata > Aves > Tinamiformes > Tinamidae > Eudromia > Eudromia elegans. The sequence goes on along the minus strand of PTEX01000056.1, from coordinate 3,438,182 downwards.
ACTAGTATAATATTTGCTGTTTCTTTTTCTTCTAAACCTACTTAAATTCTGGCCAGTTGTACTTTTTTATACATCTTTTGTCATTGTGGAATTTATTCGGGCAGTCAAAAAGAGCATAATGTATGGCAGATCCCTAATTTCATTCTGTTTGCCATTTTGTCCTTTTCTTTATTCCTCAGAATATTAGTTGCAATTTTCGTGTGTGTTCCTCCATGCATGATATTAAAGTTCAGATTGTCAGCAGGTATAAATCATTATAACTTTCTTAATGTGAATAAAGGTGCATTTGAACTGTGTAATTCAAGAATCTATCTCTTTTCAGAAGCAAGTGCTGGTATGTACTACTGCTTTTTTGTGAAAACTGAAGTCATATTGACCTTAAGTACAGACCTTAGTCATATTTGCCAGAAGGGCATAGAAATATGTATTACCATCTAATTCCTTCTTTAGACATTAAATATTGCTTAATGAGGATTAAAAAACAATGGTTTTGTCAATCTTGAGGTGCTTTACAGTATCACAGTGTGAAATGAAGGAAGTGAATATAACATGTATGGATAATTGAAATTTTGACCTCCTTTTTTGAAGGAGATGAAAAAAAAAAAAAGAGGGGGGGGATTTTCTGTCAGTTCACTCTTTTCTTCTATAGTGGACAGTAGAGTTATCTGCCTTATTTTGGTTGGTCTTGGCTTTTTAGGTAGAGAGAATGAAAACTTATATATTTCTATTTTTGTCCTAGGCAATCTCCAGATTAACATGGAGTGCAATTTAACAGGTTGATTTGGAGTGCAATGAACATGGAGTGTACGTAGTTCTAGATGCATTACAGCTCTAATTGCATTATAATGAGTTTTGGGTCAAAACTGATATTTCTTTGTTCACTGGATAATACGATTTAAAAAACTACTTCAGAACAAGCTGAGAGAAAGCAGCATAGAAAGACCCAGTAATAACACACACAAGAACAACATCAGGCATCAAGAGGCTTGCAATCAGGGTTCTTCAATATCCACAATCTTAATGGTATTTCCCATAGCTCTTATTCAAGCACTGAGAAATAATAAGCACGGATAATGTTAAAGCTTTCCACTGTATGTTGAACTTACCCAGCTTATCACTTCATAGTGGAGATGATCCAAATGCATTCTTTGGTTCCAAAGCAGTTACCCTCTGGAATGACTTCGTAGGTGCTTCAAATTCAAATCTAGTTATTAAAATCTAGAAGACTCTATGCTATTGTGGGTTTATGCCATTGCAAAAGAGAAAGAAAAATAGGCACCGTGTATGCACTCATGTCCAGAGGTCAGGATCTATATTGTCACAGAGTGATATTTTTTGAAAACCCAGGAGTTCTGCATTATGAACCAACTAAATCAGATATTGTTTAAAATATACTTTTTTGAGTGTTCAGGCAGACAGTGCACATAAACTCATATTTGACAGAAGTGATATATTCTTCTCTTGGTGTACCCCTATTCTTCTGGGAATTTCCTTCTGAGGAAGGAAATCAGAAAAATATTTTAGAAACTTTTGACTGATCCTGCAAGAGACACATTTTGAATGTGATCTTTTAAAGAATATCGGAATACTGCCTATCTCTTTCCTGATCTTTGAATTAATGCTTTCTGTCTGGCTAAGAAACTGGCAGATACATTTTGCATCCGAGACGATTCTCTCAGAATTGTCAGAAGTGTCTTTTCACATGGAGCAACATTTAACTGACATTTATGGCTCCTGGCAAACATAGGCATGGACATGCCTGACTGTGCCATTCTTTTCCTTCTGAGAGGACTAACCTCACAGTCACTCCTTTATACAACATACCAAATATTTTGTGCTTGGTAGATTTTTCTGCCACACGTCTTATTTAAAATTATATATGTACTGACTAAAAGGAATAGTAAGTTCTGATGTTGCTCAGCCCTACTCATCTTTGCTTAATATCACCCATATGATATAGTTCCTCAGCTTTCATCATGCTGAGTTGAGATGACTCCTCCAGTAGAGCATCATACATGAAGTTCATACCTAGCTCCTTTCAACAATGTTTATGATCTGAGGGTGTCTTGTTGCGCCTTTATACCTTGGCAGCAATAATGGTAGGGGTATTTTGTTCTGTTCTCTCATTTACAAACATGTCTATACACAAAAACTTTCTCCAGCATTGGTGTTCAAGTTATACTAATTTCCAGTTAATTTGTAGGTGCACTTTAGATTACTGGTTTTGTACTTCCCTGTATCTGATATGTGGTGTCTTAAAAAGCAACAAGTAAATCACCTGTGAAATACAGTGCTTGTGGTCCTTATGTTTGGATTTCTGGATGGATGAACTTCTGCCATAAAATGCTCTTTATTTCTTGTCTAGTGTACGGATTTGCAGTGAATACGATGGGTATAAGCTTTTATAACTCAGCTATGCTTCTATAATCTCACCTTTTATTTGTAGAAAAAACGCCTAGTTGTAATTGCAATTTTCACTCATGGGGAAGTATTTACTGATAATTGTGCCAGTTCAGTAAAGTAGAGATTCATTCAGAACATTTTTGACAGGTACAGTATATAAATTGATCTAATGATTGTATAAATTACATAACTGCTGTAGATATTAAACATAAAAGTTTACTTCAAAATGTCTATGTTGTACAGAAAGCATGGCACGATTATGTTTTCTCAGACCCAGTCATCTGAAGGACTCACTTTAATCATTTGTGCTGATAGAGAAGATAATATTACTTCATTTGTCAGCGTGGGGGATGAAGCTATTTCACAAGTTGACTGATGCAAACACAGTTAGCTATAATAATTTATTGGGTTCAGTCCTTCACTATTGTGCAATGATACACAGCTGTTTTACCAGGACAGAGTGCTTTTCTCTTTAGTTCATGGTTACGTGTACATTATAATCTTTGTATTAGTTTTCCTGTACTGAACATGCATTCTTTAAAAATATTTTAGCAATTCATTCAGAAAATAGGTAACACAGCTTGTTAGTTTTTACAACTGCTGTTCAGACAAGATGACTGAGTAAGGATTCTTCCATTGAAAAACTGTCTGAGAACTAACTTCTTTTAATAATTTTTTATTAAGACTTTTCAGTTAAAGTACCTCTTTAAAACTTAATAGAGTAGATGGAAGAATAAATGAAGCCAAGTTTTGCAGCAGAGGTTTGTTCCAAAGACTAGCAAATTCAATAGCAATCTTTTTAGTGATTCCAGAAATCTGAATTTAACACCAGATCTTCCATGCAAAATTTGTCTCACTGTAACTTAAAGTGTGAGGAGACAAGACAGGCAATTTGAAAGTATTTCTTCTGATTGGAGGGCGTTGTATCTGGTGACTGTATTTTTAGCACCAGTGAATCAAGTATCTTCTTTCAGTATTGTATTAACCTGATGTGCTGATATTTCCATCACATTCATATCTACAAAAAGACAGAACTTTTCTACTTTAAAAAAAAATGCTTAACTATAAATAATGGAAACTGCCTTGCTAATTGGCTGGAGCACCAGTTTGAAGAGACAGTCGGGTCTACAAAATTGTAGAGTTCAGATCATATTGTATAAACGTTTACAAGAAGAAGCTTTCTTATCAGATTCTAGCACTTCCACTTGGCATCTCAGCTGGAAATACCAGAAGAAAAGCCTTTCTTTCAGAGTATAGTCATTTCCAGCTCTAATCCCTGGTGGAAATCAGAAGAGCCAAAGCACTTTTGCTTATAAAGGGTTCAGTGTAACTTCAGTTCCAAATGTGGGCTAAGGCTTTCTTTTCTTTCTTTTCACTGAAGCTTGTGTGAGGGCTTAATATGTGAGTGATATATTTTTATTTTAAACTCTAATCATTAACCAGGAAGGCCTTCACTTCATCTGAGGATATGACTCAAACTAATAGTTTTAAAAAAGACTAATTTTCATACATTAATTGTCATGTGTTTTATAAAGTGGAAACAAAGTGGTCAAGGTACTGGACGGAGTTTTCCTTAAGTCAGTTTTAAGCCAAAACCATCTCTTTTCCTCAAAATGCAGAGGAACTACCTTCTTCTGCCTGAGGAGATCTGTGCAGTGATCATTTGTATCCCCTCAGAATAATCTAATCACCACACTTCAAAATGGGCAGGAAATGGGAGGGAAAAGAGAGTTCTTAATCACTTAGTTGAAGTTATTTCACTTTGAATAAAATAATCTGAATTAGATAACAAGTTTTAATAAACATTCCTATATTATACAGGCAAGTGATTAAGCTAAAAGAAAGATTTATTTTCAGTGCTTACTTCAATTAATATTTAAATGAGTGAATACAAAAGAGCGGTTTCAGTAAGAGAGGTAGAGCACAGTCTCCTGTCCAAAATATGTTTCATCCCAATATTAGGCCATGCTTTTGAAAGTAGGACTTCAACACCTCTGAAGCAGATGACAGCTTTCATGATCCTTCTGAATGCTTCCATTGGCAAGAGAGAAGAGGACACAGCATGTCTTTCAGCAGTTTTTCTCTGTGCACAATGCTTGGTCCAGCAGCTCTATTCTGAGTATTCCTAATACTGAGGAATCCTAGCTGAGAGGATTTAAGTAGCTGGTTTTTTTTCATAGAACTGTGGTTAGGGTGGTCTTGAACATGCTGGCCAGCAGATGCTGGCCAGTAGATACTGTAATTCTCAATAACTCTAACTTCTGTAGTCAATAAAGGCATCATCAGAGGGCTACTCATCCTACCCATCCACCTTGTGATGGGATGGGTGGTCCTTTTGAGATGTCTATTTCCCTTCATAGTGGGAACTTACATATACAGGTTGAAAAAAATTAATTTTGAGGGTAACCGATAGCAATTCTACCATTAAATACTAAGGCAGACAGCCCTGTAGCAGTGGATATATTTATGAAAATTCAGACTTCAGATTTATGGTAGGTGCTGCTGAGGGCATATTAAAATTAAAATTTTGAATGTCATTAACAAAAGTAGGAAGCAGATACTGATTTTTTGTTTGTTTGGGTACCTCTATTGTGCCTATTTGACATCCTCCCCTGGTCTAAGTTCAGTTCTATAGGTGCTATTTTAAGACGATTAAATGCCAATACTTAATTTTCCTTTTAAAACGGTTTCAACTAAAAAGACTATTCAAATTATTCAGGATACTGTCTTTAAACCTTTGATAAACTTCATAAATATATGTTTATGTCTCTGTTTCCTCTTGCCCAAATATCCAAAGCAATATGCTCTGCCTGAATTCCATTTGAGTGTTCTAATAGAACTTCTGTTCAAGAAGAGATAATTCCTTAAAAAACTTTTTCACTGCTGCCTCCAAGTTAAAAGTGTTCATTACTATTAAAAATATTGTGAAAGTTACAAAGTCTTTAATTTAACCATTTAAATAAATCTCAGTTAGAAAAAAAAAAAAAAAAAAAAAAGAGTAAAGCTCTCCATTCTTCATTTTGATTAATTCCCATATGATATTTTGAGCTCAAGGATCAGGACTTTAAAAAAAATGGAGCTCAGAAGAGTTTTGGGCTCTCATATAGAAACAAAACTTGCATAGAGTATACAATATGGATCTCCCTTATGGTTGATCTACTGAAAGCATATTTGTGTTACCAGATTCCTAAGACTGTAGTCGACTGTAGTCAGGATGGATGCTGTAGTGCACAACTCTGCATACTCATATGCCAATACAGATAGGGGCGGGCAGAAATATCCATAGGAGAGGTGGCATCTTGAGTTGCAAACCTAGATGATCCATCCAATTTCTAACTTTGAATTTTATACATGGGGTTATCTCATGACCTGCTAAAGTACTATTGATCTGAATAGAGAGAACCAAGATTTTCTTGCTACCTGACATAGGAGAGCTGATGATGATAGTTACCAGAAGGTCACCTGAGGTAATATAGCTGCATTTTAATGTAACATCTTTGCCAAAAAGCAAGAGGCCTGGTTTGCTGTCCCTGTGGTGTTACTTTCTTCCTGCATATGCTTTCTCTGATTCATTCAAGTAAACCTGGGCATTGTACCTGGGAGTTGTCTGGCCAGTGGAACAGCATGGAATTAGGCAACAATCAACCAATGAAAAACGCTCATGCTTTAATCACAGTATTTCTCATTTCTTCCTGTGGATTTCAGCTTCTTGAAGAGGGAAGACAATAGCCTTTGAAGATCGACATCATCAGGGCACGTGTTTGATATGGGCTATATGCTGCTGTGCTTATAATCCTTGACCTAAGCTGTGAACTGGAGGTGGAATTAATGCTTTGCTGTCTCTAATTATCCATTTGGCTCGCTCAAGGGCAAATCTATTGTAACAGCAGTTGATTACCTGTCTGAAATAAGTGAACTTCAGAGAAAGCCAGAGAAACAGAGCTGAAACACACGTCTGTTCAGACGGTGCTGATGAAGTTTGTGAAATGATACATTTTCCTATAAAAAAAACCCCTATAGCACCTTTCTTTTTGATGGAAGTACTTTTTTTTTTCCCCCTAGACCTTAATTAATTGATATTTCTGTTTCATAATACACTTCGATTACTAACATCATAGTCTACTGCACAATATATGTGTCAGGTGTTTCTTCTTTCTGTAGACCGTCAAACAACTGCTGCATGGCATTTGCTGTTTAACCAGACAGAGCACATACTATCCTTTGCTAATTCTCCTTCAAAGCAGCAGTTGAATTAACATAAGCTTTAGGTGGGTGTTGTGTATTCATTTGCACATTTTCTGCTGCTCCTGCTGACTGACTTAGTTGCAATCTGCTACACATGAGACGACTGAAGCACCTACACAGAGCATTATAGAAGTCATGGATGTCGCAGGTGGGTTTTTCTGTGTGATCTCATGCAACAAACTGCAGGTCATTAATTATAAATGTTTGGGGGCAGAGAGAAACATTCTTCTTTCTCTTTCTACCCACTGTTTCACCCCCTTCTACCTGTAGCAGACGCATTAAATTGGCATCTCTAAAACCCACCTTGTCATCATGAGTCATAATTCAGCTTGTAGTTCTTTATTTAAAATATACCCAGGGTATGCTGGTCATAAGAGATTTTTATTTACATCAAAAGACTGGCAGAATGCAGATAATGACAATATTTGCCTCTGCTACATGTCTGCTACAGTATCCCAGGCCTGAAGGATTTTAAGCATAACCTCTCTGCTGAGCAGATAGACATAACTATGTTAAACTCTGTTCTCAGTTGTTATGTGGACAAGATATTAATTCAGAATTTTGCAGTTTATGTGATAGCTCCCAGCTATGCCATGTTTTTCTCTGGGTAAGACCATTTGCAGGAAAAATCCAGCACCATGGTGCCCTTAATTGTGATTAAATCAAGCAATATAAGCTATTTCTAGAAAATATGATCTTCTCTTTCCTTCTTTTTCTTTTCTTTTTCTTTTTTTTTTTTTTTTTTTTAATGTATCCAGAGGTGATTTCCAAGACCACACAGGAACAGAAGCGAAGTGTGTACTGTTTCCTCTGATGGTTTATCCAGTCACTGCTTGGTAAGGAGAGGGTTCACTCACGTACTGCTCTTCATTATGCTGTAACAACGATGGTGGCCATTTTCTGCAAGCTGCTTCCCCTATGGAAACATGGGGGCTTGTCTAACCTCTTCCCTTTCTGAGATGTCTTTATAAAGCAATGCATGAAAGGGCTTATATAAAAACATGCAGAGGGGGAATGCTTACATTTTATATGGAGAGATTGGGCACTTTACAACAATACTTTTGCCCTCACTTTAACTTTGAAGTATCCTTTCCTGCAGTCTGTGGTTATACATATCAAAACCTTACAGCCTGTGGTGTGTATCAATAAAGGTTTGCCAGATGTTGAATATCAGGACAGCAGAGCCATTCCAAAGGCCAGAGCTAAGGCTGTTACCAACATATTTTTAGGCTCTGCAAGGTAATAAACCTTTTTAATATCTCCAAGTAAGGACACAGAACAAAATGCTTTGCCTTCTCCTCCTCCACTCCCTTTGATAACGCTCATTTACTGAGTCACACGGCTGCTGAGAAAGAAGATAGGAAGGATGGTTGACAAACTGCAGAGACACTGAAAGAGCCGAGATAAGAGGGCTGATGTGCTGCCTATCTCCAGATATGCTCACTTATCATTGCAAATCATGCCTTATAAATTGTTCCTTTTACTTCTTTGCTGCTGTAACATTCAGCATGTAATTTTCCACCACCAACAGGATGCTCTTTATGAGGCTATTTGGTAAAAAAAAAACCCAAAAACTATTAGCATTTGAGTCTCACTTTTAAATGTTAAATGTGCATCCTTTAGAGATAAGTAACTTGTTTATATTCTCACACTCTCTTTTTTTCCCATTAGTGGCTACTTAGTTTAATGACATATTTGTCCCTGAATATTATTTTAAGTAATCCCGGGGGAAATGGCTTGCATGGGGTAATTGAATAATAAATTAACAGGTTGCTTTTCAGCTAAAGTAGGTGAAATGTTCCCATTGTGGGATATGTTGTTTAACATTTTGAAAATTGTTTTTGGAGACAAATGTTTCACAATAAGAAACGGCCAAATAAAAATAATTCTATTTTGAAAACCTCATTGGAGCTAAAACAAGGGAGTGCCACAGAGAAACATCAGAGAAAAGTTATTGAATTTGAGGGATGTTTGTGTTACTTTCTTTTTCCCCAAACAAAACAAGAAAATTATTTTGAAAAAAGGTAAACTAGTTGTGTGTGCATCAAACTCTGCTGATGCAAGCTGCTAAACAAAACAGAAATTCTTAGATAATTTTGTAAGATGTTATTTCTATTCACTAGTAAACTTAAGCCATAATGTTCAGATACAGACAGTAGAATTTAAATAATGGTTTTATTACAAAGAACAACAGAGAAAACCCGACTGTAAAGTCAAGCATTAGTCATGTTGATTGTAAAGCAAAGGCATTTCAAAGCCTAATATCGTTTACTATATCAATCATTATAAGTAATGATAACCTCTATGTTTAGCATTTAGAGACATTTGCATTTATTTTACATAAAGCAATTGCCTTCAGTAAATTAACCAGTGTGAACCCTAAAGGTGTTAACCCTGTGTATGCTTGCTGAGAAGCTGGTCTGAAGGATAAATTGCTGAACTATTGGTTAGACAGGGACTTATTGTCACTTAGGTGTGTAGTTCTATTAAGGCCAAAGAACAAACCAGAGAATTACTAGTCATTAATCTGGGCATTGTTTTGTAGTCTACTTCTAAACAAGAATGTTTGAAGATTTAAGGGGAATAAGTCTTTAAATAAAAAACATATTAAAAAAATTAAACATTTAAATTAACAATACACTTATAAAACTCTAGGTGTAGCAAATGGGAACAATTCTGCTGATTTTTGCAGAATTGGTGTCCCAGAATGCTGATCCTCAAAACCATGTGGGGATTCACTGTACATTTCCTATGAAAATCTTTATAATGATTATTACTATTTTCCTTTTGGTTAAATGATTCATCTATTTTTTCAACTGAAGAGTTATTTCCTCTTAAATGTATTTGCTCAGAAAACTCATAACATTAGCCCTCCAGCAGCAAATGTCTAAACTAATTATTGATAAGACAAACATCAGAAGTTACAGCTACACACTGACTGATCAAACTCAGCTGATCTGAATTTTGAGAGATCTGTTGTGTTGTGGAGAGTACAGCTAGATCCATGCCCGTTGGATGCATCCAAAGGTCTAGTTCATCGCATAGTATATGGAACAGATGAGTTAAACCAGCCTGCTCAAAGCCTCATCATGGCATTCTTGTATTTGTTAAACTGCAGAGGTCCTTCAATTATATCACCTTTATTCTAATGAAGTTTCAAAATAAGCAATGATCAAAGTGAGTTGGGTTAAAATGAGGGAATTGCACAATCTGTTTGCAAATAAGGACCAAAGTCATTATTATTTTGTTTATAGCTGAATAAGTTTGACAGTATGGTTAAGTATTACTTGAAAATGTTACCTCTGTCTTGCCATCTAGACACATATTTGTACCCTTACACATATTTTTTTGCATATGTATGCATATACACCCTTCTACACATTCAGATATATAGCTGTGCAGCTCCTGCATTAACACAATTAGCCTCAGGCTTTAGAGGTAAAGGTGGTAATGCACTGAAATTTATCTCATCTCTTATTAACTATCTGAAAATTAAAATTGCACCCTAAGATAATCACATGGATTGGGATTCTTCTTATCCCAATTTCTAGGTTCAGATCCATAATTTTCCTCCATGGCCACAGGTAATTTCCATGGATAAATGATGCAAGCTTTCTTACACCTCTCTTAAGTTTCTCCCTGTAGGTCCTGAGGCAACTATGTAGATTGCAGAGGCAAGTACCTGATTAGCTTAGACTAGACTGAGGTTTTGGATGACTGAAATTAGTGAGATGAATCCTACCCATCTGAGCTAGCTATTGCTATGTAGACAGTCTGAGCATTTCATTTGGAAAATGAGTGTCAGAGTAGACATCGCCCTTATCAAACTGCAGAATAGCAAAAGCAAGTCCCTTTGCTCAGTTTTCAAGTTAATGGTGTCATGAAGTTTAAACATTTCACTGATGTTTGAATAGTGCCTTAAGCACTGGGCAAACATTGGTAAGCCTATATAATAATAATAAGCATACAATAATAATAAGTGTATATAAATATTTTTTCAAAACTTCAACCTCTTCTGCTAAAAATAATAATTTAACACTAGATCTTCTACAACTGTGAAGCAAAGGAAATTATTATAAAAAATATATTCAGCGAAGAGCAAAGAAATGGAGACTAGATATAATTGTTTTGGCCTGTAGTCTAAACCATTGACTTTAAATTGGTAATTCAGATTTGTTTTGGACTGAGCACCTTACTTTTCTGACAAAAAAAAAAAAAAATCATGAATTTCCTTATTTTAAGTCTCAGGCCTTGTTTGAATTACTTACATTAATGCACTGTCTGTAGCAAAATTACCATCTGTGCAGAAAAGAATAATCATAAAAGGAAAGTGAAGAACGATGTGTGTCGTTGTTAATTCGGCATTGTCTCCACCACTGTTTGTTAGGGTATAAATAAATTTGGTATGGCTGTTCATTTCCCTTATTTTGGGGAATAATTAAGATATTTAGAAATTATTTTTAAATTAAAACTTCTATTGATAACTAACTCCACCTGGATTCTTTGGCAATCTTTTTGTTTTCATGGTTTAGAAAGCAAGATTAAATAGAAAGATGGTGGTAACATTCTAAAGTAATATTTAACCATACACTCAAATTTATTCAGTTATGAACAAATTATAAATGACTTTATTTGGACCTTAGTAAAAAATGCATCTGTAATTTCCCCATTTAAAGCCTTCTTTTTCATTAGTTCTTGCAGAGAAACCATGTAGGAGATGACCATGCAATAAGGCTTTAAACATAACACCATGCACTGACTTCTGGAGCAAGCGAGAGAGACAGAAATAAGAAAAAGACAGAGAGAGGGTGGAAGGGAGGGCAGAAGGGTGGAAGGGAGGAAGGAAAAAGGAAAGGGAAAAGGAAAGGGAAAAGGAAAAGGAAAAGGATTAGGATTTTTTTTTTCCAGAATGGAAATATGCTTTTGTTCTATCAATCTGCAGCACTTCCTTTGTTGGTGCCCAATTTTCTTAGCATACACTGACATCAAGCGCTTCCTCAAATAAAATCTATTTTAATTTTTTTATCTTCTTTTCTCTTTTCCAGTGAAACTTCCTGTTTAAGATAAAAGTCAATAGTATCTATATTCTTCGCACTTGAATATATATATTTCTAAATGAGTATGTAAAAATTGTGGTTTGGTCTTTCTCTTAACATAGTAACTTTCCTTAAAATATATTTTAAAATATACACTTTAGTATCTGAATTGAGTACAAAAATATGTAGGGAAGTACTTTCTGTTGGTAAGCCAAAAGGAAATAAAAATCTTTCTAGGTGGTCATATTGCTGGAATATTTTTTTTCAATATATGTTTGACTTTATTATTCATTTTCCTGGAATTGCTGACAGTAATGATTTAGTAGTTTTTATTTAGAGCTTGTTTTTTATTATCCTGACTCAGAAATTAGAATTTCCGTAATTGATGAGTAATCCCTTTCGTTACTGCATACTGACTACTTCATAAGTAAGAAAAATATGGTTTGTGCTGCATTTCTCTAACTGTCTAATTCTCTTGAAGCAGTAGAAACCATCATTCCTCTGTTTCTCCTGGTCAGCAGACATCAAAACAACACTTAGTGAGCATCAGTCTATTATTTCTCTTTACTTTGCTGGGCATTAAGTTATTTTTATTTTATTTTATTTTATTTTATTTTATTTTATTTTATTTTATTTTATTTTATTTTATTTTATTTTATTTTATTTTATTTTAAGCTCTATTCTAAAAAATTGTGGAGATTTCCTTGCCCGTGTAGATATTTTGTACTGGAGTCTCACTGAATAACCATTAAAATCATGAGGGTTCTGCACCTGAACTCTGTGAGTGTTAAACCAGCTACTGCCTGCTGTTTTACTAAAACCCACGAGCCCATAATAGTAATTTGACCAGCACCGAAACTTCTTGCATGTGTTAGGATTGATGCTGCAACCATTTCTCCACCATGATGGAAGGGGTGAGCTGGTATCAGCCCTTATTTTGGGACATGAGTCTGCATTCAGCCACTCTGTGTTGTTCTTTGATATTGAAGGTGGTTGAAGGTGGTTCTGCACAAAGCAGAAGCCAAGAGCTGTTTCCAGAAACCAGCCTTTCCTATGGCGGAGACTCCACCCGTAGGTGTGATTTGATTACCAGTGAGGGGCAGAATCCAAATGTGTGGAAACAGCATGAACTTTGAGAGTACTCAGGGGCTACCTAGCACAGGCCCATTTTTGTTAGGATCTTGTTTATTATGTGAAATCTATCAATGCTGGATAGTACACATCAAAAACAGCACACATTTTAACTCCACTTCATGCTGCCCTATTCAGGTGAAACTACGTGTGGGACGTTGTTTTGACTGAAAGGCGGAGAAGCTGTTTGCTTGGTTTCCCTTTCCCAAATTTCCTGGGGGGAGGGGTGATGGTGGTGGAAAGAGGTGGATTATGGAAGGAGCTCAGCAAAAGAGAGGAAAAAAAGATCAAATTGGAGGAGGTAGGCTTTAGTAAAACTGAGCCAAAGAAGATCTCTGCAACAGAGAAGCTCATCAGGAAATGGTGCTCTAGAACTGGGTGTTTGGGCTTAGACCTTGGTCAAAGTTAGATGACCAAGATGAGAGAGAATTAACAGTGAATTACAGGGAGAAGATCCCTGAATGATGTGTTAGAAGAACTGGTGAGGAAGCTAAGACAGGAAAATGTGTGTGAGTTTAAATGGCAGTGGATGCTACTGTCCCTTTGCCTGAGAGTATGTGCACCCAGTGGAAAGGTAGCCAGCAGAGCAGCATGGAAGGAATAGTGCCCTATTGGAGAGACCTCCAGCAGTACAGCATGAGTGGAAAAAGGTGGTGTAATCATGGCATGACACCGACTTAGCTAAGCAAGCTGTGCAGAGGCTGCAACAGAGCACCGACTCCTGAAGAAGCAAACTTCTCCCTGATGGTTTTATTGCTAAAACAATGTCTTCTTTTGCAGACAGTGGACAAGATATCAGAAGACCAGCTCATTTAAGTATTGTGCATTTTGTAATTGATTCTTTAAATTATTTTTTTTTTCTTCCGTTCTTGAAGATTATTTCTCCTGCTGTATTATACAGGTTTGTAAGCTACTCCTCTCCAGTTTCTAATTTTGGCTATTTCTTAGAAATGATTATTACATCAGGTGGAAAGGTGATGATAGAACAATTCTATCTGCAATAGAAACAAATATCCTTTTCAAAAGTAATATGAAAAAGCAAAAGAGAAATAAGCATTAAAATCAAGCACTTAAAAATACGATGCAGTGCCCTTCATGTGTCCTTCCATCATCTTAAGATGAGGCAAGACAGTTGTCAAGAAAAATATTCCTAGGCAGGTCACTGCAACCTCTTGGGACTAGTTCAGTAAATTTACATATGTTTCATAATAATTTTCCTCCCTCACTCTGTCTGTTATTATATGAGGTTTATTACCGATACTCAAAATTGCTACCTCAGTTATCCCCATTGCACTTCCTTTCATTATCTGATGTCCACACTTCTATGAGCCAAAAACAGTATTGTGTTCAAGGACAAACTAACTCTCTTTTCCATTTTATATTGCATTAAAAAAAAAAAAAAAGATAAAATTGAGTTTCATAGACAACATGCTGTTACAGTAAACCTTTGTCTAAGAGCTATGATATAGCTGAACAGACAATCTCATTTGTTCTCTGATAAAGACCTCTTCTCTAAGAGGGACAGATAATGTTATGGCTTTGCCAACTACAGACACTCAAAGGGCATAAGTTAAATCTATCCTCAACACATCCAAAACAATATTTAAAATGTAAACATAATTATTTTTGTTTATGTCATTGGTTTTGAATCTGAGTCTGTGCCCACCACATTCACAAAGTATATTTCTACAGCTGAGAGCATTTTTCTTCTCAGTTTAAAACTAAAATTTGTTTGGAACTGTTTCATTCCTCATCTCCAAGTGCTGAGATTTAAGAAAAAGTGTCAAAGAGAAGGCGGCTCCGTATAAATCACAGTAGCTGGCAAAACATATACAGGAAAACCACAGAAGATGTAACATGTGTTCTTTTACCACAAAATAAAACTGTGGCACTAGGAAAATTATGCAAAAATTAAAGAATGGGTATGAGCTATTGAAAGAAGATCTTAATAATACAAACATTCAAAGTGCCACAGTTTGCTTCTTTAATATAAGAAAAGCTGTAAGAAATATGTTTCTCATTTCACTTCCTCTTGCTGTTCACACAGGCTGATTATCACTCCATCAGTGTCTTGTTTCTTCCATTGTAGGAGGTACCTTCTTTATTATTGACATATTATATTAAACAGTGCTTTTCCTGTGTTAATATGTTAATATTCAAAAATTGTGGTAGTTAAGAATCTTCTTTAAAGAATTTTTTTTTCTTTTTTAAATTAAACTATTGTCTTTGATGTGAGTATATGTCATATACTATAGTCGTTAACTAAAGAATAATATTTTCATAGATCATTATGGAATTATTCAATAAGAATTCAAATATTGAGCCCATATCTGTATTTATTTAAATTAAATGCCATTTAGATGAACTTAGGCAAGTTGGAGAGTTGGGACAGAGAGGAACCTCGTGAGGTTCAACAAGGACAAGTGCAGGGTCATGCACTTGGGGAGGAATAACCCCAGGCACCAGTACAGATTAGGGGTTGACCTGCTGGAGAGCAGTTCTGCAGAGAGGAATTTGGGAGTCCTGGTTGACAAGAAGTTAACCATGAATCAGCAATGTGCCCTCGTGCCCAAGAAGGCCAATGGGATCCTGGCTGCATCAGGAGAAGCATTGCCTGCAGGTTAAGGGAGGGGATCCTGCCCCTCTCCTCATCTCTGGTGAGGCCGCACCTGGAGTACTGGGTGCAGTTCTGGGCTCCCCTGTACAAGAGGGATGTGAAGCTGCTAGAGAGGGTTCAGCGATAAGCAACAAAGATGATTAAGGGACTGGAGCATCTGCCTTATGGGGAAAGACTAAGTGAGCTGGGTCTGTTTAGCCTGGAGAAGAGAAGGATGAGAGAGGATCTGATCAATATGTTTAAGTACCTGAAGAATGATGGTAGGGAGAAGAGGGCCAAATTCTTCCTATTGATGGCCTATCAGTGATAGGATAAGAGGAAATGGGCACAAGTTGAAGCATGGGAAGTTCCCTGTGCATGTGAGGAAGAACTTTCCTGTGAGAGTGACAGAGCACTGGAATAGGCTGCCCAGAGAGGTTTTGGAGTCTCCTTCTCTGGATATCTTCCAAACCCGCCTGGATACCACCCTGTGCCACATGCTCTGGGTGTCCCTGCTGGAGAAGGGAGGTTGGACTAGATGACCTCTAGAGGTCGCTTCCAACCTTAACCATTCTATGATTCTATTATTCTATGAAACACAAGAAAATAGTCAAGTTACTAAGTAGACCTTTCACCCCTATGGCTCTCTAACAGTGACATTACATAATGGTATTGAAGAATCTTCGAGGTGTTGCTTCCCAGTATTGTGCGCTGTGAAGAAATGCGATAACCAGCTTTAATTTTGGTATTATATGTTCTTATTTCTGTAATAATCTACTGTGATAATACAATGCTCTCTTTTCCTCTATATTGTTTGTTGGGGACACAAGAGCTACCTTCTCATTAAGAGAGCTGTAATGGATGAAGAAACATTACTGCAGACATCCAAGCAGCTCTCACTGAGAAGTCGTGGCGAAAGTGGAATGGGTCCAGCATCTTCCTGTGAAACTGGAGGCTCAGCTCAGGCTTAAGTGCCACAATGGTGAACGGTGTCGCCAAGTGATCCAGAGCAGGAAGGGGACAATGCGGATTAGACAGATTTCAAGGTAGCTGGACAGACGACTGCTACTGTCACTCCCTCATGGTTCATGGACTATGTGGCAATGTTGGTTCACCTTTATGAAAGCTGGCTGTTTGCCTGGGCTTGGGTGAACTGGATCCATCTCACAGTAGCAGGCCAGGCTCTGCTTTGTTCCTTTGAGTTTCCTGTTAAAAGTCTGAAATGAGAACCTTTACTGTGAACTTTGTTGTTTGTAGAAATTTTCCCTGTGTCGTTGACTAAAATCCACCAAAAATATTCCAAATTTCATAAGTTTAAATTCAGAGAAAAATAGCGAGATATTTTACCGTGTTTCTTTTTTTTTTTCTTTTTTTTCTCCCTTCTTCTGTGGCTACTATGGTAATATGCATGGAAGCAGTGATCTGAAACAAGCATTATAGATTACTCAGAAAAAATATGGAATGATCAATAACAATGTGATTCAATATTTACTCAAAGTAAATCCAACATCAAAAGTGTCTTCATAAGTGCTTCAGTTCATCCCAAGATAAATATCCAACTTAAGTAGGATAAATTACTCTTTGGAAATACCATTATTTTTCTATTGTTTATTGAAGGACCCAAATCACTAAGTGAGATTATGTGTCTAATTTCTGCAGGTAAAAATTGAATCAGTAGAATACCACCCCAGATAGTTGTGTAATAAGGATCATCTCTTCCAAGTCTCACTGTAATCAGTACAACATTGACATCTCAAGAACAGACTTTCAGTTCAAAAAGATGATGGAAAAGCAGTTCATAGATAAGCCTAAAACAGATAAATGTTAATCTCTAAATTACATTAAAAAAATAAGATTTTTTCTAAAGTTTTTTGTTTGTTTGTTTGTTTTACTAAAGACAAACAAATATCTAGACTGTCTGTTTTATAAGGCTTTAATAACTGGTGTAAGTACATTTAGTTGTCCTTGTGCCTCTGTTTTTCTGTGGGTTTTTTTTGTTTGTTTTTTAGCATTTTACCTGAAAATCATCTTAAAGGAGGACTGGGCTATAAAACATTTTGGGCAGAAAACTGTGTTTTGGCATAGAACTGTTACCTTGACAAAGAGAAAACTGAGGGGACTGTAGACTCCTGCAGCTCATTCACCAGGATTGCTACCCACCCAGAAAGCCCACTCTCCAAAACAACTTTGAAGGAAATAGAGCTAATAGGCAAACATCTCAATACAAAAAGAACAAAAGACTTCAGTGGCTGTTAAGGAAGCTATGTGTTGACTTAAGAAAGATTAAAAATATATTTGTTTGATTTGAAGAGTGAGTCATCACCAGTTATTTACTACCTTAACTCTAAGAGGGTTTCAAGAGAATCAAAGCAGAGCCTTAAGAGCGTCTTGACTCTCCTCAGAAAGTCATAGATTAAAATGCTATTGAATTTCCGGATACCTGTTTACACACTGAAGAAAGCCCCATTATGAGAAAGGTCATGCAGTTTTCACACCAGTAGAAATAGCTCCATTACCTTAAAAATTTCTTATATTTTTTCTAGATGCATTTCATCCTCTTAAACTATGACAGAGCGTTGATATGCATCCATCCACTGACCTATGAATGAACCTTATAGGAAAGCTAGAATGATCCCCTATGTGCTCAGTTTTTTACCTTACAATTGAAATACCTGTTTCTTGGTCTCTGTTCCTTAGCATCTGCTGCGGGAGCTTTCGGGGGATTCAAGGGATGTACTTGCTCTTAGAAAATCTGTATATACTTTTCTGGTCTGCCATTGATTTCTCTGTGTGAACATGAGCAAACTACCCAGAACATGAGGTTTGGATTCATTGAATTTGCACAACTTCAGAGCTTGATTCTGAAGACTTCAGATCAGTTTGAATATATAGGACATACTAATCATTCCTTCTCCCTTTACGTTAGTAGGGAAATATTTATCGGATAGAAAGACTTTCAAAAAGACTTTATTTTACAACAGAAACAATCCAACAGTTAAAAAAAAAGCTAAACATTTATCTGTTAATAATGTGGATCATTCTCTCTAGTCCTTTTTTTCATAGCAAATGAACTCTAATGAATGCAAAATTAACCTACACTAGAGCATTTCATCACTGTATAAGTTAAAATTCTGAAGAGTGTTTTTGTTTTGACATCAATAACACTACAATTCTCTGTAACTGAAAGTAAATATAATAAATATTCAAAAGAGAGAACTAATTTAAATTTTCCAGTCTTTTATTTTCCTTTTATATTTGATTCAAATTTAATGTTTTTCCTCACATCTTCCTCAGAATATTTTAATACTTAGGCAAGTAACAACCAAAAAAAACCCCCACAATATTATTGGCTGTTTACTCTAACTTCCATTTTTAGAAGATATAACAGAATTCATCCAATTTGGTCACATGCCTCAAAGTGTGTACTTTCTAATTCACATATTTTTCAGTGATGGAGATGACAGTATATACTTATATTTTTCATAGGGCTTCTGTAGAATCCTAAATAGTTGTGACTAGCATTATTAGAATATTTTAGGTTACAGTAACAAGAAGGATAACTATTGGATATCAATATGGTAAAGATTTATGAGTCCTCAATCAAAATAGCATATTACTCTTTAATATTAATAAGTATATGGATGTCCTGGATTTCCTTTTAAATTTATGTTCAGGTAGAAGAAAGACTTATGTGATTGTACTGTCTCATCAGAATATGCTTGTCTGGCACATCTGTCCTTGAACATCTAATAATTTTTGAATCTGTTGATGATATCAAGCTAATTTGGCACAAAGACGGAAGTTACAGCAAGAATTTTTTAAAGAATATTATTAAAATCTATCTAGTCAGAAGAGAGAAAACACTATGTACCCTAATGAAGGGAAAATTGTGACATGAACTCACATCTGATTAAGTGCTTAAGAATTAAAGCATGAAAGAGCCCTTTTAAGTCTGCTGCATGGAAGGATTCACCAGAAGTTTGCACCTTTTTTGACACTAAATTCAATTAATGATGATAATGATGAGAAGATAAACACTTGATTAGTCCCAGTGCTTATTGAGCTATGTGTTTGTTTACTCAAGCCTCTACATACTTAAATACCATCATAGAGCTGCAAAGTCAGGAGAAATTCATTTAATTTAGCCTAGCTCAAGATCCCATATGGCACGTGGTCTCTTTGACACCAGTATCCTGCAGTTTCAGAATCAACGATCCCTCTCATTCAAAGTCAGTGATGTTCATGAATTCTTCTTGCTCAAAAGGGCGAGTGTGGTTTTTTGGTTTTTTTTTTTAAATCTTGACTGAGAAAAGTTGAAATTAAATGCAAAGATCTTTGAAGACTCTTGAACCTTTATGAGGTTCCATTGGTTGCTATACCTGAGTCAAATGTGCATTATCCAACGACCTGAGATATACAATGATTCTGATTTCATTATTTCATTATCTCTTCTGGAATGCTTTAAGTTTCATGAATTTAGGAGTTAAAAGTGTCAGTGCCTGTTTCTTGGAAGTTATTAGTACTGATCATGTAAATCAGCTCCATTCTTTTCTGACTGCAGAAGACTACAGAGGGCAATTACCCCTAGAACTCTAATTAATTTACTAACCAAAGAGCTTCCAACCCTCTACCCACCTGGTTTTGTACAAATATAGGAGATAATTAAAATGACCTTGGTACCAGTAACATGAGCCAGCTAGCACCTGTGTGTATTGACAATGAAGATTAACGACTCTTTAATACATACAAGAATAAGCAGGCCATTGTAATTGAATTGCCAGGGCTTAAGGTACCCCAAACTGAGGCTGAAAGGTATTTTTTAGCAGTGCAACAAAGTCTTCTTAGAGGGAATCAACCGGAATGAATATGGCTACTTATATGTATGCTAATCCCAACATTTAAATTTGTGTTTCCTTCCTGATTCGTTCTGCTTCACCTCGTAAATAAAATGTATGTGTTTTGAAATTTTCCCAATATCTTGCCTCATTTTCTTGCACACTGTACTGAAAAGCTGGTAAAGTTTACACTAGTAACCTGAAACCATCAGCTGTGTGTTCTGTAAGACTTATATTTACTGAAAAGGAGAAGAATAAGAATACATCAGATGTTTAAAATGAGCTGAGATGAACAAGGAAGGAATTGATAACATTTTTTTTCCCTTTAATTAGAGGGCTACAAACACAAACAAACAAAAGTAATTATAATACATACCTACATTTCATGGATTTGACATAGTAGTATTTTTTTAAAAGTAGGTCTTGGTAATACATGTATATGTTATTATATATATAGCAAACCTTAATTCTAAAAATATATACTTTTATAATTTAATATATATCACTTAAATGTGTCTATATATATATATGTTACAAAATAGAACATTTTTCAAAAAAAGAAAAATGATAAATTCACTGTAATACTTACACACCTCAAGTACTTTGAGTCATTCCTAATTATCAGAAAATAGATGTTGAATTACCCAACAATTACCTACTTTTGTGTTATTAGTGGGCATTACTTTGTTTCCCTATGAGTTTACATCATCTCTGCAGAGGGAGTAATATTACATAAAATAATCTTTGGTGGAGCCAATTGTATAACTCCAAAGGACCATTTTAGATAAGTGGAGACAGTTTACATCGGTTTGTAAGGGACCTGCAAAAACAAGTTAGATGATGGCTTAGATGAAGTAGTTGGAGGATCAGTCTTTTCATTCTTAGCTCTACTAGCAGTAGTATGAACTAACTGGTTAATAAGTTAAATAGATTTCTTAGATTTCTTTTTTTTTTTTTTTTTTTTTTTTTTTTTTCAGAAACACGCAGTCCTTTCATGTTGTTTCCCCACGAACATGAAACATGGTGACAAGAAGGCAGACGACTGAAAAACGCATCAAAAGGCATGAATTCAATCAGCAGGAAAGAAAAGCAGCTCTTAGAGTAAGTAGGTGACTGATGATAGGAAATTAAATAATTTACAGGAATAGAGTTCCAAACTGAGAGGAGTAGAAAAAGTGTTTAATTAGATCATCTTAAACCAAAAAGGTCTTTATAGAGGTAGTAAATTTACAAGAAAGCAAAGATTTTATAAGTCATAGAGGTGAGAACCATATTATCATATGTAATTTTATAAACCTTAAGATTTTGTAAAAAATACGTAACTTTGGACTATCATGAAATTTGAATGTTCAAGTTTTTTAAGAGATTGGCCAAAAAATTAGATTAAATCCTAAAGAATAATGTCTAAACAACTTACATGAGTGAAAAGTACAGAGACAAGGGAGGAATAAATTTAGAAAAATAAGGAAAGAAATACAGAGTAGGACAGAGGCTGAATGCCAAGGAATGAAAGCAATTTAGAGGAACACACATTCTGTAGAAAGTAATATAGTAGTCTGAAGCAGGAAAAAACAACCTCTGGGCAATAATACCAGAGGGAAAACAGAGAAACCCTTTTTCTATCCAATTGCACAGCTCCTTCAGGAGGAAAAAAGTAATCAGGGAGGTCAAAAATGCAGACTGAGAGAAGACTCCTTGCAATGTGATTTGCATACTGCTTGCTTGCCAGACAGTTGCCATGCTTGCACCAAAAAAAAAAAAAAAAAAAAAAAAAAAAAAAAAAAGGGTGTCATAAATGTAACCTGTCAATTTTGTGTTAAAAAGTTTTCCCATTGAGGAAAAGATGAAAATACTGAAAACAATTGCAAATAATTCTTCTGATATAAACAGGTTTTCTTCTGGTGAATGAAATGAAAGAAGAGATTAAAAAAAAAGTGGGGAAAGCAGTTTTGAAGAAGCAGCAGTTTGGGGCAGAGAGCAAGACATGCAAGAACAGATGTAGAAAAACAATAGGCAGAGATACATCTGAAGTTTTGGAAAACAGTTTCACAGACTATTGACTTGGGAAGTAACAATTTAACTCTTGCACTGATGACAAAAATTAATAAGAAAAAAGGAAAAAAGATACTAATAGCAAAGTAAAGGAAGGGCTATCCGTTTCTCAGCGCTGGTGTTTCTGTCTCCTTTGTATTCTGTACAGAGCCAAGCGTGGCTCTGCATGCTTAACAAATGCTTCATAACACCAGTAGTATGGCAGGATAATACTCAGTTGATTCAACATGGACTTTTTGTGGGAGGCAAGTAACCGAAAAAATAATTTCATGATTGATAGACTTTAATTTTGATTCTCCAGAAAGAAGACAAATGCCATTTCCAAAATGGCAGAACTGAAACTTCACCTGAAATGAGGTGGAAGGAAATCAGCTAGAGGAATGAAGACAAGTTACTGCTTTGGAATAACACCTTTAGCTAAGCATATGATTTTGTATATTTAACACAATCCTAAACACACATTTTAAGAGTTTCCTACTTTTGTATTTCAAACACTAACTGAACTCTCTAGGAGCATAAGGTTTTAAAAATAGTGATTGATTTTGATTATTTTCGAAAGTAGAGGAGTCCTCTCATGAATTCCACAACTTGGCAGGGTGTGTGAGTCTGCATTATAATGGCAATTGCTAACAATTTTGTTTATCATTCATCCATTATATATC
Source organism: Eudromia elegans (assembly GCA_003342815.1). Taxonomy (NCBI): domain Eukaryota; kingdom Metazoa; phylum Chordata; class Aves; order Tinamiformes; family Tinamidae; genus Eudromia; species Eudromia elegans. The sequence goes on along the minus strand of PTEX01000056.1, from coordinate 3,415,222 downwards.
TTTTGTTTTTCCACAGATTAAATTATAATTCATAATTCTGTCTCTGAATTAGCTTCCCATGGAGATCTTTATTAAAACAAATGTGCTTACTATAGCTAATTTTAACCATTTGGTCTTAAATTGGTAGAAAATAATTTACATTTTTCTGTTAGTGAGAAGAATTTATTTTTAAAGAAGGTTTAAATGCATTATATGCACTGCATGCTGAATGGCTGATAAATTTTTGCACATCTGCCATTACAGTACATTAAGCATGTAATAATGCATCAAATAAGGATGTTAGCAGCAGACCCTGAATGTGAATTTGAAAGAGTGAAGAAGAAAAACAATAATACTTATAACTAGAATTAGGCTGATATATTAGGGTACATGGAAAGGCATTTTAATAAATATTGGGATTTTAAGGCAAACTACTGCCAGAAATGTAGAAAAAGTGGCATCTTAGGGGATGGAGTGTTTTCCCTGTAGACAGTTTTGATTGATAGTGCAGGTACACTATTTATATAAAAAAGGATCTATCTGCATTCCAAAATACTCTTTGGAAAATACTGAAGGGAATATTGTTTATTTTCTTTATTTTAAGCTTATCCTGAAGCTCTCAGGGAGCTGTGGGACAGCTCCTGGGTGGCTAGGACCTGTGGGCTGTGCTGTCCATGGCAGGGCAGCTTTGGAGGTCTATGTGAGTTTGCAGAGCCCTTGGCTTCTGTGTGGTCCTGGCATAGGCCTTCTCTCTTTTTCCTCCTATATTTCTTTTTCCTCTGGTTTCCCCAACAAAGTCTTTGCTTTTTAAACTTTCTTTTATGCCTAAGACACAGACAAAACTTATTTTTCCTTCCTCAACCTCTGGGTTAGCCAAAGGAAAATCTGTATTTTATATACACACATACATACCATATATCATATATATGTAAGTATATACATATCATATATCAGATATCAGATATATGGTATATATGTGAGTGTGTATATCTCATATATATTTATTATATATATAACCATATGTATGTATATTTATCATATACATATGACCATATATATTTTTATCATATATATGTATAACACCATATAATCAGTATCATACCGTCCTTTTAAATAGCACACCATTTTTCAATGTATTTCACATTTCAATATATAAGTCTTTTTACTCATCAGAACTCCATTCCACATTCCATTCTATATTAACATCTTTTAGGTTTTATAAAAGGGTCCAGAAATATAATTTTCTTAGTAGGAAGAATACTTTATAAAAAGAGTCATCAGCCTTCAGCCACTAGTCTTTCATGCATGAAACAGAACAAAAAAATCTCATGCCAGGGATCCAAACCCTCTGCAGTTAGAATATTTTCAAATCCTAATAATCCTTTCTCTGTGTTATCTAATTCTTTCCTCAGGTAATTTATTGAAATAAGATTTGTCAGAATAAAAACAAACCCGTGGCTTTTCAATTGTCCAATGTCCAAATTGCTTTTCTAAGAAGAGAATGTATTCTGTTATTTTTTATTTTTGTTATTTATTATTTATCATTTGTTGTTTTCTATTTGTTTTTTCTTATTTTATTGCTTACAGTTTATTTGCATTAGTTGTTAGTTGACAGATCTCTCAATGCTAACTGATATTTTAAAATATGGATTTACCTAATAATACATACTTACATACATACATACATACATACATACATACATACATACATCAACAGACTGTCTGTATATCTTGGTCTCTTTACCCCAAATGCACATGAAATGATTCATGCATTTTGGACAATATTCCAAACAACTCCACAGAATTGTTAAATGGTACTGGTTTACATTCTTGCAAAAAGCATATTGTCCTTATCTCAGCGAATTTTGCTGGTACCACTGCAGAACATCAGTGGACTAGCACAGATTGCTGTTTAGAGAAACTTCAGAAAAGCTGTCCTTGAGACACAATGAGCAGCCTACATGGACCCCTGTGTTTGGATTATAGTGAAAAAAAAAACCCTTGATTTTTTCTGTTATGTACCATGAACAGGGTACAAACTGAGCAGACTAAAAGCTGACAGTCAAAATACTCTTTAAAAAATTGAAAAAAAAAATAGTGTAAATAAGTCATTGAGTTGACCTGATTTAAAATCTTTTATATTTTTTTGTAAGTACCAGCAATAAAAGCTAACGAATAGCCAGTTTGTTCAGAAATTAAAGCCATTTGTAATCTTTAGTGTGAGAGGTTGTTGGGTGTGGAACAGTTAATTGCCACCATATAATTTTCCATGATATTAAAAATTCTTTTAAAGTCATTGGAATTATCATCTTTCAGGAACCTACGATGCGTCCCCTCTGCTCTCTAGAAAGAGTTGGTTTCCATTTTTGTTCAGCTAGGCTGTGAAGAAAGTAGGACATCAGACAATAGAAACATTTTTCTTTTCAGGAATGTGCTCTCAGCACATTTTGAAGAGATCAATGGCAGAGCGACCCATGAAGTTACTTTTCTTACATAATACAAACTTCTGCTTTCCAATCCCAGCATCTAATGTTTTTCATTTGGTCTCTAGTGATCACAAGTAGATTGAAAGACGTCTGTATGTGTAAAAGCATCATAAATTTACTTGAAAGGTTTCTTTCCTAGAACATATTGACTGTGAAGTTATATCACTATATCACCAGATAGCTAAAATAGACGCCGCAAGTCAAACAGAAAGAGATGTTACCTGACACAAAACAGAAAAGTTAATCAAGAACTGCTACATGTTAAAGCTGAGAGAAAAGCAGAGATGAGCAACAAAGATGATCAAGGGACTGGAGCACCTACCATATGAGGAGAGGTTAAACAAGCTGGGCCTGTTTAGCCTAGAGAAGAGAGCGCTGAGAGGGGATCTAATCAACATGTACAAATTTCTGAGGTATGATCTTAGGCAGGAGGGGGCTAAACTGGTCTCAGCAGTGCCCAGTGATAGGACAAGTTTTAAACTGAAACACAGGAAGTTTCATCTCAAGGTGAGGAAGAACTTCTTTCCTGTGAGGGTTACAGAGCCCTGGCACAGGCTGCCCAGAGAGGCTGTGGAGTCTCCTTCTCTGGAGATCTTCCAAACCCACCTGGATGCCACCCTGTGCCACATGCTCTGGATGTTCCTGCTTGAGTGGGAGGGTTGGACTAGATGATCTCTGGAGGTCCCTTCCAACCCTAAAGATTCTGTGATTCTGTGGAATAGATAATGTTGAGCGCCAAGGACCACAGCCATAACAAAGTTTTGAAGGCATTGTCCAGAAACAGCAGTGTAATAGCACGTAAAGAAAAAATATGATATGCCTCTCTTTTTCCTTTTCAGTTATCAAGGTTTATTAAATAAAGAAGCAAATGGCATACTGCCTACAAGTAGTGAAAATCCAATCTCAATATATAAAATTACCAAACTGACACATGCCAAATAAAGTTATACAAGCAGTTGTTTGGCTAAATTTCTCATAACCTAAACTGACTCTTTCTCAAATTGCTTTCCAAATGGATATGGTATGGGGAGCAAACTAGGTCTTCTGCTCTTGATTGATCAAAGTAATTCATCTATTGCTTTTATTATTATTAATTAAAGTTCTGAAATTTCTAGCATGAAATGTCCTTGTTCTTGCTTTTAAATCCATATTACTTTAGCTCAAGGTCAAAAGGAAAATGTGATCCTTCTACTTCAATTACAGCAATATTTTCCTGATTGACTGAGATACTGATTTTCCCATAGGTGTTTGAAAGTAGCACACATATATATGCAAGTATAAATTTGTATACACACATGCACGCACACACATAGGCTGAGCAAATTTTTAAAAGTGTCAGGTATTTTTGTACCTAGTTTCTACTGATGATCAATAAAAACTAATGGACCATGACTGTCAGGTCACAGTTCATTTTTTCGAAGAGGAGGGGAGGGAAATAATAGTGTTGGGTTAACAAATGTATACTATCTTCTAAGAAAAACATGAGTAAAATTATGGGAGTAGATAAGCAGTCAATCTATTGTTTTTTACCTGCAATTCATTCTGAATTATTTTTATAAGATACTGTAATGCAATTGTTAGTTGTCCCAAAACAACTGAGTTAAAAATATAAATTTTTTTTCTTCATTTCAGCTAAATGGTTCAAGAGTAACCTGCACAGGGTGGCACTTTCTCTCTGACGTGTTCACCTACTAGTCTCCTCTTGACAGTGCAGCCTGGACATCTTTTTCTTCCTAGCTTTTCTTCTTTAGCTGTTTAATGTTGTTTGGGCTATCCAATCATCTCTTTTCTCACAAGATTCTTTAGTCCTTATGAATGAATATGACCTGGTCCACCTGTTCAAATCATCCATTACTGCTTTGCATCTACTTTCTTCCCTTCTCTTCTTCTCTGCCCTCTGCCCTTCTTTACACTTCGTTTTCCCAGCCTTGTTCTCTTCTATCTGCAGTTTCTAATTACTGCCTTTTTATTACTCCTCCTTGACTCTTGTGCCCTCTTTATACCTTCTTTTATCTCCCTTGAAGAACAAACCCTGTTCATGTCTGCTCTTTGCTCTGGACACTTGCCCAGAATTTTTTCAACATTTCTTGCCATGTCATTACTCCATTTCAAGCATGTACAAACTATCGTGGTATCCCCATTTGAATTTCTTGAATTTTTGTCTGAATTTCTTCCTCTGGCACTGTATGGGCACATGTTTTAACTTGCAGAAATAGTGGTTTGTTTTTTTTTTTACCATATGTCTTTTATACGACTATTTTTTTTTTCTTATAACCACCATTTTTTCCCCCTACTTCTCATTTCTTCTGCTACAGAACACCTGAGCCTTCTGCCTTCCTTTAATCTATGTTTTGATTAACTAGGCCAAATTGATCTCTGCTAATCTTAGCTGGGTAAGTTTGCCGTGTAGTCTGATCTGTTCATCCTACTTTCTTACTCTAAAGTAGAGAATGAAAACAGGCACTTTTGAGGTGGATTCATGATGCTTCTGTATATCCAGATGGAATTCCGCTTTCAAGAGTTGATTAGTTGGTTGATTATCAGAGCAGTTTTTCATCAGTAAATTAGATTAAAAAAATATTTTAAAATGCTTTGAGTTAATTCCTCTGATATATCTTCCATTGTAATTTCATCCTGTGACTTTTCCACTTAGGCTCTTCAGCAGTTATTCCTCACTATTCTACATAAAAAAAGCATTTTCTAGTTCCTAATTAAGAATTTAAAAGGAATTCATAATCAATCTGTCATGATTCAAGTTTTGTCTCTGATAATGCTGTTTAATATCTTTTCTTACTTTACTCTTCCTGAAAACACCTGTGTTGCCTCTGGCTTTTCACTAAAGTTATTAGCTTACTGCTCAGGATTGTTGAAAACTCTGCCTCTCCCATAAAGCAAATTATTCAAACTACATCTTGTATGGTTGTTAGTGTAGGGTTGTTAGCCAGGGAGAAAACACGAGGACTGAAAGGGAATGGACAAATAAGACTAGTTAGCCCAAGAGTTACAGTGGTTCAAGCCAAATCAAAAAATAATAACAAAAAAGAAAGTTACCAAAGTTGCTAATATGCTCAGAGAAATGGCAAAAATATGAATCTCAGGCTGATGGATATTTTAGATATCTATATATTAGTGAAAAACAAGACTGTAAGCAACTAAATGTGGAAATGTTATTATTTGGTCAACAGTACAACTTATTTGTCATAGTATGCAGTTGATGATCCAATACACAAAATGCACAATTCATATATTAAAAGCATGCCATTTACATAGTATTGTTATCAATAAGTATACTATATAATAAATATAATATGTAATAAATGTAATGTATATATACATAAATTTAAGATATAATACAAAATATATAAGTATAATGGAAAATCTTTATTATTATAAAAAGACAGGAAGGAAAAAGAGGGCAGAAGTGTTGCCATATAGCACAGATATGGTTACCTGCTCTGAAATCCATCATGTAGATGGATCCATTGAAATGTCATATTAAAGCATTAAAACCATTGAACCAGGGAAATGAAGTGGATATAACTTTTTGTAAAGAATGAAGTGAATCCTATGCATCCCAGGGGACTGAGTGGCTTAAGGGGAAATTAAAATGGCATATGATGAGGGATGAATTTTGAAACTGTTCAGCCGGTTCCTGGAGCGGGTTGGGGATTTGACAGGGAAAGTAAGAGATGAAAACTTAGAGGACAGTCTTTTTACATTTCCTGCTGCTCACTACAGAATAACTAACATTAGACTTAGAAAGACAGATTTCAATGAACTTTGGGAACCCGTAAGTACGATTCCTCCTAGAGTAAATCTAAGGCAAAAAAAGAGTAAAGAATAGCTGGAAAAAAAGCCTTAAAGAAATATTGCCTGATTTTCTTAATGAGAAACATAACAGTTTTTGAATGTCCGTAATATGTTACTGCACAGTGAAGTGTCCAGAAACATATCCTCATCTGCCATTATGACAGTAAATCACATTAATAATGACAATGTATTTGGAGCTACTTATGAATTAATATTTTTGTTAATTTCTCAGTATTTACAAATATACTTCACAAAGTTGTCAGCAAGAATGTAATTTCAAGGAATCTTTTGATTATCTAAAGCAACCGCTATCCGCCTATCAACAAATGAGTAGAAATCACACCACTTAATCACCATAATAAACACATGCAGCAAAGGACAGACTATGCTATGGAAAAAAAGAAAAAAAGAAGAAGATGGTAGTGGCAAATGGACTCATTTATTTGTGAAAGAAAGGAGTATTTTTCTCAGGGTTGTCTTACATTTTACAAGCCAAAACATTAGAAGCAGATAAATGAGTAGACCTCCGAACGCAAGAAAAACATATATGTAAGTGCCTAGTCTACAAATGGAAGAAGTTAATCATTTCAATTACAATTCTCTGAAAAACAAGGGACACACAAACATTTTATAGTAAACTAGAACAATAAAATGAACAATAAAATAAACAATAAAATATATGATCTAATAAAAATTTGTATTACTGTCAAGAAGTAAGTGTTCATGCCAAAAAATGTTCTGGAGAACAGCGGGAAAAAAAAAGAAGTTGAGAGCATTATGAAACAAACTAAATCTATACATGGTGGGACCTAAGGGAAGGAAGAAGTTTGTATATTTATTCTTAGCATTTCAGTATATTAAATCACTATGGCTGTCTAATGCACAATAGGCAAGGCTCTGAGCCTGATGGCATGCATTCAAGAAAGCATTCACATTCAAAAGAATGTAGGTGTTTAAATGAAGAAAAAAAATTGAGTCAGAGAACACGTGTTTAATCTGGGTGTTTGAGGCAAGCTAAACATGCAAAACCTGACACAAAATCTTCTGTGTGGTGCCAGTCTGTTTAGGATTAACTTTCTTCACTACTATCACCTTCCTCACAGTCTATATTGAAGAGGGAACACTGATCAAAAATTTTTGGACCATTAACAGGAGAAGAAAAGTCATTTTTGAAATCATTATGTGTCTTCATGACTGCCGATTCTGATTCCAACAGACCCGTGTGTTTGTTTCACAGTGGAGGAAGTTTATAACCATTTTCACTGACAGGCATTTTTAGTTATCTTTTCCACAATTAATCATCACTAATATGGGTAAACATAATTTCAATTTTTGCTGTGAGTGAGCAGCTTTTAAATAAGGTCAATAATAAACATCATAATAAAAATAAGGACATGATAACCAGCCCTTAGACAAAAGCTATATTAATTTCAAAGGCTGAAGAAGGACAGAACAAGGACTCAGGTATTCTGCACAAGAAACAATTAAGAAATAATAAAAATAACAAAATTGAAACCAGTAATTTGTTCTTTGCAGAGCCCTGTCTAGTAACATGGTGCTGGCTTACTTCATTTCCAGCTGCTAGATTTCACTAAAAGAACCTAAAAATAAATTCAATACTTTCCTAAAATGACTTTCCCATGTAAGCGAGTGCTGCAGTTGCCATAGGGATGTTTTAACATCACAAATTGGAAGCAGTTCACATAGTGGTAAATAAGCACACTGGTGGGCAAGTAGTCCATCTGAGCATGCCTTAAAGACGTAATCTCTAAGACTGTATTTTGGGGATAAAAAAAAGGAATCATTGATTTAGGCTGTAATTGTGCAAATCATTGGATGTAATTTTTCAAAAATATGAGAATCTGCAAACACAAGACACTGCCTATGTTGATAGCTGTAGCACATACCCCATAGGATCTTCTACTTTCAGAGAAAAGGGTATAAAATTATTTAAAATACCAATAAGTTTTATGAAACACAAAATATTACACATTCTTATATTTACCGTTTTTAATATGAACAGGAGCTGTCCATCTTGTCCTTTTGTTCTCCTCTCCTTTGTAATATGTTAAGTGACTGAATTCTGATATTACTCTATTTTTTTTTCCTTTTTTTGTCCTCTACCATCATCTAATTATTTAAAAAGTCAATACAGATAAACATAAACATGTCTAACAAACCACTGGACTTCCTTTTCAGGGTTTCTTCATAATGTCCCACATCCTAAAATTTCAAAGGTCAGATGATATAAATAAAGAATGACTCCACTGAAGTTGATACTACTGTCCTGATTTACAGCAAGTAGTAATCTAGTCCTAGCACTCAAGCTTTTCATTCTGTGCTCAACCCAGAATAGAAAGCAAATGGCTGGATAATAAATACCATGGAAACAAGAAAAAAAATCCTATAAAGAAACAATTAAGGGAAAAAGAAAAAAAGGCCATATTGTCTGTATTTAAAATAGAATTTACTGGGATTCTGTAACAAGATCATTTAAATACAAAATATTATGATATATTCTATTTTCTTTTTCTTTTTTCTTTTTTTTATGTGGCTTTGGTGCTTGTCTAAAGACTTTTTCTTTTAAATCTGACAGTTTTACCAATCTTATCAAGTTGCTATCAGCTTGCTTGTATGAACCCAGTTTCAAAAATAATCACTTTTCCATTTGTTGAATCATATACTCTGGATGAATAGCCTCCTGAAAAGGTAATATGCATCTGCTTTGGCCTCACGCTCACTTGTTTCCACAGGGAAATAGTCGCAATGCAGGTTTCCCTTGGATGTGCTCCATCCAAGCTACATATAGCTACAGCATGAGTAGTAGAGTTCAAGCTGATCAAGGCTGTTTTAGAGTCCCTCTGTGTACTCATTTCTGACTGGGGTATAACCAATGCTGTCCTTATAATACAATAAAATTAATAGTGCCTTACAATATTGGGCACTATTAATGGGAGGAGTGCTTGAAGACATCAACGCAAAGTAGTACTCTGCGAGCTTTTCATATCAGATTTCTGGCTAACCTCTGGTATGAGGACAGAATTAAGTTAAATGAAGCATCCATCATCTTCCCTGATATATCTCAATTAAAATTATGTTATTTGGGAGCAAGTGACTGTCCAAGTGCAGTGGATACAAAGAAGTCGTCTAGTGTTCTATCACAGGGCAAAAAGTAGCCATTCCAAAATGACAAATTGAGATTTTCTCACAACTTTTCTCTGCTCAGTGCTCAGCTAGTGCTCAACTAGAGTGCAGTCTTCATCGGCAGATTCCTAAATGGAACATGCACGTATTATTCCAAGGGTGCTAGAATCCCACAGATCAACCCTGAGATTTAGAATGAGATAGGATTTACCTTCCAAACCTGAGACAAAAAAAAGTCTATGCTGTTCTAGTCAGTTGGACTCCCTTTATTGTCAGCAAGTAGAAATAGACATTACACAGGGTGAATTAATCTGATTATTTTAGGCACATACTTGAGATAAATGGGATGAAGTTTCATGTAGATGTTATTACCTCCATTGATTCTACTGAAAATCTAAAATGAACAACTCAGGTATGTATATTTACATGGCAGATGTCTACAGGGAAGATATCAACAGGGTAGACGAGGACCACCTGGACAGCCTGCACTGTCCTTGCAAGTTGCCCACAGTAATAGCAAGCTTAGGTTACCTACAAAACCCATGTGACTTTGTAGAATACAATGCCAGAAACTGCCTTTTAAGGATTCCAGGAACCTTCAAGGCAACCTATGCTCACAAGGGTTAAGAAGTACCTGGAGAGTGTATTCACATAGCAAGTGTGTGCTGAATGCACAGAATGCTCCAAGTCAGACCTAGGGATACAATCAGGGTTGCGCTTGGCCCAACCATGGCAGATATAGAATGAATGGTCAGCTCTTTTGTGTACATGGCAGAAGACAGATGGTGAGTCCCACAGGTCACTCTGGGTATCCTTTTCATCAGGTTGCACAGGGTTATGTGTGTCTCTCTCACTTCTACTTCACTTGTTCATCTTGTTCGGCTTGAACAGGCAGGCTTTTGGGTAGAGGCAATATGTCTTTTGGTCATGTCATGCAGGTAATGACCTACATGAGAGTTTCCAATATGTTTCTCTGTGAGTACTTATGTATTTTATACACACTGGAATAGTATCAACAGAAAAGGTGGAGAAGACTTTTCTCGTGACATAGTCTCATCAAGCAGTGAAAGGTGAGATTTCCAGCAAAAAAAAAAAAGGAATTGAACACAAATGTCCTACACACTGTATTCCAAGCAGTGAGCTATTGCTCAGAAGCAATCTTCCTTCTTTCTACCCATAACTTGTTAGGCTTTGTATCTTCCATTTTATCACAAGTGTCTGGAAATGAAATGTTCTTGGAATGGAAGGAACAGTATGTTTCAATATTTTTGAACTATTTCTTTCAACTCAACATGAAAAGTGGTTGCAAAAGAAGATTTTGTAAGTTTTTGCTTTTGGCTAAAATTGTACGAAGATATAGACCTGAATGTTCAAAGTGATTACTAGTTGTCCCAACGGAATTAGTGGAAAAGTATATTTGAAAAGAATATGATCCAACTGTGCTGCCGATCTTACTGTGGTGGCCCTATCCACCAATATGATCCCATATTTAGACTGGAGGCGGAGCTGATTTCAATAACACTGGAAAGGAATGTGTAGTGGTCAGAAAAGAAAATAGATCCCTGTACAGGTTGTACTGCTTGGAAAACCGAGGGCATATACCACAATGAGTACTGTGGTATACCTATATATATATATATAGTTACATGTATTGATCATAAATAGAAAATCTAGTCTTATGCTTTGTGATCTGTTTGTGTTTATAGATACATATGCATGCATAGAATTCATATTATATATGCCCTAGGAGCACTCCAGTTTGAAGGTCAGGACTTGGATGAGCCTTTAATATAACAAAATAGAGAAGGAGTAATCTAGAAGGGCTCTCTCTCTCTTAATGACTCTAACAGCATCAGCTGGTGTCAACCGGGATCTTCTCCTCTCTAGGGATCACTGGTACAGTTGCACCTCCATCTTTTGCTGACACAGAGAAAGTGTCCCCACTTAACTGGAATGAAATACAAGATGCTGATCAGGCAGGGATGAAACATTCAATGCAAAACTGATGATTCATTTTTGTTGTGATGCCTTCAATATTTATTAAAAAAAAGATAATTGGATAGAGTCAGGATTGATCAACTGAATATGTGTGAGTGCACGCTTCAGTTTACACTACTCTCTTTATGATGGTGTTACAGAGTGACAATGTTACTGTCATCCAGGCAATCTCTTTTGAAATGGTAGGAATTGGTTTGTTGGGTGTTCTAGTTATGGCAAGTTGTCCAAGCTGTCCAAGTTGTGGAGGGATGAACCTGTTTTCCTGACAGCAAACCCCCTTCATCCTAAATCATCCTCTGGCTAAGCATTAGTCAAGTTCTTCTCCCTTTTTATATATTGTATAAACATTTCTCATACTGCTGTTGGTTGCTGAGTAAGCTGCTGGACAGGACAAACACCAATGGTTGTCCTGCATACCCATTTACACTAATGAATTTAATAAGCTAGAAAAGAGGGAAAAGTTTTCCTTCCACAGATAGATGGATACAAACTCCCAATCAAGAAAACCTACTCCCTTCTCCAGTCAGGGTACTCTGTAAAGATGTTTTCTTCAAAATTTCCCCAGTTTGAAATACTGTGAGAAATAATGGTCCCAAACTTTAATGAGGATCTTTATCAATCCTCTTAGAGTTTACTTCTGCCATCGTTCTGCCCCTTATGCAATTTCTTTGCAAATTAATTAAATATTAAATTCTTGTTGTAGTATATATGAGAGCTGACAGATATACTGAGCCAGCAATACTTGCCATATAAATTATATGCCAGCTATCCTACATCGGATACCCTGTTCTGGCATGTGTATTGTGCCAGCTCCTGACAATAAATGCTTCTGTTGCTACAGCTTCTCACCAGGCTGTAGAATTATAGAAAAATAAGGCTAGGCCTGACATTGTGAGTCATGTAGTTTTATTCATCTATTTAACGACAAGATCAGCTCCATCTGAACAATTCCTGAAAAATGATTGTCTAAGTTGTTCCTAAAGCCAAGCATTGATAGTAACTCCACAATCCCAGGAGAATCTATTCTAGTAAATAACCATCCTACTGGAACTGCTTTTATATGATGTGCAGTATAAATCTCCATCACTATAGTTTATGCTCATTACCTCTAGTTCTGTTCTCAGTGAACAAGGAGAATAGTTTATGTTCTTCTTTGGCAGTCACTTTTAAAATATGTGAAGGCTCATCCTTTCTTTCCTCTCCCAACTCAGTCATCTCTTTTATAGACAAGAACACAATTCATCCAGTCCTTCTGTACAGGAGGTGTTTTTTAGACTTCAGATCATCCTCACTGCATACCTCTGGATTCTTTACAAGAGTTAAAATAGAGGATTAAACAAATAACTATCAGTATAACTATAATTCTGATATAAAAAAATAAAAAGAAATGGTGAGGGTATTTTTGTTTTCTTTCCAGGGACATAAAATAGCTTTTTTCTTCTTCTTCTTCTTCTTTTTTTTTTTTTGATAGGACCTTTTACCTCTCTTGAACAGAACAACTGTCCGAGTGCCTTGAAGTCAATATCACCTTAGGCCCTAGCTTGCTCGTAGTTGCTGTAGATGTAATTGTAGTGATTTCTGCCAAATACACCACGTTCAGGGCATGAACTCATAACTCGGGGAAGCAAAGTTCTGCAAAACTCTGAGAAGTAACATGGAAGAGATTTTCCCCCTTTGCTATTAAGTGTAGACGCTCCTTTTCCCGGTATCCAATTTGGACTTCAGAGAGCAAACACACAAATTGAAATGTGTCCCTAAATCTGCACCCTGCTGCAGTAATACTGCAGATGTAAAGAGGAACAGAACATCTACCTGGTTTGCCACTGTGATATGCCAGTGTTTGGGATGAAGACACTTTAAACCATGAAGCATCAGAAGCCCCTCAGCTGAATATATGTCAGAACTTATATTGGAAGTCCGGATGGCACCTCAAAAGGTTTTGGAAGCATTTCCTAGAGGAGCTCCACTTAGAGACATATGAAGAAATTCTAGCAATATTCACGTGTGCTTGCAGTACATGCTGGCTATAGGCACAAGTGTTGATAGTGTGTGAGGCTGCAGTGACAACGTTTATAGGTAGGTTTAGTGAAAGTCCTTAGATATGCCAGGAGCCTATATACTGCCTTGCAGATATCCTCTAACAATAGAGTCATGATGAGAAGCAACAGCAAAATACCCTTTTTCTTCCCAAGAAGATGAAAAGGGCACCTATTAAGTGCTGACTATGAAATTTGTTTAGCTGTGTTTACTCTTTGTCACAGCCAAGCAATCTTTTGGGCAGACATAAACAACAGGTGTCTTCTGCATATTTGTACTGCACGCAGCAAGGTCAAATGCCATAAAAGCTCCAAATAATCCTTGTTAAATATAAGGTCCTGTGCCAAAGCACTGTAATAAAAAGACTGGTCAGTGCATAGAGAAAATTTATTACTTTAGTCCACCCCAGACAAGGGAAGATTTTCCCTCTCTCTCTTTTTTTTTTTCCCAAGATAGATTATTTTTGAAACATTGCTGTATTTTTCAACTTTTCCATTTTTAAAAACACAACTGTAAAGAAAAAAGCAACAAAAGATAAAAAATAATCAAAATGCCCAAATTTTGCCTATCATAAACATTTATTTATATTTTCTCAGATTATTTTCTCTGTGCTCACTAGCCAGCACTGTTGGGCCAATCTGATTTTTTTTTTTAGCAAATACTGACACTTTTGGATTAGTAGTGGATTAACTCTTGCCTTTATATAAAGGTAAAGAGGACAGCTTCACACTGAAATATTTATTTCCTTGAACGTGATCCCTGCTGCAGCCTATGTTGCAGTTATATAGGTGATGAAACTCTCTTCTCTCCTCCTCAGACTCTCCTAGGCTTTCTACCGAGTACCATTATTTGGGTATTTTTGGTACCCATTTCATCTGCTTCTCTCTACATGTGCTGACAGGTGTCTGATAATTCAGGTGTCTCCATCAAAAGCATATTCCAAACTGCTCATTTTGAGTCACAATAACTGGTTTTGTCAGACCACAAAGTAAATTTTTTTCTGGGCTCTCCCTCACCAGCAATGCCAGAATGTAATTTTGTCGCTTAAAGGGCAGGGAGACAGAATGGTCTGCATAAATCAGCTTGTAGGCAGGAAGTTAACAGGAGTACAATGCATCGCTGTAGTACCGTGACTTATGCCAGCCTATAAAAAAAGATCTTAACTGTCATTGCTTAAAACTATGAACACATTCAAATTTGATCAGAGGCTTCTTTGTCTTATACAGAGAGGTTATTCAAGCATGTCCTACTACTCCTGCACGTTTACCAATGAAATTGAGGAAATAACCTGCATATTCGTCTCTAACACAAATAACACAAAGTAGGTCCCTATGAATCCTTTTTTCCACACTGCTAAAATGAATTGGCTGGCTTACTCCATATTTAAACTATTTGCTAAGCCAACACCCACAAGGCATGACAATTGATATTAGTTTTTTATGATGGCTAATCCTTTCCACTGAAATCTGAGCCAATGAATAAAGTAATAGCTAATAATGCTGAATGCTTCTTTGCAATGCTTCATTGTCCATACAAAGTGATATTAGCAAAATCTCTTTTTCCAGTTTTATACTTTATAAATAATATACCTTAATAAAACTTGCTTTAAGCCAACTCACTTCAGAAGAATTCATGGGACATATTTTCCGAGGTTGGTTTCAAATGGTGGTACACTCAAATATTTGCTAAAGTTTTGCCAGACTTCCATTGCCTTCCTGCAGACTGTAAGTCTCCTCAAATTATTCACAAGTTTGAATGCACAAAGCTCCACACAGAATCAAGCACCACAGATGACATTAACATTTACTCTCTTAGCCCTTGAGTTAGAGTGTAAAAGCAATGTCTTTGTACTCAAAGTTGAGCAAAAAATAATTACCCATATGAAAACAGGCTGCAGATGATTTTGCGTCTGTCTCAAGTCTACCTTCTTTCCACGCCAGCATAATGGTTGACTTAGCAGCTGTGATTCCATAGCCCTTTCTGGGTCTGTTTCTCCTAATTCTCTTGTGCATAGCTTAGAAGAATTTGATAGCTCACTAAATCAGCTCCAGGTATCATGGCATTTGCTACTAAATCATTTGATGAAAGGGTCAGTTTCTTTCATTTGATGGCAAGCTGCAACAGAATTACGATTTGTTGGCCTCTCCTCTCCTTCAGACCCAAGCATCCTCTGGACGTCACCGGAAGTGACCGCATTGCTATAACACTGTCTATAAGTGCCTCAGTCTCCTGTGCAGCCCGTTTGACCTTTAGTGGCATCTAGTGGTAAATGAGTTTGTAGGGAAAATCTTCACATAAAGTGGCATTAAAGTGGAGGAAAATTGCTTTCATCTTCCTATATGACATGTCAAGAGCAGAACTTGTAGTATATCAGCACCATGAGGACAGACTACTGGACAGCTTACAGAACTGAGCCAGTCTCCAGGTACAAATGAGCCATATGGCCAAACTGGTTTGATTTACAGAGGTTCTAATGGTAATTATTTCTGGTTTGGAACAAGGACTCTGTATAGCTGATAAAATAGTAGTGGCCACCCTCTGCAAATCAAACTCTTCCTTTTGATATCTTGTTGGTTATAATTTCTTTAAAGCCATGTGTGACATTATTTTCTACAATGATATGAGCATTTTCTTAAATAATCCTTAGAAAAGTCACAACAGATTTTGATACTGCCTTTGAAGAAGAACTGAGGTTCTCTTTCTAAATGAGGTTCGCTGACCTTATTTTGGTAAAGCAATACATTTAATATTTTGATTTTTTATGAGACACTACCAGAACTTCTTCTCTTGTGCTGGATTAAAATATACGTGCAGCAGTGTGCCAGATAGTGACAACTCGTGCTGATAGTCAAAAGATGTCTGTCTCATAAATACATTTTTCAATATTCAGGTATTGTGCTGTTAGAAGCTGGTAGAATCCTCTAGCCCTATCTGAATAACAATCTACCATTTTTAATCCACCTTATACTGATTTTCAATCCATTATTTTTACATAAAAGCCAGATGAGTGTAAAGAGAAGAAATTGGATAAGCACTGTAGGTTAATTTTTTAAAGAATTTTACATGTTAAAATCTCAAGACAAAGTAAATGTATGCTAAATTTCCATAGGAAATATCTGCACAGGTAGAAAATGCCATGCATGAATTAATTGATAATTAATTGATAATTAATGTTATTTTGCATCTCTATATGGGAAGAGAAGGCTGCTGCGAGCATGGCATTTACAATCCTTGAAACCTTCCAGAGAAAATTAACATTTACATTATGTAGTTCCTTATGTTTACGCAGTAAGTGCAATATGAAATTTGCTATTGCTTAATATTTGGGCTGACTGAAAAGCTATTGTTTGGGTTTGTTTTTCAATGAAATATTTTCAACTAAATTCTTTCCTTTGTTGAAATACAGTTAGGCTTGGCCAACTTTCAATGGAAACGTGATAAGAAATGTAGGAAGAGATATTTTGGCCATTATATTGCTGCAAAATACCATACACTCATAGCTTTTAGCCCTAAAAGCTAACGAATATACAGTAATATCCCATCCTGTGAATTGATTATAAAGATTTTGCTTCTGTATTCCTGAATTTCCTAATTTTGCTGGTGGCTGCCACTTCTTAGAGATGTTGTAGAACAGTATGACATAAGCTCTCTGGTCAGTTTTTTAAAAGAAGAAATTAGTATTATTTTAAGACATAGAATATGTCGTTGAATTTAAGAGAGAAACAAGAAAAAACTTTCTTAGTGAATTAATGAATGAGATACATTAATATAGAAATTCTTTTTTTTTTCCTTTGTTAAGGAATATATTCATATTCTGGCAATCAATAAAGCTTGGGAGTCCAGCAAATGTATTTGGGCCTGTTGAGTATGTTTGTCTGCCAAATTAAATAATAGACCAGAGACATTGGAACAGGACAAGAGGATGTAGAAGATAAGTGAAAGCAGTGCCAGCTGAGAGGCCTAATGATCTTTCTGGAAAATGCTTTGAACAGCTTGCAGCTGAGATGAGACAAAAAAGTCCATGCAGATATAGAAGCCCATCTGTTTCTGAATGCATTTTCCCACTTCTTAGTGTTTAATACAGATGAAGAATCGACACAGATTCCTTGGTTTGCACGGTGAAAGGAAAACGGGCAAAGATGGTTATGACAGTGCACCATGCTGTCAGATCAGTTTTTGCTTTGTCCAAGCAAAATCCTTCTGCTTGGAGGAACATCAAAGCATTCACTAAGCTCCAAACAGCTCTCCATGTATAACATTCTGATTGAGTAGTCTGAAAATGATCTACAAGACATAGTAGATCCTGGCGAGGAAGAAATATAAACTGGACATAGAAAAGAAATTATTTGGAAAGAATTACTGACAATAAAGTCCTCAAAAATGTCAAAAATTATTTACAATAAAGTCCTCCAGAACAGGTGGGTCTAAGTTTGGAGAAAGAAAAACCTGAATATGCATACCCAGCATCCTGAAGGCATAAGACTGCCTAAAGCAAAAGGCACCATCTTAGTCTCCTACCAGAGTGCAATAAAGTAATTACTGACAGCTGATCAGGAAGTCTATTATTCTCAGTGTTGTGGTGGCCTTCAGAGACCTGAAAGATTAGAGCTGAAATAGGTCTGGCTGAACAATTTGGGTGTAAATCAAGCAATCTGTAAACAGTTGGCAGGTTTTGGGATGCAGCTTAAACTTAGGTGGATTTCATTCTTAAACATTTGTGTTTCAGACACGCTTCCCTAGCAATCTGAATGTACTATATGCTTCTATCCCTACCAATTTTTTTATATGCAATATTGAGGTCAAGACATAGTAGACTAAACATATTTGTTATGGCAAACATGAATTTCACATTAAGATTCAAATAGAAAAAATATTTTAGGTGAAATATTTGGAACGTAGCAAAAGGCAAAAGTTGTAGGCAGTGAAGGACAATGGAATATACTTCCGTGAGAACTGTAGACAAAGAAGGAGCAAATCTAATTATTATTGGTGTCATTATAGGCTCTGCTGTGCCAAGCCTGAGTCACAAGTAGAAAAACATTTTTCAAAGTAATTCCTTCTCTGAAAAATTTACCCACATGGTGAGAGAAAAATGCAGGGATGAAATAAACATGCAGTGGAAAAGAAGGCAGAAGCATATAATAATGAACATTCTTCCTTATTTTAATCCATAGCAGCAGCAGGAGGACGAGAAAAAGATGCCCTTGGGAAAGTGAAGAACATTGGAAAAAAAAAGAAGTGGAAATAAGAGATAGCATAATCTATTTAGGGGTAAATATATGCAGCATGAATGTAATGCCAATCTGATGGAGGGATTCAAAGAGGTAGTGATTCTGTACTGTATGTAAAAGATCAATTAAGATGGAGGAGCCACAAAAAGCAGTCAAAGACAGAACACAGTTACTAGTGCAGAAAGACAGGTTTTATTTTTCAAAACTCAGTTGGGTAGTCACTATAGGCTGTACTCTTACCATGAACAGTCAAAAACCCTAGGCAGAGAAACCACAGGCAGAGGAATCAGCTTTCAGCAGGCATGTATTTGCTGAGATTTATTCTGAGAACCTGGTCCATGGGTCCTCCAGGGTACCTGAAAAAAAGTGCTGAAAGTGTGTTTTACATTTATTATCTCTTACTAAAGTCAGTGTAGTTCAGTTACTAAAGTCTTCAGATAAAGCAATCCACAAGAGCCTAATCACAGCAGGACAACTGCCAAAACAAGATGATTCAACTGTGGTTTTGTGTAGTCAAGCCTTGAAAATCTCCAAATTTTTTTAAGCAATCTCAAAGACTGAGGTTCCACAACTATCCTCATAGTAAAATCTTTTTCCTAGTGTTCAATTTGAAATTCAACTATCCTTCTTTAAAAACACTTCCATCATTTGTACCAGAAGTTTAAAAAGTCTTTTTACTAAAGATATTTTCAGTGCCAGAAACCATATTCCATAGATTCAGATACACTTCTCACAGACTCCTTTTATATTAGGAAAAGAGCAGCAGCACCTAACAGGTAAAGATTTTTAATGAAAGGATCTTGCAGACAGGCTTAGTATTGTATATATGTTATGAATTTGAAATTCAAGAAGTTCTTTCATTTTACATGTTTTATGACAAATATGACACGTAGTCATTACAAGCATGAAGAGTGATGGAAACTCTCTCACTCCAAAACTGAAGGACTGAAATTCCACCTTACCCTCAATTCCTGGTACAGACTGCTGCTGTTATGAGTGAGGTTTAGGTCATTTGAGCTGAGGAATGGAAAACAGCTGAATACAATACTTGCCCTATGTACTGTTGGCCACTAATGCTGGCTCTCCATAGCCCTTAGTTTTAGCTGTCCTTGGAGGAGTGGTATTTGATTACTATAATAATGTCAGTAATAGGTGTATCCTCCCACTCTCTCACCCCAAGCTGTTCTTCAGCCCTGTCTTACTTCTCTCCTCCCAATTAAGCAGACTTCCCAGTTTGAACAAATCTGCTCTAGAATATATTAGTGGGTGTTTGCAATGACTGTCATTTGCAAGAGGAGCACATTTGTCAGTGATAATGGTTTGTTTCTCTGTTTCTCTTCAAACACAAATGGACTTTTCTCCTAGTACCTGAACAGGCCATCTTTTAGCAGCTATCAACAGGGAGGTAGGTAAACAGGTTTTCAATGCTTCCACATTTGTCTTAGCTGTAGAGTTTTGAAATGGCAATCTCTTGCTTAGTAGAGTCCATGTTTTTAGTTTTGTTTTTTAACAAAATTCATGCTCTAGTTCTGCTTCAGAATCCTTCTTGCAAATCTGAATAAACCTTTATATTTCTCTCCCAAATTAGATGATCACAGCATTGGAGCTACATTTGCAGTTTGCAATCTCTAAAGTACATTTTTGAGTATAGAAGTTACTTAAAAAGGAGCTGAGCCTACCCTAACACAACCATCTGCAGCAAGAGTAAGTACTTGGCAACATTAACTGTTTCATAGAAGTTCCTATTAGATATAAATAATCCCATTCTCTGGCAGAGAAAGTCTTCACAGTGGGATCTTTAGTTAGAGGAAAGAAAACTTAAGCTAGTTGCCACATCTAGCAGCATAATGTAGTTATTAAGAAAGTGACCGTATAAAAATGCCACCTCGTTAAATAATGCAACAGCTTGCCCTGTGTATTCTGGGTCAGATTGGCTTACAATGTTTAAAACAAAAACAAACTTTTATTACTCTCTACTCCTGTTAACACGGCTATGCCAATTTATCCATACAAAGCAGCAAGAAATCAGAGCCAAATACTGACTGAAGGATTTAAGCAGGACTTAGGTGGACTTTAAATATGTAAGTCGTTAATACTGATTAAAAATGGAGCTACTGTACACCTCAGTTTTTAACAGAATCCTCTTTCTAACTAATCGGATCACAGAGCTTTTGAAGAACATGCCTGAAACTTCAACACTTTTTAAAGCACTGGCAACTTTGATGTCTCCTGCCTAATGGATGCACAGCCAGATATCCTGGGCATGCCCCTCTGCTTGGGGTATGACTGAGATTTCTGGACAGGCAGCCACCTGGTCAGTCATCTCCTCTCTACTCTGCTGAAGCTTCTGGTGGCTTATTGACATGCACTGCACAGTGGCTGCTTCTAGGCCAGTAAGCTGAATGTGCTCTGGACTGTGTTCCTAGGCCACTGGAGAGGAAAGTCCCTCATCCATACTCTTAAACTGTCTTTCAGAAAAATGTTGCAAGGAAAGCTCGTAATGGCCATGTGTTTGTGCAGAGCTTACCTCAGTAGATACACTTGGAGAAAACCACTGAGTGACGGACCAGTGGAGAAAGACAGATCTCACAGTGCTCACCTGTGATCTTGGTGTGTAGGTCGTCAGTGTTGTAACGACTCCAGTCTTTCCATGCATGCCCACCATCAGAGGCTGAACAACCTCAGGAACTTCAGGGTTGGCAACTGTACTGCCTGCAACCTGCAGCCGTGCTGTGGGTCAGATGGGAGAAGGGGGTGTTGAAGAGGTATGTTTTGAACGCAGATGTCTGATTGTATTTGTGTTTAATAGAACTGGATTTTATAATTCCTATTCTGTTTTAGCTAATTCAGATATAAAATTGTCAGCACTGAAAAATCTAGTTTGGTTTTATTATGATTCTATTATGAAAGATAATAGTACATATGCTAAGAAGAACTCTAGATGTAGATTTATTCTTAGACATAGCAGTTAGGAAGTCATTCTTCTTCCTTTAAAATTATATATGAATAAAATCTTATTTGATATACAGCTACTGATAGTCTGTGAATAAGGAACTATTCATTTGTCTCCTAAAGCTATTGGACATGCAATTTGTTCATTACAATAAATATAAAACTAAACTTATTCAGTTTCATTGCCTCACTAAGGTTTTCCACACTCTTTTCTTCATATCTCAAGCTGTTAATATTACAGAATTTTCAGTTCCTGGGATCTTTAAATTTAGCCAGGCTTTCCTATAAATCCTACCTTTTGAATTCTTCAATTATTTTGGTCCTAGCTCTGGCTGACCCAGGTGTATAGTATTAACAAACAAATAGATGAAATGCAAATAAGAAGGTGTGATTTGCTACAAAATTACAATGTTCATGTGCTCTTATTCATATCATATCTCTTATGTCAATAAATTATATTTCCAATTCTGCTATTTTTATAGTAAGTGAAGCTAACATTTAAATGGAGAGAGACTTGATATGGTAAAGTCTAAATCATAAATATAAAGGTATACATAAAATCACTTTTTCTAATCAAAAAAGACACTTGTCAGTATAGTTACAATCTATGACACCTACTTTCTATGGGATTTACTGTAACTCCTCTACTATGCATTTTTAGAATGAGTTATGTAAAGCTTTTGCTATAGTTTTTTGCCTGTGTAAGTTTTAATACCTGTTTTCAACTTCAAAAATCTTTGGATTATTTTTTTTTCCTTTCCAGAAGAAAAACACTGTACTTTGATTCACTGAAATTATTGCTATGGGTAATTTTGGTTATAAAAAATGTATGTTATGTAATTTATTTTTAAGCACTTCTAAAGGTCTACAGTGCTGATTCAGAGATAATGGTCAGTTGTATGAAATGACACTTAAAGCAACTTCTGGAGGACTAGTATGTAAACTTTAAATGTTACTATTCTAAGCAATATTTCTTACAGAAAATAAAAGGCATAGTTGGATAGGAATAAATTACTAACTTTGATAAAGTCAGAATGAGGTATGAAAAATCTTACCCATAGGGCTAGAGAAATATCTACTGGTTTATGCTAGAAAAATGCTGCATACATGGGAAATCTACATGGAAATAAATCCTGTCCCCTCAAAAACTTATCATTCTTCTAATTCACCATGGAAATAAGCAAAGTGTCTGAAAACACACATACATGTCAGTCTTTATTGTTTATTAATTTCAGTTTACGTGTTTCACTATGATAAACTTGTAATATTAAAATTGTGTGTTTTAGTTTAAACATGTGAGAATGAACACAAGAATAGAAGGCTTAAACAACGAGATTTAGAGACAATCAAAAGGGAGTGATGCATTGTGGTCTGAAGGAGGTTTTTTTATCCAGTAAATACTGTCTGAAACACAGTGGTCTTGTGATACTTGTCCCTAATTTCACTGCAGCCAGATTTCATCAGGCAAATGGCTACTCTAAGGAAAGTAAATGTAAACCTAGTTCTCACAAGCATTCAGCTATCATTGACAAAAGTGGAAATTCTTAGACCTTGAGGTCAGACCTGGGTAAATAGTTCTGTTTAAGTCCCAAAAATTCAACCTGAGAGTTGGACATGTCTCTAACGTCAAAAGTACAGGTTAACCATTTTTAAAACAAGAACTCAAAACCAATTTCTAGTGGGGATTTCCAAAATGCTGCTTCATTTGCTACCACGAGAAAAACCTTGTATTGTAATTTTTGCAGGTTCTGGAGGAACAGCTTGAACCAATTTTAACTGACGAGCCAAGGTGGTTACTATTGACAGTTAGTCTTCCCACTTACGTTATAAAATTCATTAGTGTGGATACTGTCTTAGCAGCTGCATTAGTACTTCACACTGCTAATAACATTTAGATAAGTGTTCAGATGGCTTTTTTTTTAACTTGGAATTATAAATATCCATAGTCACTATTCCTCATTAGTCCATTCTCTCTTTTTGCATCTTGCTGAGGCTTTTTAATCTTGTTGTATAAAAAAAACCATTGAGTAACACACTTCTTTGGGGAGTGATGTTTCATTTCCTGTTGTTCAGATGTGGATTTTTTACTGTGGGGAAAAAAAAAAAAATCAGATGAACTCAGGTAAAACTGTCCAGATCATCAAAGATATTGCCTCATACTTTCTATGTTTACAGTGATGACAAATCTGTAAACTTAGTGAAGTATGTTAATGACCCAATTCTGTAGTACTTCAGCTTCAGAACTCTTATTTCTTGATAATGAGGGCTTTGAAATGTAGATTAATGGCTAGAGTTGACCCCTGTCACTTGACAATGACATATTTCTTACAATAGCAGAGAACAGTCTTTCCTTTCAATAAATGCTTCAATTCAAGATGGTTATTTGGGAAAAAAAAAAAAAAGATTGGAAAGAGCTATATATAGTGTTATCCACTCTGGGTAATATCTGAGGTCAGATGAATTGCTAATAGACCCAAACTCTTTCTTAAATTAGCTATTGGCATGACCCCCTGAAAGGCTGACAACTTTCATGACGTCCTCTTATGAATATTTATGTATTTATGATGTAGTTCAGAAGTCATAAAGGTAGGGCCTGTGGTTCAAAGTCTATTGCCAAATGCTCTCAACATCTAATAAGGTAATTCTATTCCCATTAAATCCTGCTGGGAAGAATTTATGGGCTTAATCTTCAAATGTTGCATAGGTTATAGAAGAATATTCAAGCAGCTTACTTTTACCATGCTTACTATAAAGCAAGGAGATTCTCTCTGTTCTTGTGTGTACCTTTAGGCTATTCTCTGCATAAAACAATCCAGGATAGAAAAATTAATACATTGTGCTTTCTCTGTAAGAACAACTATAGTGGTTCAGAAAAAAACAAACAAAACAAAAACTTCCTCTAGCCTACTAGATTAAATCCTTTTTTTTTTTTCTTTTTTTTGTTTTTCTGTCATGGCTAGTTTAGGAAGGAGGATAATAAATACAAAACTGAGAGTGATACTTTCCTCAGGGTGCAAACTGCATCTTGGGGTTCTTCCTGAGCCAAACGTTGCATCTTCATCATTGTGTTTAGTAGCCAGTGATGGATCTTTCTTATACACATTTGTTTAATCTCTTTTAAACCCATTCATATTTATGACAAAATATCCAGAAGCAGAAAGCTCCACAGACTTATTATGCACATTGCAAAAGAGTTCTTTCCCTGTTTGCTTTTAATTTGATGCCTCATGGTTTCATTTAGTTCCCTCCAATGGTGGTATTACAAGAAATAATGAACAATTATTCAACCTTCAACTTCTTTGCCATGCTTTTTTCACATGCCTCTTCAACAGTCTGAACAGTTTTCTAAACTGAAAATTTATAGTCTCTGTTTGCATAAAAAGAAGTTTTTCTATTTCCTTTGAGTACCCTTGTTACCTTTTGTATCATTCCTTTTCTTATCTATTGTATCTAATTTTAGTTGGGAAAAAAGAATGAACAGGACATGATAATCAAAATAAGTTTGCACCAGAGATCCATATACTGATATAGTGATAATTCTAGTTTTGTTCTCTATTCTCATCCTAATAATTCCTAGCCTTCAATTTTCCTTTTTGAATAATCATTGAGAAAATTATTTCAAGAACGTATGACTCCAAAATCTCTTCTTTCAGGGGTAGAAGTTTATTCAGAGTTAATCATTTCTATCTATAGTGGGTTTGATTTTACCATGTACATTATGCATATTCTTGTCAATTAGTTTTGTTTTGCATTTTTTGACCACAGGGGATAATTTTGTATTATTTGCAGATTTTTCATATCACTGTTCAGTATCTTTTTCAGACCATTTAAGAATATTCTGAGTCCCTAAAACATTTTTGTTGGGACTCTGCTGACAATCCCCTCTATATTGTATAAATTCCTAACACATTTTACTGCTGTCAGCTATTGATCCAGAAAATAAATTTCTCCCTTTTTTTTCCTCATGACAACTTAATTTCCTTAAAAGACATCAATACAAATTTTTGAAAGGCAAGAACATTGTATTAGCTGAAGAACCTTCCTCATGTGGTTATTGAGTCCTTCAGAAAGTTCACACCTCTCAAATTTGAGAGATATTAATTTTAAAATCGTCTCAATTTTGTTACATTTATCTACTTGATTATGAATACTACTATGTAATATAGTTTCTACCAGTATGCCTGACCTGGAATTTGTAGTCACTGGCTCGTGATCTTTATTCTTCTTTAAAAACAAACAAACAAACAAAAGCAATCAAAAAACCACCCCTTTTTTTCTCTTTCCTCTGACAGTAGACGACATAAATATAGATAATAGATAAAGAAAAAAAGAAACTGTGAAATGTATAACTGAGGAGTTTGCTTGAGCAACTGAGCAACTGAGCAACTGAGGAGGATTGCTTTAGCCCTGTTACATTAATGCATTTGGTTCTACTGATTTGTTTTATACATAGTGTGAATTGGTTCCAAAATGTCTTCTGTTGACATTGTCTTATGGAGTAGGTGAGGTAAGCCAAGTAGATGACTGATTCAAGAGATTCCATTTCTGGTAATATTTATACACCTCCCAGGGAAGATCCATACCTCTTCCAGATCCATGCAAGACACACACATTGCTTGTTACCGCTTCTCACACTTAAGAGGCACAGTCTAGCCTGATTCTGAGTTTGTTTGCTTTATGCACATACATGCATGTACATTTATGTATGTATACATATGTATATTTAACATTGTTATATGTATACAAGTTTCATATATGTATATTGTATATGCTTTATGTTCTACATATATAGAAAAGAGTTCAAGAGTGATATAGAGAAAAGGGTCTCATTGACTTGATTCATATTAACAATCTGGATTTAGGGAAAGTAGTGAGGCAAATGAGAAGTCTTTGGCTTTCATATATTTAAAAGATCCATTTTTTTGTTTCTGGACAATTCTTATTTTCCAGCATTAGAAAAGATCAAAACATCCTTTCAATTGATTGTTTTTAGCACCTGTGTACATACATACTAAGAAAAAATGGTATATGGACATCTAATGACTTGACCTGCCTTTTTCTTTGTCTTTCAACCTCAATGAACAAAGAGGTGTGAAAGGAGCTAAGAAAGTTATTATGAACCCTATCACAAAACAGACATGATATTACTGATATTTTTATGGTTTAACAATAGTAAAGAACAAAATCCTTCACAAGGGAAAAGCAAAAGCTCGTTCACAGTGTCTTTATCACAAAGAAACAAAGGTTATCTGTTAAAGAAAATTGGGTTATGGGCTCCAAGTATAAATATATGACAGGTTCAAATAGCCATTTGAAAATTGTCTTCAAACATATTTCCTGGCATTGTGCTATGACTTTCATTTTTGTAACTCAACAAAGCCTCTCAGTAAGAAATTGCAGAAAATTTGAACAGAGCCATAAGCTATTAACTAGTGTTAAAAATAACCACTATCTTCAGAGAGTTCTTTGCTGCTTGCAGCTACAGATGGAACGTGCTGTTTCTTAAGGAACACAAGAAGCAGTGCTCATTATATAAAACAGTGTTGACTTAGAAATAAATTGAAATCACTCTTGATCAGAACATTTCTTTAGAACTAGTAACCCCATTATGTATGATTAGCTCCATTTGTTTTCTTGTTCATTCTTCACAATTTTTTTTTTGTCTTCAGAATTAGGATTATGGCCATAACTGAGAAAAGATTCTGGAAACTTAAAGTATCCTTCATATTTTCTTGGGAGTAGCTTCTGCTCTCCTATTGTGTTGAAAATACAGAAAGCTGTGTGGAAACCCTGCTGTTTTTCAGGGAAATTCCTATAATTTGAAAGGCAATAAGTAAATACAGTAGTAGGCACAATGTCTAATTGTTCAGACTACATATTGCCTTTTTTTTTTCTACAAAGAAAAACAAATAGAATTTCAAGATATTTTAAAAGAAGGAATATCAGTTAGATGCAGAATAACATTTTTTTTCTAATGTCTTTTGCAGTTCGTACTGCCTCATGCCTGTAACAAAATCTTACTAGTATTTTCCTCTTCAAAGTCAGCTCATCATATACAAAGCAAGTATTTCTAAGAAAATAAAAGCTGGTAAAGCTATGAAGATTCTCACAGACACTACCATCTTTCCCTAAGAATTTTAGTGGTAAGTATATGAGACTATCTTAAGAGTGCCATAAGTATATCTATACTTTGAATCTGCTAGTCTGAACAGATACACCTCTTCAACATCTTTTTAATAGAGTTTTAATAAGGCATGCATAAGTTAATGGGTCACATTAGAGAGATCATAAAAGTCAAGTAGCTTTCCTCAAAGCATTGCTTTCTTATGTTTTTTTAGTCAATAAATATACCTTTTGAAATTAAGTATGAATCAAAAGAGACTTTTTCCTTCCTTTCATCACCTCCCTTGCCTCAGTACTGCTGCCCTTAATCTTTTCTTGGACTTCCTTGCCAAACTATAAATGAATAAGGCCTCTACCTCTGACCACTTCTCTACTGAACTGAGCTCATCAACCAGAAATCGTTACAACCTATGTATAAAACATCACAAATATACTCTCAAGTTTATCCTGGAACATGAGGTCACTTAACTGAACTTCTCATTTTCATTCTTCAAAGAACTCAAGATACGAGCCTGTAAGCTAGTGAGCCTGTAAGTCTGTGAAATCCTCCCCTTCATATACATAAAGTGATACAGTTGCATGCATCAAGGTCAGCAAGCTGTTTTGGTTCTTAAAGACCTACTGATAAGAATGTCACAGTGCCTCTCTTCTCATGCTGTTCTGTCACTGACACATGCCTACGCTGCAACTGTACCTGGTTTTACTGATTGTATCACATGGGTGCCTCTAAAGGAGCCTTTTTCCTCCAACCTCTTCTTTGTAGACTTCTTACCATAAAAACATGTGCTATAGGTTTTAAGTTTTGTTTTTGAAAAATACAGCGAAAAACATTTATCGGAAAAATCAGTTCTTGGTTGTCATTCCTTCCTGAAGTTATTTGTGTCATCCAAGTGGCTCGTGGTGCTCATGGATGATGCAGATCTACTTTGATCATCCAGCCTACCTTCCACGCACAAAGGACAAATGGGATTCTGGATACCATCCCAAGAAGTATCCCATCTCAGAGCCTAAACAAAGAAGAAATGTGTATGAAGCCTAGGGCCAGAAGAAATTCCAGGAATGTATTATTTCTGTTACCCCCCATTAGGTAACCATAGCTTCAGAAATGTGCTCCATATCTTCCTTAAAGTGTTCACCCTACAATCCTTCTCCCTTGTACAAAAGGGCCACGCAGCAGATTCACAAGTGCTCTTATCCACTCGCTGCTTTGAAGGACAGCAGCTTCCTATTGAATTTCTAGACATGCCAATGGACCACTCATTCATGGCAAATGCCACTCAGGTGAACAATCCTTCCTAGAGAAGTGAAAATCTTGACCTTGGAGAAAGCACCTGCTATGGCAGAGAGTGTGGCTGTAATATACCTTTTCAATATTTTGGTGTAGAGCACACTCATTCCCCTCTGATGCATAACACAGTGTACTTTTTCCTACTCAGGTCTGCCCAGACAGGCTGCTCACCATTTAGGGTAATGGCTTAGCTGATGAAGTAGACCCTGCAAAAGCCCATGCGTATGGTCAAGTTGCAGAGCAATACTGTGTAGGGTGGTGTGGGCAGGGAGAGGCCCATGGCTACTGTATTTCAGATTGTAGCAGTAGATGACAGGATGTTTGGGTGGAAAATGTTCTTACCAAAAGCCTATGTAAGTATGTGGTAGAGCACTTAAATAGCAAGAAAAACCAACAGCCCTTCACAGGTTTACCAAGTGGCATTCTGTGGCATTCACTCCTGTGGTTAGATAGCACAAGCTGTTCAGAAATCTGACTTGGTTGCAAAAGTTTGAAGATAATCTTGCAGATTAGTGTGGATATCGCTACTCCTTCTTTGGCATTTATTTAGCATATCCATTGGCTTCCGAAAGTTCTAGTTATGCATAGCTCAGACTGGTCAAATATTAATATTTCGTAGTGGTATAACTTATATCCCACAATCAATGTCCTATATATCCCTGAAAGAGCTTAACATATGTTTATTCTGGATGAATTATCTTTTATGAAAAGGAATAAAGGAGAAGCCTTAATTGAGATTCTTCTTTTGTTTCTGAGCTTTCTTTGAGTTTCTTGAGTTTCCTTTCCTTACTGGTCTTCTACCTTATATGCATGATATATTCTTATTACACTCTCAAAGAGAATATCTTGATGTGACAAACCTTGATTGTAAAATACTGAAATGTTTTCCCCCAGATGTGAATCCTAGAAGAATCACAATGCCACTTTTTTATGCCATAAGCTTGCTATCTTTCTCTTAATCTGTCGTCAGAATAATACTCTGCTTCTGCTTGGTACAATGAAAATTATTAGTTCACTGTCACTTAATCTGTCTACTTATTCTCTGTCTGGATAAAGATTTAAATGTATAGATAAAGAATCACTTAGCATATCTAAAAAAAGGGAAGTAACATAACAGTAATCCTTAAATCAGCTTTACGTGCTGCCTCAAAACGGCTGAATACTTTGCAGCATTGAAATAGTAAACAGCAAAACTTTTCTTAAATTCATTACTGCTCTTCCAGAGCAGAAGACCTTCTGATTTTACTCTGAGGTTGGCACACACATATACAATGGTCCAAAGTAAAAAAAAAAAAAAAAAAAAAAAAAAAAATCAGAGACCAATCCTTTAAAGTCTGGCTAACCTACTTTCTAAGTCAGTGACACTAAAAGAGTTTATTTGGTTTCTTGGAAACATGCCAGTGCTTCTGTCCCCTTACTTCTTGAAACACACTGTGCACAGAGTAGCTGCCAACCCAGATGAATCGCACACTAGGGGGAATAGCTGGGAATAAGCAGAATATCTAAAATAAGAATTTGGAATAATGGCAGGAGAGGAAAACAAGCACAATTTTCTACATTGTGGTTCGCTCTTAACCACTTTCCAAAAGCTTCACATATTCTGGAAAATATGCTACAGAAGAGGTGTAGTGACTTGGGCTGCATCCAAAGCTCATCACTGTCGATGACTTTTGACTACCAAAGATTTGGATCAGGCCCCTAGCTCCAGTATTCAGGGCCTCACGTGCTACGGAAATACTCAAAACAGTCTACACATGCACAGCATGAATGTTGATGCATAAGTCGAAAACCGAAATCTAGAACGCCCCTGCCTAGAAGCTGCCAGGCAGCAAGAGCAGAGATTGCGTGACTCCTCGTGCACGCTCCCTCTCTTTCTTTCCGAGTTGTCTATGCAGCTCTGTCATCTCAAGGCTAAAAAATTCAGCAGCTCTTTCACAAGCCATTCACCTTACACACAACTGGAACAGATTGCTGAAAAAATTTATGAAGTTGACTTGTTTTTAAGACAGATGAGCAGTTTCTCCTATGGCTACAACATGAACATTCATCTTGGAATTTGGGACAGGCTTATTTCATGCCCTTCTAGGCAAAGGACGGAGTATTTTCCCCTCTCTCTCTAACTGTTATAGGCATTTCAATGCGCTATGGGAGGGAGAAGGGATATTTCCAGCTTTCTGTTAAAACAAGATTACTGTACAGCAAAGAATGCAAGATTTATTGCTTTGTTTATATATACAAAACAAGATTGCTTTTCTTTTTTCTGTTTGCTAGCTCAGAGGCTGCCATGTAGGTTGTCCCTTATAAGGGTTTATGGAACAGTCATTGCACAAAAAAAGTGTGTAAAATCTGTTTGGCGAAGCATCAGTATTCAGGTCATTTACCAGTGTCTTAATCATTTACTATGAGCCATGTTCATGTATTCTATTTTACTTTTTGTTTTCTTTCTGTTCAGTCCTGACTTTTTCATATAGTTCTCCCCTTTCATAGGATAGGGTAGAAAGTTACTCTGTTTCTCGCCAAACATCCTTCATAGTAAATCCAGACCATTTTGTAGAGACTACCATAGCATGATGAATAAAGTCCTTTTGTCATGTGCTTTTTTACCTCAGAAAGTCTTACATTTTTGTCATGAATATTCTAACCACTTCACAAGAGTAAGAAGAGGGTTGAAGTTACACTTTAGAAGCAAATGGCAAGAATTGTATTGATCTCATTGACCCTGTTGAGGTATGCCTATGAGTGCTAGATGAATGCTTGTTAAATCACATCTATCTAGTTACATAGAAGGGTCAATGTCAGGTCCAGACTTGTGTTATTCATGAAGCTTCTAAGACGTTACCAAGGAAGAACTGGACATCTATCGATTTTTATATGGAAAGCTGGGCACTGGAATCGGAATCAGAGATTGGGGTTGCAGAAGGGTATATCAGCATCAATTTTAGGTGCCTAAGTCTTTTATTAAATCTAGATCTAAATGCACTAAATGTGATTTTGCCTTCATCAGGCTGTCAGGTAAGGAAGACAGAAGTCTAGTGGATTCTCAACTGTTCTGTAAACCTACTCCTGATAGGCAGGTTTATATAAGAGTTTCAAGTCAGCTTGTGATGTGTTTGTGGATGGTTCCCAACCTTGTCAGATGATGTCAGGATTACTGTCCCCTGGACAGCCTTTAGTCAATGCTAGTATTGTAATATCACTCCAAAGCGAGATGACATTTTGGCCAACACGGCCATCCCACAGGGTGCCACTTGAGTCTTTGGTAAGGGGAAGAACAATGTCAAATGTCCCCTATGACTCTGGTAAAACCTGTACCTAATGCAAGTGTGTATCCTTAGAACTCTGAATGTGAATCAAAACCTCTCTTAGTCCCATCCTTGAAAGTGAAATATAATAAAATGCAGATATGATCTTGGTGAATTCAGCCTTCAGTACTTTGTGTCTTTGTTTAACAGGAGATTTATGGAAATAGGAATAAGCGGGAAAAAATGTCTCCAAGTCACCAGCAGTGTTACTTTATTGTTAGCGTTAGCTCAGCTGTTATGAGAAATGGCTAGCTCCTTTGGCCAGTTGAAATGCAAGACTATTTATACCACAAAATAATCTAGGCCTGAGCCTCGGCTTACAGATATAACACACACTTTCTCAAGCATTCTATTCACTCAAATCTGTATATTTTATGTATATTTTGTTTTAATACTACAGTCTAGCTAAGACACT
This sequence comes from Eudromia elegans, assembly GCA_003342815.1. Lineage (NCBI taxonomy): Eukaryota > Metazoa > Chordata > Aves > Tinamiformes > Tinamidae > Eudromia > Eudromia elegans. The sequence goes on along the minus strand of PTEX01000056.1, from coordinate 3,382,457 downwards.
CACTACAGCAAAAATAGTAATGTTATTTGGCACCCAATAGCAATCTATTCCTAGGTGACATTATTGTCCTATCACCACTATTTTTTCCTGTCTTGAATATTTATTGCTCCTTTCTCAACTTCCTCCAGCTTTATTCATTCTCTCTTCTTTCCTCTTTTAACAGAGAATGAAATCTTCAAGATTAGGACTCAGCATTCGTATATATGCATTACTATATTTCTTTCATATCTTAATAAGTCTACAAGGCATAGTATAATATTTCCTCTCTTTCAGCTCCTAATATACATTCTCACTTCTTAATTACTATTTTTGGTCTCTGGTGCATAACAAGCAGATACACCAGTGTATTATTTGAAAAAAAACACCCCTATGTACATAACATATTATACCAGCACCTAAAAAAAAAAAAAAAAATGGACAATCATCAAAAGATAAACATGTGTATTAGAAAAGGATTACATTTCTTTGCTGTATAAGATCTTCCATTTCAAAATCCTTCCAAAATCTTGCTTAAAGAAATTTCATATTTCACAAGTCCTTTTTTTTTTTAAAAAATACAGCATCATAGGCATAAATCCTAAACATTTTTTTTTTGAGATGTCATTATTAGGAGAGCAATGGTTGCAATTTGTGATTGCATATGTGTATGTTCCTATGTATACATTTGTGTAGTCCCACACGTATGTGTGCATAGTTATAGAGTGCCATCTACTGTCATGTGAGCTTTACCAGTATTGTTTCTGTTAAGATTTTAGAAACAATAAAGTTTTTGAGGCTTTTTCAATAAGTGTTCACTAACAGATAAAGCACATTTTTAAATTGTAGGAAGAGTGGAGGTGATTTTGTTCTATGTTTGAATACATTCAGTCTTCTACACTGTATTCGGCTTTAATTCCTTTCATTGCTTAACTTCCTTGCGTTTCCTGGGTGACCTCTTTGTGCAGCCTCTCTTTTTTTTTAGGTCACAATTGGAAAAGTACTTTTATGACAGACTTGCATAAAATACTTTTGAGCTTCTCAAAATGGCAGCCTATTCTGAGCAAAAAGGTTATTCTCTTATTGGGCTAGAAAAAAATTACAGAGACTCCAGGCATGACACACATAACAGCAGAGGTGTTCTTTCAATCTCCTCCTGTGGAACTGAAACCCAGACTTGCTCTTCAGGAGAAAGGCCTGCCATAAGAATGGGATCTTTGAATAAATGACATTATGTGAAAATGTAGGTGCATATAACTTTTGTGCCAGTTTTTAAATGGAGTTTGAACTGTTTTCTCACTAGAAAAGGTTATCTAAAACATTTTAACGTTGAACCCCATTTTGCAGCATTGTCTTAGTTTTTATTTTGGATTAGGTAGAAGCGATCACACAGCTGAAAGTTATATAAACTGAAGAGCCAAGGAAAATCACAAGAAGATACTTGCACCAGTGCCTAAGAAAGCAAAAAGAAAAGCAAGTTTGTAGTATTCTGGACAAGTAGACTGCTTACTCCCTTTAGCAAAATAGCCAGAAAAAGCATTTTCCTGTATCTGATTGTAGAACTAAGATTCCTACACTACTGCGGCGTCTCTGTGATTTTGTGCTCTATGAAATGCGTTTCTGCAGAAATATCGCAGCCTTGACACTCTAATTGGATGGCATGGTGTACACTTACTATTTATGTATTTTCAAAAACAATCCTGACTTCTACTATTTTCCCTTTTTTTAGCATTGAGATGTAGATACACGTACCCTCATTTTTAGAGTTGCCAATCCTCAATATTTTAGTTGACTTAGATGTTTTAGCACTCAGCATATAAAAGTGGTTCTTAATCTAGGTATCTAAAGAAGTGCTAATAACTATGGGTAGGGTTTGAAATGCAATACCACCTTTTCATTTATTCTCCTTTCCCTGAATCATTCCCTTTTGTCTTTAACTGCACTTTTCAACCAGTTATATAGCACTCACATTTTTGTGCCTGACATCTTAATGCAACACATTTAACTTTATGTTTTTTTTCTCAATATATGTTTGACTATGTATTCTTATGTGAAATAATCAGTATGTGAAGGACATCTCTTTCATTGAAAGTTATCCTTCTCAATTTTTCACTTTCTTCTGAAAGAATATGGTATAAAATCTTATTTTAGAGACTGTTTTAATATGAAACCTATTAATGTGTTCTTCATGTTGGGTAAGAGAAAAAAAAATCACATATGGAAATTCATAGGTATGTTTCCTTTCGATGCAGAATATCCAAAACAGTATTGTTGAACACTCAGCTCATATCAGATTGAAATATAAACATAAATATAAACATAAATCCATCCTCTAACAGAGAGGACACATTCTCACTCTTTTTAAAACACAATTATGTTCTGTAGGAAGATGGTAGAAACACCAAAGAGGTAGGTCCTGGTATTATAAAAAAATCTTCCTATTTTTAATTCAAACAATTTTATGAGCAATAGCCAGATTCAACTTCCAGCAAAAAAAAAAAAAAAAAGTGGAATAACTTTCTTTTCAGAATTTTGCTCTATCTGTAGGTCTTAAAAAACTTACTGTAATACCTCTAGAAAGGTACTGAAAGGTACTACTCTAAATAAAAAAGCTAAGGACAAAAGTGTTTAGATCTCTAATTACTACTGAAAACAGGAAAGCCAGAAATTAATGAAACTTGAAATCTTCAAGTATTTTTCGGTCTCCAAGTGTTTTTACAGATATTGTCTCTCTGAGTATATACAGAGACATAATATGTAAGCAATAAATGCTGTTTTCCTTGCTGCTGCTTCTTCAAAAAAGAAAAAAAATGCTCTTTTTATGTGCAGAAATTTGTTGTGATTCTTTTTACTGTATATGTGTTCATTTAGTAATTGCCTTGACCAAGTAACAAATTTCAGTGAATTTCATTTTTTCTTGTAATTGGAATATAAGCACATTATACAATTGTTGAGATCTACAAAGTGTCAGAGAGATGTCACAATGAAATTAATGTCTGTGCAAGACAGGAGAGATCATTCTGTAATTTTCTTACCATATCAAATATCAAGGTCAGATCTTATTATACCAATAATACAATGAAAGACAAAGAAATCTGGGAGTATTCTTTATTTGGCTTTATGGGACCACGCTTTTCACTACATCACATCAATTAGAAGAAAAATGACTATTCTATTCCCAGTGTGCAAATATTTCTTTCCTCTACAGAGCCCTATTATTTTGATTCATACACTTACCATAGCTGCTGCCATCATCAAAACAAAGGCATTCACTCTGAAGAAAAGAGATCATCTTGCTATCTGAAATTAAGCAATTTCTGCTCAGAAATCTCGGAATGGCATCTTTAGGATTTTAGAAGGCCCTTGAAGAACAATTCTGTTCTTTAGACACCTAGCGCTCTTCTCTCATTGCCACTGGATACAGCACTAACCAATAAATTATTACTGGCTCTGGAGAAGGGTTAAGTTTAATAGTATTCTCAAACATAATGCTCAAAATAAAAGCATTATGATACATAGCAGCCTTACAGCAATAATTATTTTAATGCATTCTGCATTGTTTTTATTCATCTCTTCTTTTCATGCAGTTGACACGTTTAGTGATTTTTTTTAAGCTTTTCATTAAGACATGGTTGGGAAGTAAGAAGAGCTGGTTTTGCTACTGTTTTTGTTGTTTTAATGAAAGCCAAGAAATACGTTAAGTTACTGGAAGTGGACAAATTTTAAGAAATGTACTAGGTAGGAGACAAACCACAAAACTATTAGAATTGCTAACCCTCTTACAGCTTCAGCTTCAAGAAGATATAATGTTTTTCATTTTGATAATAACTAGTTGAATATAATACCTAGAATTAAATTTCAGTTCCAGTTAATAGTAAAACTCTTTAATGCTTAGAAGAGGCCTTTCTAAACATTATGGTCACATAAAGTAGAAAGTTCTAAAAGAAATAATTCATATTCAGCTATTCCAGAGATAGAAAATAGAATTGTAATTACATAATCAAATGAGATAGCCAATAAAAGGGAGAAAGATCTATTTTAAGAAACTTAATTTATGTCTAGAATTAATAGATATGGAACAAAAAATACAGGAATGAAGTTCTTTTGCTAGTTTAGAAAGCTTAAAAGCGGAGCTTCAGGCCATGCAGTATATTTTACTCTAGTCACTTTAAACATAGTCATTTGGTCTCTTGGTCACCTATTTCAGCAGAATGATAGAGAATGACAGAAATTGCCTGAGAATGCATTTCTCCCAGAACCCTGTGGGATGGAGAGTTGAACTGGTGTCTGAAGGCGCCTGCCTTTCTCTGACTCTATCAGCGAACCACAAACTTATATTTGATTCCTAATATTTAGATGACTAAAATTAAGCAAGATAAATTCCATCTCAAGTTGAATACTGTCCCATGTAGACAGAAACATGAAAAAAGTCTGTGAGTTGAGAGATAATGGGAATATCTGCTCTTCTTGTGCCAGGGTTGCACCTAATCCTTTGGTCTGCAGCCAAGTCCCGAGTATGAAAGGTACACTGCAAACACAGAGGAAGAAAATACAGCCTGCCTTGAAATTTTATTCCTTACTTCCTTACCACTGAAAATATTACTAGCTCTGCCAGAGCAGAACTGAGATTTCCACACCAATCTGCTGCAGAACTATGGTCTTGGTCATTTTTCAGTAATAAGTTTTCTAATGCAAAGAGAGAATATTTTAGAAGTGAAAAATGTTAGTGCATTATATTGATACCTTGTTTCAAGCTTGAGTGCATAATCCTGCTAACTAAAAAGTTTGAGAAAAGGTCAAACTTCTCTCAAAAGCTCAGAATACTTAAAAGATAGAATATTTCAAGAATGGCATTGATGAACATTTGGACTCCAGTCTTGTGTTTACTGAGCAGAAAGCTTAAAGTTTCTGTGAAGCTATAGGTGAGCTATACCATCCCAATTTCCCATTATGGTAGGTGACAGTATCCTTTCTTAATAAGGGTAGTTAGAGATGCAAGGCTAACATCAAATAAAATCATATAAATTTTAGTCCTAGTGGTACTCTTGATTCAATATGGCTTATCTTCCTTCTCCTTCAAGACCTATTCATGTAAGCGCTGAATATCAGGGACTGCATTATACCAGCTACATTATATTAATTAGTCTTCAAAAGTGTCAGTGACACCTACAGGAATTAAAAAATTTAAAGCTATATCACTGTTAAACAAGCAACATATCAGACAGAAAGGGTAACAGATTTTGTCCCCAGTTCTGTTTGCTTCTAGTTGTCAAATTTTCAAATAACTGCACAGAACAGAACCTCAGTACTGGGGTGGTCATTATAAATTGTTTTATTTTCAGTTATGAAAATGTTATAAATTGCTTGTGTCTGTGAAGCATGCATTGTTAAATGCAGTAGCTGAAGTGTAATTGGACGTACAGTCATCTAAGATGACACTTCAGGGAGTAATATACCTGTGACTGTAATGAGTTAAGAGGTGTATTGAATCTGAAAGCAACTAGTCTGGTCCAATTTTTTAGCTGACATATCAGTGGAAAAACTGAAAATCATGCATTTCTAGGAAATGCTTCTGGACACCTCCAGAAGTATACGAGCCTCCTATTAAAAGGTTTAGATCAATTATGGTGGAAAATTAAAAACTGGTGATTCATTTTGTTGTTACAGAAGAAATAACAGATTGCATGGAATTTATAAATTATTCTTTTTGTCATAGAGTGCATAATGAATCACAATTTTTGTTCATCATTTGCTTGTTATTAATCTAACAAGCACAGTGATGACATACTACTTTTTCTATGGTTCTGTTTTTTTACTCATGTATGTATTCTTTTTTGGGCTATATGTATTCACCAGGGTTACTGAGAGGAATATAGAGTTGGGGTAACAAAAGAGCAAAGAAAGTAAGTCCTTTTTAATTTCCTTTTTCTTGATTTATATGGCAGCCTGCTCAGCAGAAAAAATGTCTCTCTTACACACACAGTCCTGTATGCTGCTTTAATGAGGCCGAAGACTTCAGCATAGTGGTTGTGGGCTCATCTGAGATGCAGCTGCTTGCCTGGTTGGAGAAACATGCGCAGAAGGTATACATCCTATCTCTAGCTAATACGCAAGCATTTGTAGTGGTACATTAGTGTTTACATAGATAATATTTATTTACATGTATTTCGAAATATAAAGCATCAGACCTCTCTCCATCTAACAATTGCTGTCATTCCAGGACCTATTTTAGAGATTTCTCTTTCTCTGGAAAAGCAGAGAAAAAAAGCCATTAAACATGGAAGTTTGCTAAACTGTTTCTTTCTGAAGATATCCGTGGAGTCTGTTAATATATATTAAAGCTCACATGTAAAATATATTCCCTTGACTTCAAGAGAATTCGTCTATTATTAATGCTGCATTTCTTAAAATGAATGCAGTGCAATTCCCATGAGCTTTAAAGAAATTGTGTGAGGCACTGATTTAGTATGTCTATGCTGATTGCATGTTTGTGTGCAACAGATGAACTTCAGGTTTAGTCCACAGTGCACAGATCATAGAATCGTAGAATCATTATGGTTGGAAAAGAATTCGAGATCATCAAGTCCAGCTGTGAGCCCTTCAACACCGTGCCTGTTATAACACCTACACGTTTCTCGAACACTGCCAGGGACTCCACCACTTCCCTGGGCAGCCTGTTCCAATGCTTCACCACGTTTTCCAGGTAGAAATTATTGCTAATATCTAACCTGAATCTCCTCTGGTGCAACTTGAGGCCATTTCCTCTTGTCCTATTGGTACTTTCTCGGAGAAGAGATCAACCCCCATCTCTACAACCTCCTTTCCGGTAGTTGTAGAGAACAATAAGGTCTCCCTGAGCCTCCCCTTCTCCAGACTAAATAACCCCAGCTCCTTCAGTGACTCTTCATAAGGTCTGTGCTCCAGGCTCTTCACCAGATTTGTTGCTCTTCTTTGGACATACTCCAGCACCTCAATGTTCTTCTTGTAGTTAGGGACCAAAAACTGTACGCAGTGTTTGGGGTGCGGCCTTGCAGAATGGAGGACAGAGGGACAATCACTTCCCTAGTCCTGCTGGTTACACTGTTCCTGACCAATAAAAGCTAGGAGGCCTTTGGCCTTCTTGACCACTAGGGCACACTGCTGGCTCTTGTTCAGCCATCAACCAATAGCTCTAGAACATTTTCTGCCACAGAACTCTCCAGCCACTCTGCCCCAAGCCTTTAACGCTGCATGGGGTTGTCGAGACCGAAGAGCAGGACCCAGCACTTGGCCTTGTTGAACCTCCTGCATTTAGCCTTTGCCCATTGATCCAACCTGTCCAGATCCCTCTGCACAGTCATCCTACCCTCAAGCAGATCTACTCTTCCTCCTAGCTTGGTGTCATCTGCAGATTTGCTAAGGGTGCACTCAATCCCCTTATCCAGATCATTGATAAAGACATTAAAAAGGACCAGCCCCAACACTGATCCCTGAGGAACACTGCTCGTGATTGGTTGCCAGCTGAATTTAATTTCATTCACCACCACTCTGTGGGCCCAGCCAACCAGCCAGTTTTTCACCCAGCTTGTCTAAGCCACGAGCTGCCAGCTTCCCCAAGAGAAAGCAGTAGGAGACTGTGTCAAAGGCTTTAGTGAAGTCTGAGTAGACCATGTCTACAGCCTTTCCCTCATCTACTAGGCAAGTCACTTGGTCATAGAAGGAAATCAGGTTGGTGAGGCACAACCTGCATTTTATGAATCCATGTTGGTTGGGCCTGATCCCATGGTTGTCACACACATGCTGTGTGTTTGCCCTCAAGATTATCTGCTCCATAACTTTCTCGATACCAAGATCAGGCTGACAAGCCTGTAGTTCCCTAGATCTTCCATCTGGTCCTTTATGTAGATGGGTATCACATTGGTCAGCCTGATCTCCAGTCATCTGGGACCTGTTGACCAGGAACAATGATAGATGATGGAGAACAGCTTGGTGAGCACTTCTGCTAGCTCCTTCAGAATCCTCAAGTGGATCACATCTGACCCCATGGACCTGTGGGTGTCCAAGTGGAGTAATAGGTCATTGACTGTTTTGTCCTGGATTATGAGGGGTTTATTCTGCACTCTATAGATGTCTTCTAGCTCTGGGGGCCAAGTATCTTGACAATAATTGATCTTAGTGAGGCATTAAGTGCCTCAACCTTATCCTCATCATTGGCGAAAATATTCTCCATCACATCCAATAAAGGATGGAGATTCTCCTTGGCCCTCCTCCTTTTGTTAATGTATTTGTAGAAGCATTTTTGCTGTCTTTTACAGTAGTGATCATATTGAGTTTCATCTGAGCTTTTGCCTTTCTGATTTCCTCCTTACGTATCCTAGCAACTTGCTTGTACTCTGCCCAAGTTACCTTTTTTTTCAAAGGTGGTAAACTCTCATTTTTTCCCGGAGCCTCAGCAATAAGTCTGTATTCAGCCAGGCTAGTCTCCTTTCCCATTGGCTCATCTTTTGGCACGTGGGGACAGCCTTCTCCTGACCCTTTAACATTTCCTTCTTGAGGAAAATCCAAACTTCCTGGACACCTTTGGTCTTCAGGACTGTCTCCTAGGGGACTCTCCAACCAGTGCCCTAAACAATCCTAAGTCTGCCCTCTGGAAGTCTAGCATAGTGATTGTGCTGACGCTCCTCCTGACTTCACTGAGAATTGAAAACATTTCATGGTCGCTATGACCAAGATGACCTTCAACCGCCACATCTCCCACCAGCCCTTATCTACAGGCAAAGAGACTGGCAAGATCCAGTGGGACTTCTCCCTTGTAGGCTTGCTTTCTAGCTGTGGTTGATAGGAAGTTATCTTTCATACACTCCACAAACCTCCTAGATTCTTTCTTCTCTGCTGTATTTTATTCCCAACAAATATCTGGTAGGTTGAAGTCCCCCAGGAGAATAAGGACTGCCGTTTGTGAGGCTTCTGCTATCTGCCTGTAGAATGCCTCATTTGTTTCTTTATCCTGGTTGGGTTGGATGGTCAATAGCAGACTCTCACCAGGATATCAGCCTTATTGACCTTCTCTCTGATCCTGACCCATAAACACTCGACTTTTTAATCACCCACTTGGATCTCCATGAAGTTGAACATACATTTCTAACCCATTGCTAACATACATTGCTATCCCACCTCCTATGTAGATATAGCACCATGGAGCTTTCATATGGCCTTGAAAGCAAATTCTCTAACCAGTCACAGTGCCTCACTCTAGGAATACTGTCCAGAACATCTTGAACACAATCTAGCTGGAGGAAACCGTCAGGGAAAAGCTGTCCATATGGTGCCCGTCAGAGCATCTCTAGGCACAATGTGGTTCACACTGACATAGAGCATTTCAAAACTAGCCACTAACACATGTCCCACCAGAAAAAGAGAAAAGGGAGCAGCCTAGCCATTGACCTCCGTGAAGAAGACTCTGCATGAACTCTAAGAGTGTCTTTCTAGACAGTTGGAGGTCCTGTGGGATATTTTGACATAGCAAACCTTATGCTGTGTGGATGTGTCTGAGCTATCCCAAGAATATCACAGGAATTTGGTGCATTGACTATATGAGTCTTGAGGTGCTCTTTCTGGCATGGTCTTTAGAGAGATCAAGTAGAGTAGACAGAGACAGTGAAAACAAACAGAATTGCAAAGTTACTGCCCTGACTTTCCAAAAAAAAAAAAAAAAAAAAGCTTTCTCTTGGTAACTGCGTAAAAGAAGTCATAGGTGTTGGGAAAAGAGATAATCAGTTCCCAAATACTTCCACATTTAGCAGGCCTTGCCCAGGGTGTGCTACAAAATCTTAAGTTGTGCAGTGCGGATATTCCACTTGCATTATTTGTTATTGATCCTACAAAGCAGCAATGAGGAGTCAATAATAAACAACACATCTCTAACTTGCCTTTCTGAAAGGCTGAAGCCCAACTCCCAAAACAGGTGCAATAATATCTAATTTATAATATTTTCCAGGGGTCTTATTGCAAAATGAGTACCATATTAATGGACAAAAATGCTATTAGCATTTTTAAGTATATATATATACTTTTCATCCTGTGGCCACATAGCAAAAAACCCAAATCTCAATTTTTCATTCCAAATGTATCATCTCTATATTGCAGTTAAGACTTAAAAAGTTTAGATCTTATTTTCAGTATACTTGTATTTCTGAAGACAAAAATGTAGATACTTGCTGGCCTGGGGGAAGTGCAGTCTTGACCTAGTGTTCTCACCAAGTGAGTGTTCAGATATCTGTATGAGGGAGCATCATGTGGCAATTTCTCAGCGCTAGCTGCTTCTAGTCCCTCCACTCCAGAGTATGCTGCCTCCTAACATTGCTGAGCCTGAGGCCTCCCATCTTTCTCTAGCCACCTCAGAGCTCCCCTTCTTCTCCTGTCTCATCTTGGAGTCTCCTTTCACAGTGCTTCCAGCCCATCTGACAGCCCCTCACTTCTTGTTACTCCAACCTCAACCCTCCTCAAGGCCCTCCCTACTCTCTTCACCACCTTGTCCTAGATTCCTTCCTTGATCAGCAGCCCAACTTCATGACCCTGGCCAGGCTTCCCAAATATCATATCTCACATCAGTGCTTCTCCAAGCTGATCCACTCTTCTCATGCAGGCTGCTCTGTCCCTTCTCCTCTGGCTGCCACCACTGGCCTACCACATCATCTCTGTTCATGCTCTTCTCCACTAGCACTCCCCCCAGAGCAGCAATTGCATCTCTGATCTTTTCAAAATCCTGCATAGAGGCTGCATTTATAAAATATTATTCTAGGTGAGTTTCAGAGGAAGTGCTGGTGAAAAAAATGAGGAGAAGAAAAGCCCTCTCTGCATGAGCCCTCTCTATTCTATCAGCTGTGGAGATTTTCTGGGAGTGTCTTTGAGGGTTTATTTAGCCTTCTCTCCTAAAAGTGTTGGCAGCCGTTGTTAGCAGACTTTGGCTTTGCCTTAATATAGCATTAAAGAGAATTACATAATCTAAAGGCAGCAAAGGCCAAGTAGGTCATCCAGTCAAACCTCTTAGCAGTGCAATCTTGCTCTATTTAGCATATTTTGTGGTGCCTTTGTCCAGCCTAGCTCTGACTTTTAATTGATGTGGCTTCCTGTTTTCTTCAGGAGGCTTTCTGTCAGTTTACACATTTTTAATCCTTCTAGCTTTGTAACGTAAGTTTTATACCTGTGATTTTTATTAAAAATACAGTAAACGCCCCTTTGTGTCATACTAATCTCATATATGTACAGCAGCTAAAGCTTACTGTTATATGTCTCAGAATCAACATAGACAAAAATGAGAGATGAGTTACTTCTTTTTTCCTCTTCATCATTATACACAGGGAGAAAGAGCTCCAATTAAACAAGGTACATCTCTTTGTATACTAGTCAGTGTATCTCATCTGCTTTTGACTCTCACACCTGTTATTCTGACTGAGCTGATATCCTTCTTTTCTTCTCCTATTTCTCAATTTAGTTTTGACCTTTTCAGTCATTTCTCAGTGCTTCTTCTCAGGTGTTTTTGGTGATTTCATGAAATACTTAAGAGTGTTCTGCAAAGCTGTAGAATGCTTTAAGTTCTTATTTACTGATCTGCTATGGTGTCTGAAGAAACAGCAGTTCTTATCAAAACCAAAAAGGATTTTGATGCAGATTCCCCTGGGGTTCAGAGGCAACCACTCTTCCTCTGTTTTCCAATTCACTTCTCACTGCCGGTGCACTTTTGAAATTACAACTCCTAATAATGGTGATTTGATTCCATGTCTTAGAAGAGCAAATAAGATATTTTCACTTGACTTTGTCACTAACACTTATATAAAGAAGGATGTTGTTCTATCAGGCCACAATACTACAAATTCACTTGCATAGTTGTGCACATAAGAAAAATCACATGAACTTGAGCAGGACAATGTGGAGACACAAATTCCTCAGATCTCTTTGGCAGGATGGAGGGTTTCATTGTCCTCAGGCCATAGCAGACACAGCTGAATCTGGTGCTTGTGCTGAAGAAGAAACATTCAAATCTGGGGTTTGACTCTGATTTGTAATGAGGACATTCTAGACATTAAATTTCTCTGTTAAAAGAAGAAAGATAAAAACCTTTCTACCTAAATGCCAATGTGCTAATACCATCATTGAACCAAAGCGATAGCATGAGCATTATACTGGCAAGTGCTTGAGGTGCCATTTGGGTTGTCAAGACTTATTAGAGTGAATACCATCCACACCTGCTGCGTGTGTTGCTGAAAGATGATTCTAACTCTCTGCCAGTGTATTTTTGGACAGAGCCAAACATTTCTTCTTAGGATGGTGAATGACAAGCTTTACAATTTCTTTTGTGGGCAAGTATCTACAGTTTAAGCTGACATCAACTGTTTAAGTTGAAATGAACAAGATGTGGTGTCTGCTTGGTGGGGCATGCACGCAGTGACATTGACCAGCACACAACAGGCTTACGGGCTGTGACCTGTCTCCAGAATTATTCTTGTAGACTGTATGCCTTAGATGTATTTGATATAAATCTGAAAAAAATATTTGCTATTCTGTCTGGGACAGCCAGACAAAATATACTTACAAGTTTCACCTCCTTGTAATTTGATGGGTGCAGTTATGAAAAGCCACTATTGTTATCACGGAAAAAAAGTGAAATAGGACTGAATTATTCATAAGAAAGAAATATTTTACAAAATCTGCATTTTTCCATGACCAAAAAAAAAAAAGTGAAAATCTGGTAAATGGTGCTAGTTATAAACTATTAATTATGCTGCTAATATACTGCCCTGAAAATAATGTTTTGGAGTCACCTTAAGTGACTCAGACCTTTTGAAATAAAGCATGATATTCTTTCTAGCCACCTGAATGCTAACCAATATCTTTGAGATTAATGGTTATTATAATGAATAGAGCATGAATTAATTATGATTTTCAACTTTATATTAAAATACCAAAAATAACAAGTATCTTCGCTAATCTAATTGCACTATGCCTGTAAGGCATTATTGTTACAGTGCATACCATTAAACAATGTAAAACCACTATTCTTCTCTTGGAAGTCTTTTTGAAAACAAATTTTTGTGGATTGCTGTTGATCAGGCAGAAAAAGTTTACATTTTTAAAAGGGTTGCACATAAGATCTCTTCAGAAATAGAAATTAAATCTTTTGAAAAGAGGCATTTAAACTGAGATATAACAGATACTTGAAGATACAGTAGAGACTACAACAACATACCTGCATGGGTAACTGTTTCATATTTGTCTGTGAAAACTGAACTTTCAAAAAATAAATGGTGCTTTCTGTGCTGAAAACAGGTATCCACTATATCCATAGGCTATTAACCATTATGGGCAACCTATTCTTGGTGTAGTATGAATGTGTATACCAAAAGAGAGTTATCTCTTCTCTTGAGAATCTAAATATGACAGAAAATATGTCAAGTGAGAGAAAATTAGATTATGACACTTACCTTACAAATGGAAGCTCAATACTTTTAAGTACTACATGACTTCTAGTTAAGACCTTGATCACAGAATCATCCTTTTTTTTTTTTTCTTTTTTTTTTATTTCACTGCAGTACTGAAATTTAAATGTGATTAGAGTATAATATCTTAGAACAGAGCTTGCTTAGAATATTGACAGCCAGCAACTGCACTCAGGAATACCATTAATACAACAAACTAAAAAACTTTAAGGCTGTTAAGGCTGGCTTATCAGGCTTGCTTTCAGGCGGCTTTAAAAATGAGTCTCCACATTCAATCCAGAATTTGACATGGTCTTTTGTTGTGATTATTAATTTGGAGCGTGATAAATTTGGAGTGAGGCGGCTAGAGCCCAAGATTCAAAAAAGTGGCTTAGAGTGCCCCTGAGTTCTGGGGAAAGGTCAATATGGAGGCTGAATCCCAATGAGTTTGCTCCCATGTCTCTGATACGGATCCTCCGTGTCCCAACACCTGAAAATAGAAACAACTTTAAATGTCACATCCTTTCACTGTTTGCTGCAGGAGGAATAGAGATCAGTGAAAGACACCAAGCAGAATTGTATAAAATCAACAGCTAGCAGATAGCGAGGAGATTCACAAGGAAGGAAAGCTTATGCATTTGCCTTCAGACTGAAAAGACCTCACATCTTCGTGCATGCTTATACAATTTTGAAGAAATCTCAACCATAGAAATTCGTCATGAGGAATATATATATATATATGCTTTTCATTTTCTTCATATTCTTTCTGACATTTATTTTAGAATAAATAGTCTACTAACTTGAATCTAACTGCCTAGCCTACAAGCTGACTTTCTGACTTTAGGAAGAAGGAAGCACAAGTAATCTGGGCTCAGGAGGATGCTTTGGACAGCTAGCTTCAATCCTTGGCTCTTGGTAGCATTCCTTCATGGGTCTGAGACAGTCTTGCAGATTCAGCATTTACAGTTAATTCTCACTGAAACATCACTGAATTAGACATCTTAAAGCTTTGAAGTGGAGTACGTTCAGCTCTGAAAGGATCTTTAGCTTACATGAGCTAAAAAAACTGCTTGATGCCCAAACTCCCGGGGCCATTTTATAAGCAGCAAATCTGCAGAAGCCAATACTGGAGCTCCACTGAAGAGGTTAGTTTCTTCCTTTTTATAGAGTTAGCATTGACAAGCAGGACATTTATTTCCATGAGTCGCTTGTTCTATGCTGGGAAAAAGAAGTATTGATCTTAGAGGCAATGACACTAATTCCCCTTCCGTTTGTAGCCCAAAGAAGAGCTGCTGAGCATTAATTTTAAAAATCAGGTGTGATTTATCCATTTCAGGCACTCTTGCTTTTTCACCAACAGGGCAGTCTACTTCAACCTGATTCAATTGATTTTCTGCCTACTGGGAGCACAAGTAATAAATAGCAACCTTATTTAAAGATCACTGCAGTGGACTTGCAATAGCTGTTCAATAGTTTCAGTGCCATAGTAGGCTTTGTTTGACGGTTATGTGCGTTCCCATTGGAACTGAAAAAATTAAAAATTCAATGAAAGCCATTTTACTTTTTAGCAGGAGAATTAATTGCTCAGAATACATTGATTTAGGCAGATTAATTGAGACATGTTAAAGAGGTGGGGTTCATTGTACTTTTCATAAAAAACAACAACAACAAAAACAATATTGCAAATGGCATTCTTTGATATACTACATTTTTCATTTAAAAAAACCCATTAAATTGGTTCAGTAGGAATTTGAACCAGATGAGCAAAGGACTGTTTTATGCTTGTATGAAGTCCTTTGGCAAATGAGAGTGACTCTGACTTCACTTCAGTAGGCATCTGCTTAAGAAAGATTGCATTCCATGTAAAATGCCATCAGTTTTATTGGGGGATAAGCTATAATCTACAAAGTCTGGCTCTTTGCTATAAAGGAATTTCTTGATCCCAAACACATTTGCTACCACTTGGCCTTTGCTCTGTCCAGTCCTCATTATAAGTTTATATTGCTGCATGTATAATGAAATCAGAAGGCATTTAATTGGCTGTTTCACAACTAAATCTAAAATAAAAATGTTGTGTGCAACATTAGATACTCAGAATTTCTACAAATTACAGGTGAAATTCATATGTTTATTTATGGATTTTTTAATCCAGTTTTTCATGTTGGCATATATAGCATAATAACTATAAATCTGTAGTGTTATTCTAAGGTACTACAAACTATTATTCATTACAGAATGTTTGTTCCTTTACTAAGAGGCAGAAATCTCTTCAAAGTTTTATTTTAGATAAGAGTAATAAAATAGTTCAGCTCCTGTTTACTGAAATGTTGCAATGTTATTTCCATTAATGGTAAAAATGTGGATTCTCCCACACATTGTTATCTGAAGTGTCCATGTGTTTTTAATCATTTGTTTCAGTTGTTCCTCATATTTCTAGCTTTGTTTTCACAAAAATTGGAATTTCTGTTCCAGGAACTTTGTCCTTTACCCTTTGAAGATAAAGGCTGCACTGCCATTGACTCTAATGAAATTAGAATGTAGACCTTGAACTTCAATGTATCTTATGTTTAATACACTATTTTTCAGTTGGTTCAGTTTTCTTTCTTTCTTTCTTTCTTTCTTTCTTTCTTTCTTTCTTTCTTTCTTTCTTTCTTTCTTTCTTTCTTTCTTTCTTTCTTTCTTTCTTTCTTTNTTTCTTTCTTTCTTTCTTTCTTTCTTTCTTTCTTTCTTTCTTTCTTTCTTTCTTTCTTTCTTTCTTTCTTTCTTTCTTTCTTTCTTTCTTTCTTTCCTTTGTAATGGTTGTTTTCTGAGTTCTGCATATGATTTAGTCTTTTAGTAGTTTAAATATTGTCCACTGGATTTTCTCTCGGTTTGAAAGCTTTTTTCTGTGTTCTTTTCATGTGTCTTTCCAGTCATAATTCTTTGAAAAGACTAGTAGGTGACCTCGTATTAGTCATAAAAGTAAAAATTCAGCAAATGTTACGCATAACGTGGCTGGGGTGCCCAGCTAAAAACTGGAACAGATTCAAATACACCACTCTGGGCTATTCTTGTGTAAAGTTTGTACTGTCATGTGGATTGTATGCATTACGACAACAAATGGGATACCTGGATTTGCCACACCAAGGACACTGCCACTGCCTATCTGCACTGTGGATGAATGCCCCCGAGTATCCTCACTAAAGGGCTAAACAAATTCCTCCCTCAGTCTCTGTGCATTTTCTCTGCCAACACTTTCTGGATGTGCAGGACATCGTTGATAAATTTTGGCCCTGAATGTGGGTTCAGAGGCCCATGGTCAGTTCACACAGCAAATAGGTCAAAGCCTGGCAGTCAGGACATAGTACCTGAGTAGGCAAAGAGCTTGCAGCAATTTAAAAAACATTTATGCCAGAATTTTACAACAAATTTCAGATGCAAGCAACTTAGGATAGATTTGGTCTGGTGAGCTAGAGATAGGAGAGTGCAGATAAATCATTCCTAATCCCCTGAATTAACACCCAAAAGAAGACATTGTTTCTTTAAAGGATGTCAGACTGTTTGTAGACAATGAGATTGAATTTGATTAAATATCAGTTCCTCCAGTGAATACAAATGATAGCATTCACTAATCATATTTTGCCATTTTTGATATTCTCTCAAATGAAAATGGATGTTCTTGGGATTCAGTCATTTGAAATAAGTTCTGTCAGTTTTCGAAATAATGGGAAGACAAGAGAAATAATGAATTCTCTGCTATCTGTTCATGGCTTTGGAACAGATTAGAGAATAAAGTTATCTGTAACATTAGTAAAAGTAATTATGACAATAATAATAACGACAACAGCAGCAGTGAAGTCCTTAGCATCTGAAGGACAGAGCTTTTAAAATGGATTAATTTAGATCTTTTAAGATAAGACAGAGTTCTTTTAATCTGTACCTGTCACCTCTGGTGGAGGTTATCAGTGCCTGCTTAGGGTAAGCAGCTGTATACCAAAGATCACAGTGGAAAAGCATTTATCAATAACTGCAAATCCCCTTGTGCCTTTTATTGAGCAGAGTTGGAATTAGTTTCCGTGGCTCCAAAGCCTGGCCTTTACTTTAAATATTCAGAATGATACATGGGAAATATTTGGTCTATCCTTTGTTATGAAAATTTGTAACTGAGTCTGCAGTTATGAGTGGTAGCAGACTGATAATTGTGTTGAATCTCAATTTCCAAAAACAGGCAGATAAAGCTATACAGGAATAAATATGTTCATCCTATGGATAATTGTCACATTTTTTAAGTCTTTAGGGATTTTTTTTTTTAAGAGAAAAATCAAATAAATAAAAAATTGAAAATGCACAACATAACATGTATTTCTTCCCACAGAATTCCTATACAGTGAGACAGCAAGGAATTTGGGAGATTTTGATAAAGCTGAGAATGCAAGGAATCAGTGCTACAGTCTTAGCCAGGCAGGTCCCCAGAAGCAGCCTGGGAGCTACCTACACCCCAGCTATCTGCAGTCAGTTTTTATGCAGTCAGAATGTTTCTGCAGGACACTTCCGTTCTGCTGAATCAGCACATGCCAGCTGAGCTCTGGTCCACTGGAATCTGCCAGCCAGCTCTACAAATAAAAGTTAGTTTTCCCCGTGCTGGAGCAACATGTTCTCTATTTCATATTTTAACCAGTATTCCTGCCTTTTTTAATAAAGCAATAGGAAATACCTGAATATTTTTAAAATCAAACCATGCATCAACTCACACAAAATTGTTACTATGTTTAAGTAATTTCACAAGAGAATGTATGAATAATACTAGCACTGAAAAGGCAGTACAGTTCTGCAATAAGAACTTGCCTATTTATTATTATTCATATCTCAAAATAGCATTTACATGTAGAAAATTTACGTAGTATTTTAATAAAATATTGAGGACAAAAAGTGTAAGATATATTTTGGGATAACTTGTCAGATTCTGAGGAAATTACTCTCAAGAGCTATCTGATAGTTTCTTTTAGATCTTTTGCTGCTATTTCTTACCATACTTATCTGATCTAGAGGTTGTTCTCTGACAGTCTATAATAAATTTGCTGAGGTACTGTCAAGGCATTTCTTCTTTCTACGACCTTCCCTTTCCCCTGAAGGCTAAAGAATAATAATAAATCCATTTGACCTCTCCCATCCTGAGAATATCTACCTTGTAGAAAACTGGAGGTTAGTCAGAGCTGACCAGTGTACATAGATCGCTTTCAAATTCCTGTCACACTCCTTTAATAACCATTAGTACTAGGTAGCAAAGAGCCATTAATGACCTTTAATTTTCCTTAGAAACTTACAGTAAAAGCCGCTTTATTCTCCTGGAATATACGTAAATGGAGGAAAGCATTTGTGCCTGGATCACAAAACAGGCATGACTAGATTTAACTACTAGTTAGCAAATCCCTATTCCACCACAGTTCAGAGGTTTTGAAGCAGCTACAGTAAGAACACGTGCAGGGAAATGTGGTCTGCTGGTTCGGAGATAGGAAGGTGGTTGTCTCCACTCTGTTCCTGGCTTTTGCAATGACTGAAACAAGACACTGTATCTTTCTGATCCTCACACATGAAAAGTTCAACCAGCTTTAGAAAGGAGATGTATATTAAAGGAGAAGAACAACTATTTCATTTAAATGGCAAAAATATTAGGAAGCATGATTAACAGAAAGAAAATTAAAAAAAGTTATTGAAAGAAATTTAAAATATCGAAGAAATAATAAAAATGTACCATGCATTTATGAAACAAGACAAATGATAAAAACCCTGTTCTTTGCAAAATAAGATTATTAATAAAAGCACAATAAATGATCAAGCATTTGTAAATGTACTTGTAACAATACAGTAAAAAGCAACACTGTACAAATTAAGGACAGTTCCTTAGTAAGTCAGCAGTTATATAAGTGTAAAATCAGCATAAATGAGGTGAGAACTGGGTCTAGGAATGTTAATGTATTTGAACTGGAATGTTAATGCATTTGAACAGGAATGCCAGGTAGTACTTTACAAGGCACTGACTGGAATTAATATTCAGGACTCTTCCGCTCTTACAGACTTTGGTACTACAAAAAAGCCAAGAAGCACAAAAGAGGAAATCTCATTCATCTGCCAAAACCACAACAAGCAAAGCAAATTATGAACTGATAAACAGCTGCTTTTCCTTCTTATGTACTAGGAACAGAAAGAGAAATACGGAAATTAGGAGGCCTCAGATGAGGCTGTTTCTCTTCCAGCTCAGAATGCAAATATCTAAAGCTACATATGGCAGCTAAGTTTTGTCAGTTCTACTGTGGCTTTGACTTATTTTTACTCATTTAAGAGCTTGTCAACCCTCTCCTGTATCTCTCAAGTGAGGGCTGACGAGTGACAGGTATGTCACCAAAAAAAAAAAAAAATCACTCATGCAAAAAAACTAGAAGAACCATTTTTGGTATTTTGGAAGAAAGTTCTCTGCTGAAGTCACACAGCTGGCCCTAAAGAGGGGAAAAATAAAAATAATAAAAATAATAAAAAAAATCAGCCAAGCACTCACTAAGCTGAAAGAAAAGCAATTCAAGAACACTTCAAAATAAGCAGACCAAGTGAGAAAGTGAGTTGGTCTGACTGATTTAGGGTGCAAAGACTCAGCCAGGCTGTTCTAAGCTAAGTTCAGATCACAGAGAGGCTGCATGGTTAGTTTGTTTAATTATTTTTTCAGTTGGAAGCATTGTTTGGGGAAATACGACAAATTATAATAGCAGATGTTCATTTCACAGAGTCTTGGCTTTTGACGTTTCATTTTTCTGTACAAAGATATAATTCTGAAGACATTTTTATTATTTCCACTAACATGACACACACTAAGACCTTAAAACGACTGAGAAGCACGGGATAATAACAAAATAAATAAATAAAGTGAGCTTCTTTGCCGTTCCTTTAGAAAATGCAGCTAAAAGCGATAGTTGTTGAGTTCTCTTTCTTGGCTGGAATTGTTTCTCATAACGCAGCGAGAAATGCAAGATTAAAAACAAGAAACATTTAGGGTTTAAAATAAGCACGAGCTCAAGTCTGGAGTGCATTCCTGGAGAGCATGTACCTTTGTCCTTGCCTACTGAAAATAAGAGGCAACCCATTCCTCTAACCGAAAGGACCGAGGAGGCTTTGAAAATAAATCAGATTCCTACCTCAAGGCATTTAACTTAAGTGACACTCTTGGTTGGGGGAATGTGAGGCAATCACCTGTTTGCATAGGCTGGGGACAAAAGGTTTGTTTTTCTGGCACAGCTCCAGGATGGCAGTCAGCTCCAAAACCCAGCAAATTCCCTCCCAGATCACAGCCAAGAAGAGGATATAAAAAACCTTCCCTGAGGCCACCATCTCCCACTCTCCTGGATGAACCTCAGGTGCAGGGCTCTTTTAGCTCTAGACCATTCCCCTCTGGGAAGGGGAAAGCCTGTCCTAGAAATGAGGTGGATAACATACCTCAGCTGCAGGCCTACTAAGCAAGTACCTAGGAGGATGGTCTAGCATGGACTATGAAATGGAGAAACTGGGCAATTAGGGCCTGGCTACCTTCCAGAAGGGAGGGAGAACTCAACATTTCCCATTGCCTGAAGAAGGGTGATATGGGTATCTTCATGGCTCTCCACCTGTGCTTAAATTCCTGGGCTGGACTGCCATGTGTCCTTTCCAAACCATGGATTCCTCTCGTGGCAATGTGATTTGCCCAGGACACAAAATCTACGCTTTTTTGAAGGGTTTGCTCTTTTCATAAGGAAGGTGCCCATAACCCCTGAACCCTATATCCTCTTGCGTGTCTTTCACAGGACAGGAATCCCAGTTATAGTACTGTCATTAGAAAACAATTTTCAGAAAAGATAATGAATTGGTTCATTCCTTGAGACTCCATTAAATATATCTAATTTTTAGACCATAAACCATGTGATCTTCCAAAATTGCAGAACTATAGGCAGCAAGAGAAACACAATAGTTGCATATCACCACCTGCAAAAAATTAAATAAGGCATAAAGGTAGTAGTGGAGAGATTTCTTATACACCTTCATTTGAGTAATCCAGGGCTCTGTTTGTGGAACAGCAGTACAAAAGGGTACAGAAATGCAGACTTTAAGATGTTATGTATAAGTCACTCTGTAGCAGACACGCCTAAGGAAATCTTTTTGGGAGACTTACGGAGAAAAGAAGTGACTTTGCATTGTAACTAGAGAGTTCTCTTTTTTTTTTTGTGATTCGGGGTGGAAGCATTTTTCTGGTTCCACATGTCAGAAAAATATTCGTCAGGAAGGAAATAGGAACAAGAGCTCTTTAATACATGGAGAGAGTTAAGTGATCCTGATTCTGCAACTTCAACAGTGGAGCTGCACCTTAGGAAAACAAAAGCAAAGGTTCATTTTCTGTGGGAAAGGAAGGCATTAGCAGTCCCATGCCACTGAGTGTGTCTTGATCCTTTGATCTGTATATCGCTTTGTCTATCCCATGCTAATTTACTTAAGTGTCTGCAAGGAGGGGCCAAGGGGAAAAAAATCTTTCATTAGTGCCACGGAACTGCTGAGCTGTTTGACAGTAATTCTATTTGGAATTCATTTGTTTAAGTAAAGACAAGGTGGGGTTGAGGAGTGATTTATCTTTTCCTGATATGGGTAGGACAAATAGCTGGATGGAAATGTGTGCATTGATGCCTAGCATTATTAAAGGCTTGCCTCCAAACAAAGTTCATCTAGGGCAATGCTGTATTGATTATTCATTGGATCTCCTGACTATTTCTGACATGCATATTCGCATCCTAGACACAAATCAGGCAACTCTCTCCATATAGATGCACATATATATGTACAAACATACATATACGTACACACACACACACATATATATATATATATAAACTGTACGGGAAAGGCCACAGAGAAATCTTTATCTGCATTTTTCTTTTTTCTCTCAGTGTGCCCCAGGATCCAAAGGAATAATTTGTTAGGTTGCTCCATTTTCCTGGATTCCTTACTGCATTTGCAGCCAGATGACAGTTGTGATGTGGTTCCTACAAGTGCTGAGACAGTCCTGAAACTACCAACAGGCTTTTCACTTGAGCAGTAGTCTCTTGGGAATATATTTCAATCACCTTAACCTAATCTGTATTTAAAACATTGGCATAGAGATAAAAGACTTCCTATCTTGTTACCAGTTTTCCAAGCCATCTGCTCCCTTCTTTTGTTGCACAAAGTAGAAAAGTAGAAGTGACTGCATGCTCCTTTATGGACTGCATGCACATTTTTTTTTCCCTGAAGGGGCAAAATGAACAGAATGTAATAAAGCACAAGTTGAAAGCCTGATGGCGACAAACCGTGTATGTAGACCATTTGTGATTTGCTGTTGTAAAACAACGTATTTGTATGTTTTCACATTATTCTTTGTTCCAAGAAATTTTACATGGTGACTTCTGGTCCATGGCTCTTAGTAAATGAAACAGAGGCCAGAGAGCCTGAACAAGGAATTTGACAGAAAAGACCATTACGTATATACAGGGTTACATAATAGTACAGAGTATGTTACTAAATATTGCCTCTTTAATAAAATAACAAATGGAAAATAATCAGGCACATTTATTAAGCAGTAAAAGGTTTCCTCTACATCAGAGTAAATCCAGTATATCCAGTATTAGAGGCACTGAGATCTTAGAAAATGTGTTAATTTAAATAGAGAAAAATGATCCTGAATTCCATGTGCTGAGAGCATAACTATCTGGATGTGCTTCTGTTTACCAATAAATGATTTTTTTTCATATAAGGCAAAAAAAAAAAAAAGAAAAAAAAGGTGAGGCAAAACAATTAATAAGAAGCAATTTGTACAACTTGCCTTTTTTTTTTTTAAACATATACATTTAACAGTGAAAATTTGAAGGGTTTCTTTTCCTTTGATTTCAAACAGGATGATTCTACTGTCTAATTAGTACATAAGTAAATTGCAATCAATATTCCCATGCATTAACCTGAAATAACAGAAATTCTGGAAATACTTCAAAGTGTGCTTTTAAAAACACTTATTTGAAACCAAGTTTATTTTGGTAAAAATTTAACACAGTCTGATCTCAGTAAAAGATACAACTGTTGTTAAAGAACTCCTGAAAGAAATAAACGAAAACAATGACAAAACATTTAATAGCTTCTTTTAAAGATTTTGCCCAGCTGTAGATAGGATATATAGTTACTTCCTCATTATTTAGGAAATATAAGGTTGTATTTTGCACATATGCCTTGTTCTGGTAGATTCCAAGATTTCAAGGTCCCTGATTTCTTTCAGGAACAGCACCCATTAATCTTGTATACCATTAGTTCTATCTTAGAGACTTTGAAGTCTCTAACAGTCTCTCTGACATTTTCCACATCTGGTTGTATGGAAGGTCAGGATGTTCCCAGCTTTATTTAACTACAACCAGATTCCGATCACTGTTTTCCAAACCATTTCATTTTTATGTTGTCTGTCTTTTTGTATTACTCCCTGGACAATATTAAATCTAAAATTGTTATGCCATTGTTCATTTGATTCACATATTAAATCAAAACACAATAATAACACACATCGTTGTGTGTCGTATTATTACTCACAATAGTATCAGACTACTTTTATAATTTAGTCAACATTGATAGGTATGTGGAAATCTCATCAGATTTGAATACAAAAAGAAACACTGCTTTAAGAAACTTTCATGATTAATGAAAGCCTTTGCATCCAATGGCTTTTAATTAGATTATAGTGAAAATATATCGGTTAATAGACGAATCTGCAGAAACTTAAAGTAGGTACGGATTTAAGAGAAGAGCTGGAACATAGGTTACAGAAGTGATAGATCCATATTAGCCCTTGCAAATAAATATGCAGATCAGCCCTTAAAACTCATATTTAATACCATACCTTTAAATTAGGATAGTCTGTTTTACTGAAATCATGGGACCACTGGAGTCACCATGCCACTAGAGTCAATAGGAAAAAATGCAAGTTTTCATCTCCAACAGCTTTTCATATCTCTACATAAGTAGAGATAATAATTCATACAAGTAGGTTTTATATTTGGCAATATTAAAATTCATGTATGAGGTACTCATAAAAGCTAAATGCCAGATTGTGAAAAGTGGTTTATACATTCCTTCGGTGCACTTTCAGTTTTTCCCTTAATGTCACAGAATCACAGAATCTTTAGGGTTGGAAGGGACCTCTAGAGATCATCTAGTCCAATCCCCTGCTCCAACAGGGACCCCTAGAACACGGGGCACAGGGTGGCATACAGGCGGGTTTGGAAGATCTCCAGAAATGGAACCTCTGTGTCACTCCAGCTCTTTTCTTTCTCTGCCTTAAGGAATGCATAGATGTTACTTGTAATTTTTGCAAAACTCCTGACACTCCAGGTTTTCCATACAAGATGGCCATTAGTGGTTCAAATCTCGCAGTGAGTTTGACACGGGACATTTGCAATCAGCTGTTGTATTTGCTCTAGCTCCTTCACATCACTTTTCACACTTTTTTCTTTCAATGTTCTCTGACTGTCCAGATGGACAACACTACTAAAGCAAACTTGTCTCTACACTGTTCTCCAGCATCTCCAGCCTCAGCCTCTAATGACTTTACATGACATCCAGTTTCTATCAAATTTCTTTTTCATGGATTAAATCTTTCTTCATAACTCAGAACTTCTGCCATTTTTTCCAAATATTTATTTTTATACTGCAGGTTTTGTTCATTCTATTTTTCTCTATTTTATCTTTGTATTTCTATTTACTTAAAAATTAAGGTTTATAGGAATTCTTACCGTAAAAGTCTGAAGCCTTTACACAGTGCATTTGCATCTTAATATTTCCCAGAATATTTTATGGCTTACCCAACCCCCGTACAAATTGTTTGCAGGAGTGATTTCATTCTTTCACTGCAGAAATGTAGGATGAAATGAAGAAGTCTTTAACAGCACACTGCCGCATTATGAAATCATTTAAGACAAGAAATGGGGAATGTCAAATGAACTGAGTCTATAGAGAAATTGGAAAGGCAAAATGCTGTTAACCTAGTTACAGCTGGGGTAGAGCCTTACATGCATTACATTTTCTCATAGAGATATAAAATAGCTATGACTCATATCTCTCCCAAAGATGCATAAGATTTTGTCCTTCTAGACTTACTGCACAGACTGCATGGTAATAGCATTTGCTGGGGAAAATTTCTATGTATTATGTTGTATATAAAAATAATGACTTGTAGTGTATTTTCAAAAAACTTGCACTCTGTAGCAGTGCTCTGCCCTACATAAAACAGTAATTTTTAACAGCTTCCTTTCCAGTTTCTGGCATCCAGCAAGCTCACGATGGTGAGCGCCTGAACAGAGTAAGAATAGGTAGAATATCTGGAAGATCATGCATCAGAAAGTGAATTGTGTCTTCAGAAAACTGCTCAGCAAAGAGCGGCGAACAAGATGGCATCGCAAAGAGTCAGACATGGCTCTAAAAGGAGCCACAGCTCTTGGATCTGATAGCTAATTTCCTATTCCTGCAGGAATGCAGAAGAAAAAGAAAAAGCCAGTGCAACATGCTGCACCTGGAAGAGATCCTGACCCCAAACCAAAAAGTCCCTGTTCCTAGCAAGTGCAAACTGGTTGGAGTGGCATCCGCAGTCTCCTCTATGCCAGCCCCGTGGTTCTACTTCATTTGGGCACAAGGCTGAACTGTACTTTATCTCACCCTTCCAAATGCATCTGCTCTGGTGGCCTAAGTCTAACGCACCATCAGCACCAGCTGTTACAACACTGCCTAATGTGACATTTCTATTGGCTTTGTCATGTAAAATCTATCTGTTAGTACAATCCAAGCATAGACATTTTGGCGATGGCAAACTAAAGCAGTCCAAACTAAAGCAAAATGTAGGGGAAGAAAATGTTGCACTTTGGTAAAGGAAGGCGGAAGCCTTCAGAAGCGTCTTTGGTCGTAATAGCACCATCTGTTGGCAGATAATTCATGCAGGTGCTCACACCAGACAACTGCTGGAAAAGATGACGTCTTGCATTTTTATGCATTAGCTCTGCCATGAATCATCTGCTGAGCTGTGCAAAACAGTGCATACAAATCCATGTGAACTCAGGCTTGGGTTTGTTACATTCACTAAGCCCTGATCTTGCTAATGAAACTCTGGCAAGCTTGGATGAACTCTGAGAGTCAGTGAATCTCCTTCATGTAAAGCCATATCACAAGAAGGTGATGGACAACTGCTTATTTTTTCCACTGCAACTTCACCAGGATGATACAAGGGTTCATCTTGTTCCTTGTTGCTATTTAAGGTATATTGCACTACGGAGGAAAAGATCACACCCTCTTCACTTCCCCCATATCTGCAGCTTCAGGAGATGTGCAAGCATATCTTTCACATGCTTTTCCAATTTTCCAGTTTTCCATTTTCCAATCATATGCCTGTGCCTGCATCGCCTGCCCACTAACCCATCTCTCTCAATATTCTCTGTGAGAGTCCATCTCCCAGAGCAGTTTCAGACAGCTGCCATTCCCTTAAATCAACCTGCCAGAGAAACATTTCCTCGTTCTCGCTCCAAATGTAGGCTTCCTCCTCCCCCACTAAATTATCCTGGCTTGACGCCCAGAATGGGCAACATTCAGTTCTGGACCAATGACAGTTTTTCTCTGTACGTGAAAATGTGGCCGAGTTTAGTATTTTATTTCTCAGTCTCACAAAGTTAGAAGCCAGAGTTTGGTAGAACTTTGTTAGAAACCTTCTCTGCTTCCTAATATGTCCTACACCTAGAAGGTCCCAGGTTGTCAGATTTCAAAGTTTTGCCAATTTAAAATTATTTTAGAGTAGGTTAATATTTATTTAATATAATAACAGCACAGAAGCATGTGCTGTTAGGGAGGAGAAATGATAATGGGCGAGAGCAGAGAAGGGGGAAGACCAGCACCTACATACACAAAATTCAATAGGTTGAAATAAGGGGTGTGGAAAATGTGACCTGTAAAAGAGCAAAGGTGAAGAGAACTGGAAACCAGGATGTGGTGTGATTAGGAGAATATAGAGACAGGAGCTGCTCTGTCAACTTAATGTAAAGAGAGAAACTGAGATCAATATCTATTGTGCATTAAAAAAAAATGCAATATTATGAGTCAGAATTTTGCTATCATTAATTTTGGAAAGACTCTTTATGAGTCTTTCCTGTGATTCTTAAAACTTGTTGTGATCTGCAAATTAAAAAAAAAAAAACAGTTTGCTGGTTCTTTCAGACACTTCTTAAATTCATACATCTGGTATAAAGGAGTTGTCCTTAGTCCAGGAAATACCAGAGCAAATCTGGAAGTAAAAAACAGACTTTTCCACCCACACTCATGCTTCTTAGCCTAGGTTGCTGTGACACAGTCTCCAGGATATTCTCCTCCTCTTCCTGACACACTATCCACAAGCTGCTTTTCTGACAGTGCTCTCTCTGGACCGCCCGTGGGTGCTGGCTCCCTCTCAGCATCCTCAGGTCCAGACCCAAGCCGGGGGCTGTTATATTTAAGCCACCTCCTGGCCAGGATGGATCAAGGAAAACCCTATGAATAATCTCCTCAATGTACATAAAGCAAACACGGTGACACATTTGACAACATCTCCCTTTCATCTTTCCTCCTGAGTTTCCAGGAGGGCTGGTCTTCTCTCTGCAAAGTGTTTGGTAGAAGTTTTTGAGTAACTGCCTAGAAGAGCTGCTAGGTCTAGAGAATTCACTGATAAAAGGTCATCCAAAATAATCCTAGGCATCCTATCCTAAAATCCTAGGCATAGCTGCTTTCTCCTCCACTCACCCATTTCTAGATAGAAATACTCAAGCTCTGCCAAGCACTCGCAGAGACCAGGCTTGCTCACATGTCCAGGAAAACATCCTTATGCCACGTAGAAGCTGCTACCACCAGCTGTAACAGACTAGCAACAAATGATTCACTGGGACGCTGTTAGGTTCCTTCCCCTGCATTTCCTTCCATGTCTCCTTTATGATAAATAACATATGCACAGTATGCAACGCCATCACTTCCTCCAGGTCTTTGATTTAAATAAAGGCTATACAAAAACATTATATAGAATAGTGCAAAACCTTAATGTGAAAACATAGCACTGCCTGCCGGTGGAAGTGCTGTCACATTGGTCCTGGTGATGTATTTGTATGTGTGTACACTGAGTTAGATTAAATCAGCCAAAGACTGCCCAAAGAAACATTGATGGAATAGCATCACAAGGTACTTTTGCAGCCTAGGCATATTAGAATTAATTAATCTTTCATGTGTGTAAAAAAATGTTTAGAATATCTACGCTGCAGTTGTGTTAGCAGCAAAGTCTAGACCTTTTCTTTTAAGCTAAAGTGAGAAAAGTCACTTGGAGAGTGCCATCTTAGTTTAAGGAATGCATTCCTTCCAAAGTCCGGAGGTGAATGCAATGTAAACAAAATTGATTTCACGGTCTTGTAATACACTTTCCTACTTTATATCCATAAGATAAACCATGACTACATTGTTTATGTGACCATGCTTATATAAACAGTAGGAATCATGCTGTTGAATAAAATTGTATAGAAAAGTATTTGAGCCAATCCTGCTGAGTTTTGCACCTCTTTTGTACCAAAATTAAAAATGTTTGTTTTGAACCTTCCATGCAGATTGTATGGGTGGGTGAAATCTTACGAGCTTACTGTAAGCTCTGTATTTCACATTTTGCAGTCACTGAGGTTTTAGACCAGCCCATATATATATATATATTTATATATATATATATTTTTATATATTATATATATTTATATATATTTTATATTATATATATTATATTTTATATATTATAAATATATATAATATTATATATATATAAATATATATATTATAATATATATTTTTATATATTATAAATATAAATATATTATAAATATATATATATATAACCAGGAAGCAACAAATAGTATTTATCTTCTACCAAACAACAATTCTTTCTTTCTTTGAACTGACGCTATAAAAAAGAAATAGGAGATTAGAGAAAGAAGCAGGATTTAGGCCAGAGGTACCTGTGTAGATTCTGTGTTCACTGAAATGGTCACTGAAGAGCAACATGGCTCAGCATCATGTCCCTCAAGAGACAGACATCAGTGTAGGAAGTTACGGTCAAAGCAGCAGCAGGGAAGCAAACTCAGGCAAAGAGCCTATTTTGATAAGTAAGGCTGGCTATTCTTCCCCTTTTATACTAGCGTATGGCTGCTGGGAAGTTGAGAGTGCTTTCTTTGCTAAGAGAGAAAAAACATCCTATTTGGATCATGATATTACAGATTATGTCTTTCATCTGTGAATAAATTAATGCATAGAGAACATCATTTCCCAGGAAAGTATAAAGGCCATCACCAAACCATATGTACAAGATTTTGTTCTCAGAAATCCTTCAAGATGTTATGTAATGCCATACTGCAAGGAACTCACAGTATTTTTTGTGCAAAACAGTCATGACTGTTTCTTGATATTTAGACTGCATTCTCCATTTGTTTGTATTATTAGTTTCAAAGGCCAAATGTTTTTAACATTTGTGCTTGTTTTTTGCCTTTTTTATGTCACTTACTATGTCATGATCCACATTTGTTGTACAGTCACCTATTCCTGAATACTCTATGAATAAAGTAAAAAGGAGATAGAGCAGCATTTTGGTGATGTTGTAACAGCAGAAGAACCACAAGGTTCCTATCCTATTATTATGAAAGTAGATTTAAATTAATGTACTTTCATTAATCAAATGAGTAAACAATACTAATCACAGAATCACGGAATCACAGGATGGTTGAGGCTGGAAGGGACCTCCAGAGATCATCCAGTCCAACCCCCTGCTCAAGCAAGGACACCCAGAGCACGTGGCACAGGGTGGCATCCGGGAAGGTTTGGAAAATCTCCAGAGAAGGAGACTCCAGACAAATGCCAATATTATGGAGATGCATGTGTATTTTGTGCCTACATATCTGCCAGTTTTTTTTCCTTGAATCAGCCACTGAACATGGTGGGTTTGTCATGTACCCCTCATTTTGAGTTTCACAGTTATTGGCAAGAATATATGTAGGAAAAGTGAGGTTTTAAGAAACTTCCCAAGAAGGTAACAGCCAAGAAGTCCCAAGATTCATTCTCTGACTTCATAAGAGTTGCATGAGTGCTAGATGCGGGAGAGGGATCTCACAAGGGAAAAAAATGGATTAGGGTTTTTCACAGAGATTTACTCTGGTTTCCATGAGACTGATGACCAAAGAAGGTGAACATATGCTCTGGTTGATAGGGCAACCTTCTGGTTGCCCAGGAGGTCTGACAACAATGAAACTTAGGACCTCTGTGAGGACTGAGACATAGTGCAGTGCAGAGGACTTTCATCACAGGAGCAAACTGCTGCACAGGTAAAGGGAAACTCACATAAGCATGAATTGCAGCCTCGAAAACCTGTACATGATCATGAGCTGTTGGTCAGGAGACCACAAGATATGCTTCTTCATCTTCATAAGGAGGATTCAATTGGAACTTATTGAAAATAATGGGAAATGTGAGTAGTTAAACACATTTATTATTTATTTAACATTCACAACAATTAGCAGGTGGGAAGGCAATGTCACGCTGTTTTCAGTGTGACTGAAGGGACAATCTTCAGATGAGGTCTGTGACAAAGGAAAGGAGACTAACCTCTTCCTCTTCTTAACAGTGAGGGTGACAGAGCACTGGAACAGGCTGCCCAGAGAGGTGGTGGAGTCTCCTTCTCTGGAGATCTTCCAAACCCGCCTGGACATCACCCTGTGCCACATGCTCTAGGGGACCCTGCGTGTGCAGGGGGGTTGGACTAGATGACCTCTACAGGTCCCTTCCAACCCTAGCCATTCTATGATTCTATGATTCCTAAAAGGCAAGGGAATTTTTAAGTTATTAGGTCTTGAAACTACTGACATGAGATTTTCATTCCAGAATTTCATATTGGGAAATTCTGCTGTGTTAGCAATGATGAATACACCCTTGCAAAGGCAGAGATAAGGTCTGGAAATATGGCAGATGTCCGAATTTTGGTCTTTTTGCCCAAACTAAGTGCCTCTGATATTCAAGATTCAAATGGAAATTAAGAAGATAAAAGCCTTAAATCATAGGTCCAGGTCGGCATTCTGTGGTAAAACAATAAGTATCTGAGGCACCAAATCTCTTAGTGGCCCTATAACAACTTTAACATTTTCAGGAAAAGTTATGTCTTTTATATCTTTTATTGTTATTATTATTATTTTACCCCCAAATCTTGCCATGTTTCTTGTTCTGCTTCTGAATTGAAAGAAAGGTGATTATGTCTCAGACAACCTGGATACAATCACAGCTATTCACAAAATTTTACAAAGACTTGATTTCCTGAGTGCAGCAGGAACCAAACAATAGTGCAGAGCTGCTTCGCTTTGACTTTGAGTCTCTTTAATTCAAAAGCTCTTTCTTTATGCTTTTTTTCTTTGTGCTTTATGTGACCATTACATTGCTTCTTCTTCAGACATGGGCTAAGTTTCTGCTCCTTCCCTGTGCTTTATTCTGTAGTGTTTCTTCTGATTATTTTTTACATACTCGCTTCTTACTAAAAACATCTCCAGGCAAGCTCTTCTCCCAGCTAGTTCAAATTACACTCCTTCCTCACATCTGTTTGTGTTTAGGACAGTGATATATGCTCACATTTTGATCTGGAGACTGTCCTCACCTCAGAAACATTTTGCTTTCCGTAAGCGACTTACATGGATGAGAGGCTACATTTAACAATTTCAGGGATGTTTTGTCCGTCACTGAATTGAGCTCTTGTGCAGCATCTAGCACAGCAGCCATCACAGGACCACCGCTTTTAAGGAAGACTTTGGAGCCTAACAAAACAAGGTGTCAAACTGCAAAGCATTGTAATTGCAGTGATAGATCTGAGTGTGCAGCAGTGTAGGTCGGCAGCCCAGCAGGGAGACTGAAATGTTTTATGTCCTCGCTGATGGGGTCACACTATCGATCTCCTGGTGCTGCAGCCCATGGATCTCAGCTAGTCTTCTCTTCCCAGCAGGGCTTATTATCCTGGGCTCAGCAACCCACCAGCATTGCTAAATGCATAGACATCAGAGCAAATTTGGACCAGTCTGCAGCACAGAGGCAAGCTTGAAACCCCTTGCACACAACCACTTTTTGCCAGGCCAGCAGTAAGACAGCCCTGTGGGGATGTGCAGGGCTCCTCGTGGACGGGGCAGCCTCAGAAGCAGGAGCAGCAAATCGATTCTCTTTACACTCCAGCAAGGAGGATGTCAGTGAAACGCCAGCCCCTTCTGAAAAGCCAAACTGACTGTTTGCTTTCTAGGGTGGAAGGTTTTGTTTCGTGTCAGTGTTGACAGGAAGGAGAGGGAAGAAGAAGAAAAGGCAGCAAGTTTCCTCAGCAGCCATTTGTGACTCACTGGCGAGAGGCTGTTCTTGCTTTGCTGACAGCTGCTGCCTGCTGGCAGTTGTGGGTTTGCACAGGTTTAATTTCTATGCCTCGGGTTCTTTTCCAAAGCAAATATAAATAAATTGGAGTGTTTGACATGAATGAACTCAGTGAGTGTGTTTTCTCTTGATGGGATACTCAATTTTCTTTGATTTTGGAAAGGGGAGAGAAAGAAAAGGACACAGTAGATGAAGAACATCAAGAAAACTGCTTTTATGCTTGAAGAATTGGGGAAGGAACAACAACAAAGAAAATTAAAAAGACTTCCCTTTGGCTGTCACACATGAGGCTGACAAATTGTGGTATAAGGAAGCAGAATAATTATAGCACTATACCTATCATTTAATTTGCTTTTTTGGTCAACTTGACGAAAAACAAAAGACAATTTTTATTGCTAGAAAATACTCTGTTGAGTCCTCCAGTTCTTGGAGCTTAACTTGTCCTGTCATGGTTATCGTGTGTTGCATTAGGGGTCTAGAACAACTGGATATTGTCCTTGTGCACTCGCCTTACCAGAAGCTCTGCTGTTGTAAAGGTTCCTATAGCTGGTGTTTCCTGCCCCAGACCTGCACTGGTTGGCTCAGTTCAGCCAAGGGATTCGAAGAGAAGAAGATGAGGAGAGATGAGAAGAGCACGCTGAACCCACACTCCTCCGTGATGGATTTCCCTAGAGAATCCTGTTGCTGAGGAAACTGAGGGAGGCATGAGCCAGAGCTGATCCTCCGCATCCGCAACCAGACAGGGATGTCATCGGAGCAAATTGAAACACATGCTTGGAAAATTCTTTGGAAATTAGCCATGTTGAGTGAATAAGGAGAGATTTCATGTCAGGGATTTCATCTACGGAAAAAGAAACACCAGTCATCTCTTAAGTCAGCTCTAATATTCCCAGAGAAGCAGAGTATATCATATTGATGGAGCACAGATTTCCCTATAAAGAAAAAAAAAACTACACTCACTGAAGTCTTTTATATTTTCATTTTGGATGTTAGTCAGATGTATCACTCATGTCCTTAATAATAAAACTGGCAGTTGTAAACAGGTGTGGATTACAGTACAGCTGCCCCTTCTGATCATTTTTTTCCTTTACTAAATATGTAATAAAGTAGTATTTTCTAACCCCTTCCACTTCTTGAAGTTGCTTTTCCACAGTTCCTTAAAGGGCCTTCCGTACATTTTTGTTTAGGCTTGTTTTTGTCTTCTGCTCTCTGCTTCACAATGCGTATTTTTCCCTCTAGCATACATTGGATGCATTCAATCTTTTAGGTAGAGTACTATATATTTTTTAAACAAAATGACTTCCAGAAAAATAGAGCAGGTATTGATTTATGGGAGAAAAAAAAAAAGGCATACAGAAAAAATATGGGGAGTTATTTTATTGGAATTCAATATAGATGTTGGAGGTACGGCAGATTTGACCTTTTTTTATTATTATTTCAAAATTTGTTCCCCCAAAGAACGCATAGGGAGCATGAAGTTACTTTACATGCTAATACTTCTAAAAATGAAAAGGCAATAAGGTGAAAGGTAAGATGAAAGGTGGTAGTAAAGACAGGAGCTTAATTTTAAATTTCTGTTCTTCCAGATAAAGGTAGCAAAAGATTTTCAGTTCTTTGTGAAGGCATCTCTAAGCAGTGGGGTCCTGTTAGTCTAGTTTGCATGCAGTCTAAATTGCTGTGGTGCATAAACAAACGAAAGCCAAGCAATTAGTTTAACTTAAAGATTGTGATCACCACAACTTATCAGGAGAGAGAAACAGCTTTCTGGAAAAAAAAAAAAGCTTTTCTGCACATTCTCAATCTCCTTCCACTATGAAAAGATAATCTCTGCTTACTTTTTCAGCAAATGTCAGCCATGTCATCTCTGTTTACAGACGAATGGATTTTCAATCTCGAAATGTTTATTCTCAGCCTCTGCTACTGGACAAAGATTTCTTTGGGTAGTCTGGTGGAAAGAAATATTGCGCTCATTACTATTCTGAACTAAGGGGAGAGGGAAAATTGTAAAGGGGAATTACTGAATGTGTGATTGGATTGCAGGTTTGGGAGCAATCCAAGCTGGCTTGGTGTGTGCATAAGATTGTATTCTACTCTGCTGAAGGAAAGGTAATGTGTAATAAGCAAAATGTCTTTCTGAAGCTGAAGAAGGGAACAGTGTGACACATATACATTTGGTGAAATATTTTCCAAAAATATATTTAGGGATAAATCTCTATGTAAAAAAAACCCCAAATAAATACAAATTCCTTCATATACATACATATAAATACATTGAGAAAATATTTTAAGTGAAATAGAACTAAGAAAAATAGACAAAGGTAAAAATAAAGTGTTCAAATCACATTAATGAGCATCTCTTCAATGCAGCCACATTAAAAAAAAAAGTACAAATCAGAATGAGCTATTTTAAAGACAGGAGTCAATGTGACTTATTTGTAAAAGAGAGGTTTTGTTCATAGAGACCATCCTTCATTTCAGTCTTTATTCTGCCTCTTAATCAACATGGGTCAAACAATAGACCCCTTCTAGCATCAGTTTTTACAAAATTGTATAAAACAGTAACGGGAAAGATTTATTAATCACTCAATTCTAAGATAGAATGGGTCACGGTATTTGTATATGGGTAGATATATATTGCAGGTAATTTTTTCTCTCCGCTAAGGCCACTGACAAAACTTTAGCTGACTTTCAGCCAGTTTAGTTTCCCACAGTCTACCCTTAACATTAAAGCAGAATATCAGCTTGCAGCATCACGTACCTGCCTATTACGTAGCAGCATCACGTACCAGCCCCTCATTAGAACAAACCCAGCAAGTTGGTCTCCCAACTTTTTTAATGGTTTACTAATTTTATCCATATCCTTGTGATGGTAGCAATAAGTTTTGCCCATCCTGCAAGCTTTGAGCAGGCTCTGGCTGTGATTCAGTGCCCAGAATCACTCTAGATAGATTTTCTGGAAACAGTTATTGTTCTGCTTAAATCCCACTGCAGCCAACATGAAAAGTTTCCCTAAATTAAGGCTTTCGCTCATCATGCTGAGTGTGTGACAC
This sequence comes from Eudromia elegans, assembly GCA_003342815.1. NCBI lineage: Eukaryota > Metazoa > Chordata > Aves > Tinamiformes > Tinamidae > Eudromia > Eudromia elegans. The sequence goes on along the minus strand of PTEX01000056.1, from coordinate 3,346,498 downwards.
CATGTGATCTTTTATTATTAAAGATTAAATGGCAAAATAATAGATTTTAAAATAATTACATGGCTTAGCAGTTTCTCTCTGAGATTTATTGTCACACTATTGCCAGAATTTGCAAATTATTTAAATTTTCATGACAGTTAGTGTTCTTCCCCAAGAAGATGTGGAATTGCATAATTAATCTCAACAAATATTTAAATGCACTGTGGGATATATAAATGTTTTCATAAGATCTGTTCAACAAGTGAAGTTAACTCAACATATTATGTCAACAGTTCTTTTTATTTTTTTATTTTCAAAATGTAATTAGGACCATTTGGAGCATTTTTTCTTTGTCCGAATCTATAAATATTGACTTGGTGAAAGTGAAAGCTTTCACAGCATAGGCTTAATTCTGACAGCATCTTCCTTTCTGATTTTCTAATTTGAAATCATTTCACATCTTAAAATTTAATGCAATTTGAGTTTCAGTTACAAATACATTATAATAATTAGATTTCTTTTCTTATCTAAATAAAAATAAAAATAAAAATAAAAATAAAAATAAAAATAATAATAATAATAATAATAATAATACAATTCAAACTAATTTGTTCTGAGGAAAGACTTAAGTGAAAGAAGAGGAAACTTCAGGTTTGAATCAAGACGGGGAAATTTTGGAAAATCAAGAACTCTTTTCCACTCTGACTTGGTGTTAAGGGCAATTTGCAGGACTGTGGAAAAATAAACAGGGGTGTGGGATGCTCTGGTTAGGACAGTCAAAGCTGAAAGAAAATATTAAATATGCCTCAGAACTTCTAGAGCTGTTGTATGAGACTTAATAGAGGTTCTTGGCATAAGTAAAAGATTAGGTTGTACTGCTCATGCTGATACAGCAGAGAAAGATGAACTGTCCCTCTTTATTTGAGATTATTATATCAGGAAGATTTCTACTTAAAAATGTCTTGCTTCTTGCTTCTTAATGAAATGCCCATCAGCCAAATAATCAGACTAATAGCTCTGTGTTGAAAAGCTAATAAAAAAAAAATACAACATACGATTATCTGCAGGATCTGTTGGTGTTACAGTGTCTCCCAAGAAAACTTTGTGGACTCAAATTTAAAAATGCTTTATTTTAAAAATCTGTTATATTATGCAGTAGCATGGCAGCCACAGACTACCAGATTTCTAGATTCATTAAAATAAATTAAGTGGGCCAGAAAATATGTGTAGAAATGAGAAGGTAAATGTCACTGTTTCAAGCATTCTGCTCTGTATGGTTCATAACTTCCAGAACATTAATATACTTGGAAAAACAAAGATAGCTGAATTTCAATTTGTCCAACTAAATTCATTGTAGTAGTAATCATTGACTTCAGATATAAACTTCATGATCTCTTGAGGATCTAGTCCCAATTTTAAGCAAAGTGCTAAGGAAAAGAAGTACTGGTTGGCTGCCAGTCTCAGCCAATACCTTCTGAGCCGTCAGCCAGAAGTGATAGTCTCAAAAGTGCTCAATTCCTGAAAATATCAGGAAAATTCTCAGATGACTGGAGGTGAGAAATGTAGATGAGCAGGTAAAAACTCAGACATTAGCCGAGGTAAAGTGTTCATGATCTGGGATTTGCTGTTGAGCAGCTCAGTCCAAACTGTTTGGGATTAGGCAGGTTGCTAACCCTAATCTAGCAAAGAGCAGGGAGAAGAGACTTGGAAACTTTATTCTGAGGACAGCACAGGTAAAATAAGGCCACTGGATGAAGTGTCTATCAAGCTGTGGAGCAGTGTCTGTGCCCAGAACTGTAGCTGTAGTGAGGAAAAGAGAAGCATCTTGGAGGGCAGGCACCACGCGTGATGTTCCTGGTGCATTTTAATGCATGTCCTTCGAAGAGAACCCAAGAGTCTTTGAGCCTGAATGAGCCAATCCAAGTGAAGCATTTCGGAAAGACAGAGAATGAAAACAACCTGGTGAAAATGTGTAAAAATGATTCAGAGAGGTACGGCCCTGGGAATGCAACAAGTGATGATAATATGCTATCTGTAACGGGTGACTCTGACATTACAAATGAATCAGGACCTGCCAAAACTTGCAGTCAGATGGCAGAGCTTTGACATTTACTTAATTTGTTGACAATGTCAACATAAAATGAATACATTAATGGAAAGCACTCTCCTATTGGTTTTGATGACCTTTTTTTTTTGTACAAAAAAGTAATGTGACTTTTCTTAGCTGATTCCAAGAGTCCATGTATGCTTCCTTCATGATTTACTATAGACAAAATAGCTGCGTAAGTTATGCTAAGTACTGCCCATGTGATCCATCACAGGAAATCAGATTCTGATGAGCTTTTTTATTTCCCCTGGTTTTACTGTATTTTACATTAAAGTATTATCTCTCAATTTCTTTACAGAAGAAGAAACAACAACCTTGTCTTTCTAATCAGTAATATCCTGAATTTTAATGCTTAATTTGGAAAAAATTTGGAAAATATGTATTTTTTTGAAGTCTCACAATAAAATCTATAATCATCATTTGATCCAAAGTGAGTATTTTGTTTACCTTGCACATATTTTGGAAAACAAGGGAAAAATCACTTTGGGGCAATTAAAATATTTTTCCAAGTTCATTTGATCTCCAGGGACACTATATAAATCATTTAGTCACACAGTTCTTGACCACAGTTCATCACAGGGTGCTTCATGCCTTAAATATATTGATGATGATATATAAATGCATAGTGGTCTTCTTCTCTAATCTGCGTGACACAGACCTCCCACTGAGAGTGTTTTTACCCAGAAGTAGGTTCAGATTTCAGTGCTGCTGCCTGGAAAAAGATTTTGGCAACTGATGGGCTGCCATGGTGGTAGAGCAGAATAACTGCCAAGGGAGCACACTTTGATGCTCATTCCTCTGTTTTCAGCCCAGGGAAGAACTATTTTTACACACCTTGCCCCAGAAAGCTTATCCATAATAGCTCATCTAATAAATAAATCTCTCTTCTCCTAAACTGATTTGCCTTATTTCCATTGAGCGTTGTAGCTAAAACAACACATTATCAAAGAACTAGGCCTATCTTATATGCATGTGCTTCTGTGGTCTAGCAGGTTCACCAAGACTTATACACCTTTCTCTGCTTTACGCCTCAGTTCTTTTTTCAGATTTTTTTCCTGTGACTTCAGTTGATGCTAAATTGAACTCTGAAGGAATAAAAAAGTTTCCCTTCACCCCTATCATGAATTATGGCAATAAGCCATTGCTCTGCTCTCCTGCCCAGTTCTCAGCTGTAAGAGGTCATCAGAAATCATCAGAAACTTCAGCTAATCTCAACTCGATGGCATTTTATTGCAAGAAGAAGTGATGAAGTTGTCTGTAACAAGAGCTAGAGTTCTTGGGAGTTACAGGACTTGTTTTTAACAGTGACTCTAGGAGAAACAAGGAGAGGCAATCAACCAAATATGAAGCATACTACTTGAGCATTAGTACAGCAAGCTGAACTTGAGCATTAGTTGAGCAAGCAGAGCATTCTACTTGAGAGCTCTACAATTTTTTTTTTCAATCAATACAAATAAATATATAAAAGTGACTATCCACTGTATTCTACCTTGAAACATTTCAATGAAAATGCATCCCAGATGTGAAAATACCTGAATCTGTATTTAAAAAAAAAAAAGGCTGAAATTCAGGATATCTGAATTAAAAAATAGTCAAACCATCTGACCTCATGACCTCAAGCCTGTCCACCCTTACCTTTTTTTTTTCCCTCCCTGTGGATGACACATTCTCCAGGGAGGAGATGCAACAGATAATAGATTTCATTACTTATTTTTTGGTGTTTTCTGGCCACCCTGGGTGCTCAGTACACAGCACCTTTGGGTTTCCCTTCTGCAGCACTTTGCTCTTTCCAGAATGAGAGGCCCTAAATGTGAGATTTCACACTGAAAAGTCTAAAAATTTGAGAGATCGCAATGCCCATCTTACATGGGCCTATGCCCATTAGTGATTCCAATAGCTACCCAAAATAAGTCAAAGCTTTTAACCTTAATAAATGTTTGAAGTTATGCAATGAAGCTATATGCTTTATTATAGCAAAATAAAAATGTACAAGCTTTATTCCTCTTTCTTTGCAATCAACCCAGAGGGTCAGTGAAGATTTATAACTAAGAAGTAACTATTCTTCACGTCAGCCTTCACACCTGCTCTTTAATGGGAATGATTGCTTAGGAGCTTCTTTAATTAATCTAAACATTTCAGTTAACAAAACTGATAGCCAAAAAAATCAGCTTGTGAATTATAGTTTTCTATAGGCATCATGTATATGAAGAGTAATTGTAAATATCTCCTACATTTCAGGAAAAAAAAAGAGATCAATTTATATAAAATTAAAACTACCATATGAAATGAATGTTGTTTGTAGCCTTTTTTTTGGTGGGGGGTTTGGGTGATATTTTTATGCAGCCTCCTTGGTACACTGACGAGATTTCTAGATCAGGGCACATTAGTTTTAATATTTCATTTTTAATGTTTTCATGAATTTCTGCATCTCACAACAGTTTTTTTTTCTTGTTTTCAAATGTAGTATTTACACAAGTAAAGTTAGAGAAATGACTTTGCATTTTCAATACTTCTATGTGCTTTAAACCTGATGGATAGTGTGAGGTAGGTTTCCAATGTGCCTTTATTAAATGGCCTATTGATCTCTACAATTGTAAATATCCACAGTACACTCATTTAACAGGAATGCAGTTTAGCTGGAGAAATTAAAATGGTATAAATGATCCATCTGGAAGTAACTGTTTTCTTGCCAGAACACCATTTGGGATCCATTCTATGCAGCTTGGCTCAAGTTACTGACACCATAAAAAAAAACCCTAGGAGTGTATTCATTTTAATGTATTATATATTATGCCACCAAATTAGTCACAGAATCATCTACAAACACATAATTGGGAGTCATGAAATTTAACTGTACCATAGACCAGCTGGGTAGCTGAAGAAGCTTTCCACAGTGAGGAGAGCAATGATCCAGCACTGAAGGCGGCTTGCCTGATTCAGGTCAAGGGCTCTCACCTGCTTTTTTCCAAATCTCAAGTGGCCAACCTGCCCCTAACGAACTCTGTCCCTTGTCCTGTAAAGTGCTTTTATATGTTTCATGCTTAGAAAATGTTTGGAAGATCCTGCGGTAAGAGGTACTGAGAGATATTATCTACTTGCTATAATATATATTGCTGTTATGATTGTCTCTGAAGTCTAATTCAATGTTGCCCTTCGGTCAAACTTTGATTTTGTTGTGCCACCAAAGCACATTCAAAATCAGACCCAACCATTTCAAAGAATATATCTCTTTGAAATTAAGTTGGAAAAGTTAAATCAAAGAAAGCCGATAGATTTGTCTCAGGAGACTCACAGCTGTAAAGATTAACTAGTAGGCCACATTGCAAGACATTGATGGCTAACTAGAGGTTTGGGAACTCCCCATCAGCCATTCAGGAAGCCTTTTTAAACAGTCCCCCTTTTCTCATCAAAAGCTGCCTGAAGTGAGAAGGCTCCTCATTAAAGCAGCATTTGCAGGAGCCATAGTGTTTTCTGCAATTTGTATGCTGAATGTGGCTGTCTATAGGAGGGTGACTTCTTTTTGCCAGCGACCATTGGGCAGCTTTTATGGAGGCCCATTCATCTAGGATGCAAACTGCTCTCTGAGAGCTCTGAAATGAAATTGCTGTCCTCCAGCAAGCTCCAGCTCACTGACTCTGTTGCAGTCTAGTGGTCAGGAATATTGAATGGGAGAGTGAATTAAGCAATAGATATCACTTGTATGTGGAGATGAAGCTAATATCACAGCTGAAAATGTTGCAAAACACTAGATTCAGAGCTGGAGTGACTTTTTAAGTTTGCGGAGACTTAAGTTGCTACAGTCCTCACTTCATCTTGTGATCAGACACAGATTTGGGTCATCTCATCAGTTGTAATAACATTGGCTGATGCAGTCATGTGGTGAAAAAACGTCATAATTTATCATCCACATACAGGCATTCTTTGGGCTTGTTCCATTTTGATGGGGGGAACTGTTTCAAAGATGTTTCCCTGCTTTGTTTATGCATTAAACTGATGACAACTTGAAAATATCTAAGATGTGTTTGTCAGGAAAGCTTACGTATGTGATGAAAATAATGTTTTATTTCAAGGGTAAATCAAAACCAAACTTGCAGAAGACACTGCAAGCTGCAGGCTGTATTAAGGATACTGCAGAATTACCATGACTGTTCTTTCCAGATGATTTTCTTCCTTCTTCTTTATACAGGACACGCAGATGTAAAGCAACTGCAACTGTAAAAGGTAAATCTTTTATATTCTGGAGACACCAAAGATGTAGGAAGCTTCAGTGCTTTACAAAGACTGTTTACTCATGAGAAGTTTTTTTTTTCTCCCCGTTTTTTTTCATTTAAAGCTCTTTCTTTGCAAAAAAAATCATCTATGTGATCCCCCTTCCCCTCTTTTTTTTTGTCCTGAGCTCAGTAATAAGTTTATGGTTAAATCTATATGTATAGCTCTGCAGTAGAATATTGTCAGAAAAACTAAGGCTGCCTGTAGGCAGGGAAGTGTTGGGGAAGACTGGACCAAATGGCAGCTATTTCCTCTGCAATGAAAGCAGAGAAAGGAAGAACAAGGTTACTCATAGGAAATAGGTGATTATTTTGCACTTTGACTAGTAATGTAATCATTACAGAAATACCTTCACTACCTTGAACAGGATAAAACTTCTTACCCAGCTACTTTTGGACAGGGTTTGAACATGATTTTTTTCCTGCAAGAGGCTGTCTTTAGCAAGAGGCTAAAGTTTGAGGCAAAACTCCAGAAACAGCTTCAATAGGAGCAAGAGTAAACCCAGAGAAATCAAAATCTAATGTGAAAATTCATTTCCAATCAAATCCAATAAAATACTTTTATAGTATTTAAAAACAGTAATGGAATCAGTAATTTTGAATTTATTAATTTATTAATGAATTGAATTAATGAAATTTTTGACTAATTGTACATTCATTTGATGTTTCTGTAACATGCACATCACGTGATGTGGAAGCATAAAGACAACTGTTCATGGAATCAGACTACAAAATAAATTAGAAGTACAGTCTTTTTTCAAACTCTTTGGGGTTCATCTCAACTTTGAAAACAGGTATGCACAACACTTCTATCCTTTAAAAGAGCAGACAGAGAGTGTATGAGGGACACTACAAAAGAAATGTTTTTCTGGAATTAAGGAACATAATCTAGCAAATCAGCATGATTTCCTCTATTTCCTTTCAGGTTGTCCTTCCTGATTTTCCTTCCTGACTCTCTCTGCAGAAATTAAGACGATGTTTTTGCTAGACCTCTAAATCATGCAGAGCAAGTGAATGATGAAAAAATGTCAAATCTAATTAGAACTATTATGGCTGGTGATTAGTAAGATATTAACTAAGCTGGATGAAATATTTTTCTAAGCAACTTTTAACAGAGCTTACAAATGCCCATGTACATTGAGACTTGTAAAGAAAAATTACCTGCATTAAAAAAAGAATACATTTTTCCTTACTGCATTCATGAAGAGTGATTAGTGTCTGAATAGGGAGCTGCTGGGAGGAGAAACACCACCATCATCCTCTGATATAAGTAGACGGAGCCTAGACTGGTGAGAAGCGGATGCTCCCTCCGCTCCTTTGCCTCCACAGTGGCAGGGCCACTTTATTGCTCTGGACTGTGGCTTAGCCTGGGGCTGAGACCTGTACCGGAAAGTGTTTCTGGGTCTGCCTGCAACGTTTGGTGTTGCATAGGACAACTGAATGCTGCAGAGCCAGGTCCCTGCTTAGAGGAAGGCCATGGTGCTTATCTGTCCTGCTCTCTCCTCCCTCATGCAAGACCTCCAAAAGGAGCCTTAAAGCTAAGTTTTAGCATGTGCCATACCTCATCCTCATCCAATATGTCAATGTTATTTGAAATAATGTTTTAAATGGGCACGTGGTCATAAGAATGTCTTAAAGTCAGTAGTCTGAAAGGAAGCATGATGCTGTTTCACAGTTCGTTGCTGAATATAAGGAACTCTGCATTAAAATTATTAAGGATACCAGATGTCTTGGCTTTACCATAGCAACTGTTGTCTTTTAAAAGCTTATTTTAGATTTTCAAGAATTTTTACTGCAATGCTGAAATGTTTTTTTTTCCCCTGATATTAAGCAACTCCTACCCTGAAGTACCATCTGCTGAGAATGTCGAATGTCTTTTCCGTTTCTCAGTACTTATATATATATAATATATATATGTATAAAAGGAAAAGAAATCATGGTATGTATGTATTCGTGTGTGAGAGTACGTGTTCAGAAAACGGAGAGAGAGGAAAAAGGAGAGAACAAATTGTGGTATGCCTCTTAATGGTGAAGACTCCTTGAACACCCCTAGCTTTGACTGGAGTAGTCTTGAATAGTAAAATATACCAACACTGAAAAATTTATTTGACATCTGATTGATTTGAGTACCATTCAATAAATATCACTTAACCATTTATAGAATTAAGGCATTTATAGAAACAAAACTACTTACAAATAAGCAAAGAGGAAAAAAATATCAGCAAGTATATTATTGGCAAATGTTGTTCAGCTTATCTGCCTATTTTACTTGAGAAAGCATTACGGGTGCCAATTAATGCAACTAGGACAGAAATTCTGAGACAGGAAGATGATTCTTTCTCAGATATCTAAGGTATAATTTAATATATTATTCTTGGAGGAAATTGTCCTGTTTTATTATTTTCTCAAAACTCCAAAGTCCTTAATTTTTATTCTCTGCTGTATTGCTTGCCTACATGTTCAAAATGCCTCTTCTCACCTTCTCTCTCTTCCCCTCGCCCTGTCTCCTCCAGCCCCACCACTGAATCCCAAATCAAGTAATAACTCTGCATCTATCCAGCTGGACCAGGAAGAAATTTAAAGTTGTACCATACATTGCAGAGATAAAATATGATTACTTGCATTGTCTCTGAGGATCTGTTCGTATAAGGAATTGATGAAAAGAGAACAAGATTACCACAACACTATCTATTTATTTCAGACCACCTGGCAAATACTTTAGGTCAAAATTTTCATACTTTGATGACTAAGCATGTAAAATAAGAGCATTTGAAGCACAAAATTATAAAACACATATGACTTATTGAGCACACATGACATTTATTGAATTTTCAGAAAGCATCATTTGCTTGGCAACTTTGATTCTGCTGCTCAGACAAGGATTTAAGTGACCCATGCATAACAATGTCCAAAAATATTGCTCCATACTTTTTTCCCCCATATACTTATATTTCTTTGACAGAGTATTATCTCTTTGTAATTTTGATGAATTTCTCTGATACTAGCAAGTCATACAAAACATAAATTTCTGAAATAAATTTCCACAAAAATAATGTGCCTGTACCAATCATTTTCCTTAATAATCAGTAAATACCTGGATACAGTGGTGCCTAAGCTTTTCCATAGGAAAAACAATACTGTAAAACAGGAATCTGTTTTATATATCATCATTTTTATACATAAATTGTTAAAATCACAGTTTGAAAAAATATCCACAGAAGATTATAGGTTATTATAGGTTAACTAATATTTTTATACAAGAATACAATTGACATTTGACATTTTATTCTGAATAGTGTCCTTTTAACAAATGAGTTAATATCAAAACATAAAATAAACTGAGCAACCTTTCATATGAGGTGGAAAGTAAGTTTGAATTTCTTGCATTTTCTTCTAGTATTATTTCTGCTGATCTCTCTATCTATGATATGGCTCAAAGAAGTGGTTATAATATATTTCTATACAGATAAAGATTGTTAAAAGTGCCATTTGAGCTGTGTTTTTTTTTCTTTTTTTTTGGTAGCACATTTGTGAAACAGGCAATTTCACCATTTCCTCACAAGCAGATTGCTGGAAGAAGTCTGTTTTGATTAAGTGTAGGTACCATACAGAGTAGTATATGCTGCCCATCTAAGCACATTCCATGTTAACTAATGGAATGAAAGAAAGGCATGTGTGATAGTTAACATGTAATTCCAACTTATTTTATCCTTTTTATTTTAATCTTTACTAGAATGCTTTGCAATATCTTCCATAACACCTAGTATTTCTGAAAGTCATGGTTGAATTTAATGTCTTGTCTTGATCTCTAAGTTAATCCTTTAACATCTTAACTGGGAGTGAATGTCAGCTGTTTATTGTATCCTTTGCTCTACAGTAATTAAGAGCTGGATGGACTTTCTGGTCCCTTTTGGACCTGGCCAGCTTAATCATTCAAGAAGATGAAGACATCGTTCACATCTTTTATTATGACAGCAACAGGATACTGGTCACTGGGATAGAACTGAAAGCTATTTTTTGGTCAAAGAGTTGTATAAAGGGATTGTTGTGGGAAGCAGGGAAAAAGGGTCAGGAGACTATAGAAAACAAATTATATCAGGTCTGCTTGTGCATCACGTTTCTTCAGTTGTCACTCCGACAAGAACAGAGAAAAATTTCAGTAAATCAACTTAATCAATGATAAGCAGAAGGACCAACCAAAGATTGATGCATATATAAGTGTTTAAGGTTTAAGTAGAATTCACAGTGACCATGCGGGCTGTTATCTTGGTTGCCTTTTGTAGTAAGCGATTTCTTCACTTATAAGCTTAATACACAAAGTTCTATTGGCTTCAGTCCTTAAAAGAGACAATATTAGTGATTGCATTTTGGTTATTCACAGGCCCCATGACTATGGGACCTCAATGTGCTAAGTTCTACGTACAGACATGGTAAGACAGTGTCTTCCTCTAGATCTTACACCCTGGATCAACAAATGGAAGGAAGTAACTGAGGAAAAAACACTTGAAATGACTGAGGCACAGAGAAAATCAACAGCAGAAACTGGGTTCACTGATTCCGAGGCTCTTACAGTCTGCTCTAGACAAATATTATATTCTAGATAAATATATATATTATGTTAAAAATATTATATATAACAAATAATTATTGTAAGTATATTATGCAATGGTTCGCCCATCCTGCATCCTGTTACTCTCAAAAATTCTGAAATTAAATAAAAGCTGATTAAAACTATATTTTGCTCTTCCCTAAACAGTGCTTTTATTTAAAGGCTGTCAGTCTTGAAAATGGTGAAGGCTGAAGCTTGCATTCTCTTTGGATTGGTCTCTCCATTTTTTGTCTTTAAGTAGTATTCAGCAGGAACTTTTGATTTCACTTCAAGTCAAAAGTGAATGGCTGTTCACTCCAAGAAGCAAATACAGAAATCTTCACTTTCCAAAACAGAACTCTTCCTATCATGCATCAGAATAACTTGAAATGCATGGATGTTTATCCAAATCCTACTCACAAATCATCATTTTTATTTAAAAAGAATCAAGAGGGTCTGGGGGCTTTCTTTGGCTTTTTGTGTGTGTGCATGTGTGTAAGTCTGTGTGTGTGTGTTTTGATTGAACTATTTCATTTGCTCTGATTACAATCATGAGCTACTTATAAAACAAAAAGGACTTTAAAAATAGCTTGAAAAGACCAAAAATAACCCTACATTTAATTAGCATTAAAATACCAAGCACTTGTCAGTATCTTATTAACATCTTAATGAGAGGAAATAACCCTCATATGTTTTTTTTTAAAAAAAATCTCAACCTAGTTATTTATGTATTGCACCCTCAAAGACACAGAATATTTCTCCTCATTAAAATCCTACTAACAGGATATCTAAGAATTGCAAAGTACTAAGAGAACAGTGAGAGGCTTCTAGTCTGGCTGTTATGCTGGAAGAAGATTAATTAGACTGAAAGGTCTTATATTAATAGGACTCATTAGAGTGGTAGATCTGTAAAGGAATGGAAGGGAGGCTGGACACCTGTGATTTGTGGGCTGTTTCATCCCAGCTGACATATAAATTGCTGTCAACTTGCATTTATTTTCTCCGTGTGATCTCTTCTCTTTGCTGTGATGAGGTTATGTCTTGAGCGAGGCCCATAGGAAAGATGGGTCCTAGGCCGGATTCCTCCTCTTTTGTTTCCCACTTCTAAAGATAATGTAACTTGGGAATTTCTCCTAAATGTAAAAATGTATATATATATGTGTGTGTGTGTATTATAGCTCATCTATCAGAATGTCAGTGCTTTCTAACTAGTGAAAAGATTGTGGAAGTTCAGAAGGTCAGAGAAGAAAAAGTTCCATTTTAAAAAGTTTAATTTGGTTAACTGAAATACTGATTTTAATTCTCTGTGAAGTTAGCTGATAATCCGTTATCCTCTGTGTCTTTCTATGTCTCACTTTACTCAGCCTTCTCATCCATCTAGTGGAAGAAATTAAGGATCATAATAATATAAGGGTGTTCAAGCATTGTTGTAATGAAATGTCAATGTGTTTAAAGAGTCTCATCAAAAAATTCTTAAAAATAGGAGGAGGTGTTTGGAGAGAAGATATTTATATCCCTAGATAGGCCAAATATCACAGAACCACAGAATGACTGAGGCTGGAAGGAACCTCTAGAGATCATCTAGTCCAACCTCCCTGCAGGGACCCCTAGAGCATGAGTCACAAGGTGGCATCCAGGCAGATTTGGAAGATCTCCAGAGAAGGAGACTCCACAGCCTCTCTGGGCAGCCTGTGCCAGGGCTCTCTCACCCTCACACGAAAGAAGTTCTTCCTCACACAGACATGGAACAGCCTGTATTTCAGCTTGTGCCCATTACTTCTTGTCCTATCACTGGCCACCACTGAGAAGAGTTTGACCCCCTCCTCCCTACTTTTACCCCTTGGTTACTTATACGTATTGTTCGGTTCCCCTCTCATTTTTCTCCAGGCTAAACAGGCACAGCTCACTTAGTCTTTCCTCATATGATAGGTGCTAGTCGCTAGTCATCTTTGTCGCTAGTCGCTGGACCGTCTTGAGAAGCTCCATGTCCCTCTTGTACAGGGGAGCCCAGAACTGGATTCAGTACTCCAGATCTGGCCTCACCAGAGTTGAGGGGAAGGGCAGGATCCCCTCCCTCAACCTGTTGGCAATGCTTCTCCTGATGCAGGCCAGGATCCCATTGACCTTCTTGGACATGAGGGCACGTTCCTGCCTCAGGGATAAGGTGGTGTCAACCAGGACTCCCAAATCCCTCTCCGCAGAGCTGCTTTCCAGCAGGTGAACCTCTAATCTGTCCTGGTGCCTGGGATTATTACTGCTTATTCCTTCCAAGGTGCAAGACCCTGCACTTGTCCTTGTTGAACCTCATGAGGTTCCTCTCTGCCCAACCTGTACCTCTGAATGGCAGCACAGCCCTCTGGGGTGTCAGTCACTCCACTTAGCTTGGTATCGTCCACAAACTTGCTCAGGGTGCAATCCATCCCTTTGTCCAAGCCACTGATGAACAAGTAAAACAGCACTGGGCCCAGCACTGACCCCCTAGGGGGCATCACTGGCTACTGGCCTCCAACTATACTCGGCCTCATTTATCACAACCCTCTGAGTTCTGCCATCCAGTCAGCTGATTCTGTTCTAATTTATCTCATGAAAAATAAGATCACTAGACAAAATGACGTCTCAGACTTTTCTTTCTTTCTTTTTCTTCCTTCCTTCCTTCCTTCCTTCCTTCCTTCCTTCCTTCCTTCCTTCCTTCCTTCCTTCCTTCCTTCCTTCCTGCCTTCCTGCCTTCCTGCCTTCCTGCCTTCCCTCCTTCCTGCTTCCTTCCCTCCTTCCTGCCTTCCCTCCTTCCCTCTTGCCTTCCCTCCTTCCTTCCTTCCTTCCCTCCTTCCCTCCTGCCTTCCCTCCTTCCTGCCTTCCCTCCTTCCTGCCTTCCTTTCTGCCTTCCCTTCCTTCCTGCTTCCTTCCCTCCTTCCTTCCTTCCCTCCTTCCTTCCTTCCATTTCACTGAGGAATCCAAGTGAAAAGGACTTTGCTTATAAAATATGAAAAAACATGCACTGACACTTTTTTTTAAAGGCTTTCTTTTCTTGAAAAGTATAATATCTTGCTGAAAATACTTGGTTTGTTAGATATTATTTGTTTCCAGTAGTAGAAATTTAAGAGCACACCAGAAAATAAAAAATGTACAGATTTTTTTCCAGTAAAGTCAACATGATTTTTCCTATAACTTATATGTGACCACTAATTAAGCTAAATAACTTCAGTGTACAGCGAAGAAATATCATGAAAGTGATTACAGGTTTTTTGATTTCACCAACAAACAAGCAGAAAAAAACCCTGAACAAAATCTGATGTTAAAAAAGTGTTAATGGTTCTATGTTGAAAATGTATTTTTATATAAATATTTTTAAATCTGGTATGATCTTAGAGTCCTCTCAACTTTTAGGCTTAGACAACACAGCTTATCTGTACAAAGCAATCCACCATTAGAAACAAAAGGAAAACACCAAAAAACAAACAGACAAACAAACAAACAAAATCACAATCTTTTTACTGTCTTATTTTCTTTACGGTGATTATCAGATATTATAAAATTATACCAATTAAACAATTGCCACATGTTATTGCCAAAATAGCCCCAAAATAGACTTCATGCCAATGTATGATCCAGCGGAACTACTCCTACTGCTGAAAAGCAGGTTGCAATAGAAACAGATTAGGAGATAACATTAGAGGACATGGATTACCAAACTTAGAGTGGTAAATCTACATCTTGTAACTTGGCTTTCTTAAAAGAGATTTTGGAAGCCTCAGAGTTTTATGGATAATGGAGACAGCCAGTATGTCCCTCCAGCCACTAAAAAGCACCAGTTACCATATCATTGCATACAAGACATCATAATTATTCTTTGTGTTATGATTGAAAATGGTATCCACTGTCCTTTTACTTTTAACCATTGTAGCCATAAGGATCCTTTTTTTTTCCCCCCTCTAAAGAGAAGCAGTCTAGAAATACATTAAACATAATACCCATCCATTAGTGTCATAATTAACACTTTGCTCTGTCTGCATATCTTTGCAAGGCCTTTTTTCTTCTCAGCATCCACAACATCCTACTGCGACAATCATAGCTACCATTTAGACAAGCAACAAATTAAAGTTTTATTACTTTAATTTTCCAAACAAATTACATGATGGTAAATTGCAGCTTATGGAAACATTTTCAGAAAGATGCAAAGGGAGGCAGGTTTTTCTAATGTTTTGAAGAAATGAGCTACCTAGACTTCCAAAAAAAAGCCTTGTCTAACGTACAAGGGTAGAGTGTTATATATCCTTTCAATGTTTTACATGACACAATGTATGGATATAGTCAAACCATAAGATGCACAAATTGAAATGGTAAATATAATGAATTTAGATTGCCAGTCATAGTTATTTATAATATCCAATAGCATGTTTTCTAGTCTGGTAAAAACTTTCACTCTAAACTGAATGTCAAATCTTTATCTATGTTTGCTCTTGAATGCACTGCAGGAGTGCAGTTCATTCTTTATTTGCAAACTGTAGGGAATTTTCTGTATAAATACGTAAATTGGCAAAATTTATCTTAATGGAAAACCTATTATTTTAATTGCTAGGGGGTGGTATACACTTCTGCTTTAGACTCTTTTGAATTAGTAATTAATGGCTTGATTGTGAAAGGCATTTATTGTTTTCATTTCAGGGAATTCAAATGAAGATAATTAATTTTAAGGAATGTTTGAACTAATTTTAGAGAATGTTCAACATTACTGCAGCTTTAGCGAAAGGACAAACAGTGCCATAGGGAAGGGAGGGAGCAGGATGCAGATTTAGGAAAAAAAGAACCTGGAGAACACTTTATTGTGAAATAAATCCCTACAAATACTTCTGATTAATGAGTGATTATCTTGCAAACTGTGTGTTTGTAAGTAGGTACTTATCAAAAAGAATGGAAGAAGGGAAGAAGAGAGAGAGGGAAAGAGGGGGAGAGGGAGGAGGGGAGGAAGGAAAGCAGACAGACAGACAGACATGTCAAGGCTTCATATTGTCATAAACTAATCATTCAGATTTCCTTATAGACTTCCAGAAAAAAAACAATATCAAGGTTTAAGATCCTTCTTTTTCTGCTGCAGACCCCTACTCGGAGGAGCATAAGAGAAACTCCAACAGAAATATTTTTTTTCCCTTTACTTGACCCTGATACAACTAGTTCTCACGCTCACCCAAACCATCAGAGTTGTTCAGCGCTTAAAAGGCTTAAGCTGCAGTAAAAATCTTTTTTGTGGTTTGTTATCACCAGGAAGAAGGAGGAGGAAGCTCCAGTTTGCCAAATTAGCTGTTTTCACTTTAAGTATTAGCCGATATTAAAATGAAAACTTCAAGTTTAATCCTAATCAAGAAAAAGAATACACTCTAGTTTACAAACTAAAAACTACCGGTTTACGAAGCAGTAGCATAAAAAACAGATAGAGGGAGAAAACATAATCGCAAAATCTACATTTGCTAGATACTCTTGCTCCAGCAGATGTTCAGAGTTTTTCTGAGGTCTTCCTCAGATGGTGCACTTAAGGAATCAACTCAGAAATATTCCCTTACTGCAACATTTGTTGTGAATCTCTTATGATGTAGGATCCCTCTGAATTTTTCAGCAGATAATCAGTTTTTCTTTGCTGTTGTTTGTTTGTTTTAAAGTAGATTGAATTGACTTGTGTTTTTAGTTGCTTTCTTAAGCCCATTGGGCATTATTCATGGAATTATGCACTATTGTGCACTTTTATGCACTATTTTACACAATTATGCACTATTTTTGTCTTTTAAAGTGAACTACTGCCTTGCTCTTGCTTAAGTCAGAGGGTTTTTCTTGCAGATACTGAACTACAGGCTGTCTCCATTTATTAAGAACACTTCTTTCCATTCTTTTTAATACCAATTTATCACTTCTTGTTATGTTTCAGCTCTTCTTGAACTGCTGTGCTTATGTAAGAATCATTTGAAAATATTCTCTGAGAATCTTTGGAGTACCAGATCTCTTACCCTTATTTTCTTTTCAGAGTCAGTTAAATTTCAATGTTGTATTTATCATTATGGTCTTTTGTAAAGCACCCTCTCTATATATTTTAAAACCTTTTCCTAAATAAGTACTAATTTTTAAAAGATTGCACAAGACTCATTCTCTCTGCTTCTCATTTTAGGAAGTCCATGAGTCTTAGCTGTAATGACTATTCATTGGAAGATTGGTTCTTATCCCTTGTTTTGAACACGGTCATTTTGAATCTACAATGTTAGAAGCACATGATGCTAGAATTTTCTCTCTCTTCTCAGTACAAACATTGATTCCAAACTGGTTTTTTTCCTTCACTATCAATGATGTTGAAATTGAAAATAAACCCAAACTGCAAATTGAGGCTACCTGGATGATTTTCTTATCTATAAGATGACAGAGAGCACTAAATAAGTTGTACTGTCTAGGCACAAGCAGAAGGAATAGCATCCTGATAACTTAATCAGAAACCTTCACATACAAAAATATGTCTGGAGCTACAGATATAAGCTGGAAAAATTAGACAGAGTTTTGTGTACAGAGAATCTGATAAAAAGTTATTCAAGACAGTGTCTAATTTTCCCAAGTAGTACTGAAGACGATATAATTGTATTTATATATCTTGTCTTGCCTGTGTCCCTATGATGTCCTTAATTTGCCTTCTATAAATGCAGGAAATGAAGTTATGAAAGGAAAGGACTGATTTAGTAAGCAGCATATGATACAGTAGCAAGTGACTGTACTGATTTATTACTGTTCTATATCAAGTAGTGAGAAATCTTTGTATTATCCTAATTAGATGCAAATGCAGCAGGTGGATCTTCTACCAGGTTACCATTTACAAAAAGCTGTCACACTCCTATACCCTCTGTGAAACATTTCTCTTTTTCAGAACATTTCTCTTTCTTAGAATATTTCCCTTTCCAAAAAGACCAATTTTTGCCTCTTGGAGTCTAATGTTGGGCTTTATTGTTCTGTATTGTGAATTGCATTGCAAAATCAGACCAGACGGAGCAGGAAAAGCAGCCAGTTAGGTTCCCAAGGCCATCTTTACCAAATAAATAAATAAATACATAAAAGAAAAGAAAACAAAAAGGAAAAAATGATCATCTAGTAGATTTTTGGAAGCCATGTATACATTGTATGCCGACATTTACAACTGCCCTGCAATTGTTCATTAATATTGGAAAGTGTTTGTAAGGAGTCAATGGATATGTCAGCTGATTGAACTTTACCTTCATTTTTTGTTGCCTGACCTCCAAATTCAGATGTCCCAAATTTCCAAGTAGTTGGTCTGTCCAGAAGGCCTGACTAGAGTCTTCCTAAAGGCTGGAACGAGACTATCTACAATTCTGATTGCATCAGTAATGTAACACATAGTGTCTCTAATTTTGGCTTTAAAAAACCACTGCTAGTCATATAGGCTTTAATTTGAACAAAACAAGTGATTATTTGGTGTAAATGTGATAGCCAGTGCCAATTCAGTCTGGATGATGATCTAGGTGAAGGGTTTAAATATTACTAGCGGTTATGAAATATTATTGTTTGTTATTTTTACCATACCATATTTCTCTACCATTTAAAAAATATTTTACAGAGAATATGCAAGAAAAATATTGCTTAATAAGATTTGCATTAAGTTAGATACTTTTATTTGCTTAAAAATATGCAAATACAAGAAAAAAGTCTGGATCTTTTCCCATGTCCTTACAATTATTCATGGGATTTTTTTTTTAATTGAGTATATACTTAATCAATGACAAATTATACCCTATATTATCCTAATTACAGGGCTACTACATCTATATGAGTGTCTAAATTAAAATATCTTGAATTAATCAACCTTCATACAACACATATACCAACAGATTTTCTTAGTATGATTGCATTTTTAAATAAAATGATTCGGCTATCACAGCATATTGCTCAGGTTTATTTTAGAGAACAATAGGTTTTCAAGGGTAGCATGACACCTTCTAGATGCAATGTCACACTGAACCATGTTACTTCTTGAGTGTTTTGCCATGTGGTAATTTCTAAATGAATCCCTAGCACTATCCTGAGAACATTATGACTACAACAATTATTCCTCTGCGTGACCTGAAAAGGGAAGCTGGAATCCATACCATTACTAAAGCATTTTGCATTACTAAAGATTCTCATCCGCATATAAATGGACGAATTAATTACAATCCGTTGTACCAGGTGCTACTGCTTTTTCTACTGTCCCTATGGAATATTTTGTATGCAGGAATCAAGTGAAGAGGAAAAAGAGATATTGTTTTTTCTTTTTCTTTTTCTTTTTTTTTTTCAGATTATATAGGAAAGAACATAGGCAATTTTCTAGTGAAAAGGACAGGTTTAGTTAGAATCTAACCTGCACTCCAAATCTAATTCTTCTCTCAAGTAAATGAAAATTTGAGTTCAAACAATGAAAACTACATCCAATTAATATCAACAAGAGTTGAAATATTTTTAGTAATCAGAAGTATTATCAAATATGTACTGCTGTACCTCCAACCTGCAGTTTTAATAATGGCTTTACTAAAATACACTCTCAATAAAAAAATCTGGAATATTGATATACTTTATGTATAGGTTATATGCCTTAAAAAGTTAAAAACAAAAAAACCCACACCCTGCTCCCACCACTATTTTTTCATTTCCTCATAAATAGACACAATAATTGTGCTTTTGTATTTTTTTATTATTATTTCTTTTTATTCTTTTAGTAGAATAGTGCTGTTATGCAAAGCAGATAACCATTGCTCGTTTTCAGTTGTCACTATGGAGATCCAGGAAAGAACTAGCTCAGGCATCTGTACATTCAAGCCTATGGAAATATTACAACTTACTCAAATGGAAAGAAGGTTTATCTTCTTTCATGTCATTCTTATGGTGGTATAGACAAAACCAGATTGTTGCTAGCAAGCCAATTTGGAATCTCATTAATTCATTAGAAATGTGTATTTGCTTGCAGCTAACCAAGTTGCAAGGAGGGAGGGAACGCACTGTCTGCTTGTTGCCTTACATTAGAGCGGGGTTTTTCAGACACTTTTTGCAAACACAATACACAAATCCCAGGATGGGAGCTGCCAGCTCCTTTGTCATGTGTAGGCTCCAGGCAGAGTTCTCCAAGGGTACCAGGATATTAATTCTGTTGAAAGCATCAGTGCAAGAAAGCAAAAACTGCTCTTTCTCTCTCTGTTCCTCGTTCCATCTGCTGTGACGAGAGGTGCTCAAGCTTTCTTTACATCCTCTTATGGCTTGCAATCCAGAGCAGATATATGGGTTGAGGATAGAGTACTGGGCTACTTGTATCACTAATATAAGTGGAAAGGTGTCTCATGTTTAAAACTACTTGATAGGATATGTAGTCTTTTGCAGATGTCTATAACACACTCTTCCTCTACTTTTGGAAGCATAATCAACAGTCCTATGGGGATGTTCAAGGGGATGGAGTGGGATGATGAGCAAAATCAGACAGTTGGGATATGGACTGGAAAGTCTTCACAATAGCATAACCTGCAGTACTCCCATGACTGTATTACCTTTCAGATGTATTTAACTTTCTTTCTGAAAAAAATGTCTTGGAGTGTTTTTAATGCCAGAATACCCTCATTATAGTTCCATAAACAAAATTGGGAAGACCAATAATGAACAATTTAATTTTATTCTATTTTAACATGATGGAAATACTCAGTCGTATTTCCCTAAGGAAATACTCAGAGAACCTGATTTACATATTATCACCTACAAAATTATTGTGTCAGTCAGAGGAGTTAGGCTGACCAAAGGAGCAGAGAAAGAGAACACCAAATAATGAACCAAATGTAATAATGCCCATTACAGAGCATGAACTGTTCCCTTCTATACAGAAAATTTATTCAATGTCTCCTAAAACTGCCCATTCAGGATTTACATCTGTTGGTAATTCACACTGCCAAACATTTCCTCTTATATTAAAGCTCCTCCTTGCAGCTTTAAAAGGTACAAAATCTCAAACTTTTCAATTAAGTTTCCTTTCATAGCCCTCAATTAATCCTTATATAGTCTCCTGAATATATGAAAAAGAAAAATATATATATCTCTCTAGTTTGTGTTCTAACTGAATATCAATAACAATGCTATTCACAATAATTAATACCCTTTAATGGTTCCAATCACTGCCTTCTTGACTAGCTAGAAACTGTTGAGATGGTGTGTCAAGAAAGCCTTCAACTTTCACTTTACAGAATGAAATTTCAGAAAAGATAAATCTCAGGCTATTTATAGCATTTTTATTTCACAGTGAGATTCATATCTGCAACTGTTTTCCTGTGAGAATTTAGTGTGGGAGCAGACAGAGAGCACTGAGGTGCTGAGGAAGAAACCAAAGACTGTGAAGTGACAGCTGGTGAGGGCACAGGTGCCTGGATAGACAGCACCATGCTATAGCTGGCATTGGTCCAGTGCAAGAAATCACATTCCTGGCATTGCAAAGTCTCCTGTCATTCATTGCTCACTCACTGTATCACTTTTTTTTCTGATATTTGTAGGTTTTTGACTATTTGGTTCTGTTACTCGGACACTCAATAGCTGTTATTTGCCTGAGGGTAGTACCTGAGCCCTAATTACTAAAATGTAGCTCTGTTGCTGTCAAAAACTAAGATCACCATGGAGAGAAAGAAGATGTTGCTTCAGACAGAGACATTTTAATTTACTTTTCAACAGAAGACTATGAGGCGACAGGCATACCATAAGGTAGCTAAGTAAAAGAAAACTGACATAAATTGCTCTAAATTTCCCAGCTAAGCCTATCATACAAGGAGACATCTAGCTTTTTGCAGCCCTTAGCTTTTGCAGTCTCAGGTTGTCTTCCTTAGCTTAAACTAATCTTTAGATTACCCTTTTATCAGCACACATAGGCTTAAGGTGGCTCTGCACAGCTGCAGACACATTTCCCTGGTATGTCACCAGGGACCAGAGGCTCCTGGCAGTGTTGTCCCAGCATTATACCCGGATCAATCCTTTCTTGCCGACGTAGGAGTGAAAATGCCAGCCATAAGAACTACTGAATACACCTGCCGTTTGCTCTGAACAAACGAAGAGGCCAAAGGCAACACATAACCCTGATTGGCAAACCATGGTAAGTGCAGCATAAGTTGAATTGCTTGTGACAAGTGAACTGTCAAAGAGCCTGATTGTGTGTGACACGGGCAAGGGGAAGCACAAATAAATTTGCTCATCTCTGTCAAACTCATGGCAAGGCATATATGGACTGCTGAAGACCTAGCTAGATATGACTGTGGTAAGAGCGTAGTGGTGTTATTTCTGGTGTTCTCAGCGTGGAAACTTATGCAAACTGACGTGCACTGTGTTTGCCTGTAAGGACTTGTATCTCCTGTGATTTGAGTCAGCTTAAGTAAACTCTTCTCCATATATTTGCATCAATGTCTTGTGTCTTAGGGAGCATGGGGACACATATTGAAAAGATAGGTTTGTTAGTGATAGAGATCTTCAATACTTCTGTGGAAAATCAGTACTAGTAGAATATAAAAAAATGAGATACTGCTCTCGAAATATTGTAAGCAACCACCACTTGGCCCCCTAGTGAATGTAAAGGATGTGCTTTGAATTATGGGAGCCAGGATGGATCTCTTTGGTTCAAATATTGCAGAGGAGGTATAGTTTACCATGCAGAGTCTTGACCCAGAATGCTCCCACTACTGACGTCCTATGAAGGTAACACTCGCATGTTTTCATGTGAGTTTCAAACTTACATCAGAGCAAAACTCCACTTCCTCTGAGAAAAGGATGGGGTGGTGGCGTGGGGAGGTCAGGGAAAGATGATAGTAGCACAGCCTGGTCTGGATGATCATAGACATCTGCATGATGGGGTGGGGCAAAGTACACCTATCCCATCATGTAGTCAGAGTCTTTGGTCATTGATTTTGCCTATGGCAAGTCTTGATGGACAGATCTCAATCACATTAACAGAGAAGTAGGCAGCATACTTCACAGCATGAATATTAAGCTAGAGAAATGGTGAGATTCGTCAATCAATGGAGGCGATGAAGAGAAGATAAAGACAACTGAGCATAAAACATTAAAAGACAAATCTATCCTTAATCAGCTGAATTTTAAGGAGTGATTCATTATTCTGAGAAACAATAATCCAGAAAACACCACATCATCTAATACTTTCGCAAAATACAAATGATTGAGGTTGTTACATAGTACCTGCATAGACTTCTGTGTAAGTCGCTTGGAGCATATAGAGAGGATCGAGTGCAGCCTGCTGCTAAAGGAAATCCACTGTCACTGAATTTGTGACAACGCTGACCTACAGCAAAGCTCTGCTACAGAAGGCCTTGTGACTATGGGCTATGATCATATGCTCTTTCTCTGCAACTCACAGACAGCGATACACTATTTCACAGTTGCCATCCTCAATTTTGTCAGTGCTGCTTGTCTAGGCAAGAGATTTTCATGGCTGAAACAGTGGCAGTCCAGAGCTTGCACGTTAGGTGACTCAAAAAGAAATCAAGAATGACGGATGAAGGTGCTCAAACCTCCATTTCTCTCAGAGGAGATGAGAGCTGCCCAAAATTCCTGTAGAAGAACTTCACATAAAGCTCCCTGAGCTTTCCAATAGGTACAAAAATCAGCTTTGCAAGACAGGGAAAAAATATTTGTTCTCTTCTTTTCTCTTCAGCATTTTTATAGTAAATTTTGCTTCATTTCAGTTCCTTCCTGAAAGGTGAGCAAAATGATAAGCAGAAGCCAGAAACACGAGTTCTAATTTTACTATGTATTTCAGGTTTTGTTGACCATCAACTTCATTACTTGTAACTACCTTAGATCTTATGGGCTAGCTGAATTTCATAAAACTTCATATTTACATGTGGAAAATCAGTCCAGCACTTAAACATATAGTTACACCCTTGCACATGCTAATCTGGGATTTGGCATTTACAAACAAATGCACTCACAAATTTTACACAGCACAGTGAACAGCTAAAGGAGACTTCTCAAAATGTTGGCCTACATTAGATTGCTGTAGTCTTTTCCTTACTGAAAATGAGAAAACAACAATAAAGACATACCTGCAGTAGGAGGATCCTTAGCCACTTCATGACTTCAGTTTTAGATTTGTTGAATACTTGTGATGCCACTGAGGTTACAGAAACTGAATTTTAGAGTAACAAACAGAGCCAGAAATAAAATCTTAGGAGTAGGCAAATAAATGGAAAACTTGAGTTCATTTCCTACCTTCCGAGGAGAAAAGCAGCACCAGTCATCCAGTAAAATGCTTGTGGTTGACAACTACTTTTTGACTTTACTGTTTGGACATTTCCAATGCCATGGATGTCTTGATATCTTAGTTTTCTGAGGATTCACAAGCAAAACCAAACCTGATTGACATCAGATAAAGAAGTTGGTCCAGGTTACAGATTGTCTGGAATAGAAACTGGCTGCTGTTCATTCCTCTTAACCACACGAACTGGAACTCACTTCAGGCACTTAAGCTTCTTTTAACGTTAATGTTAATCTACTGACCTTCTTATGATCACGAAGTTTAAGAATTTTTTTTACTTGTCATATAGCAGAAAATTTTATGATTGTATATACAGAAATATAGGCGTATATTGCACTTTGGTATTAAAGTTTCTTTATTTTGTTTGTTTGTTCTAGGTAAAACATTATTAAGTAAAGACAGAATGCTTCATATGAAATAAGATTAAATTATATATGTACATTCCAGCAAAAAGCCTTATTAGAAAGTCTGAATTATTCCTTAAACATTCAAGGACAATGAATGTTTAAGGATGTTTACATAGTGTTCATTGTATGTAAACATACAATACAAAATTGTACTCAATCCTCCTTTTCTCTTATGACAGCGCCACATCAAGTTCACTGCTGGAATGAAATAATATGTCCTCTCTTGGGGACTTTACACTAATTTCCATGGACACAATCAATTGAAACATGAAATCAGAAATATTTCATGCAGCTGATTAAGTGTTTCAAGTTCTTTTTGCAATGTAATCTAAACAAAACAAAATATATATTTTTAAAAGTTTTAATTCTTCTTCTCTTATCTATCCTGAGTAAAGGAAATAGGCCTTTTAACTACAAAGGGGCAAACAGTGAAACTAATGGTGCATAGCATGCCAGACAAACCAAACATTACAGGAACTGCTTTATTTATTGTTCTCAGCTTCCAGTAATTGTAGGTATAATTGGTAACAGTAAGTAGCTTTTTTTTTTTTTATCAGATGTAAGAATTGACATTGCTATTTTTAAGCAGTTCTTAAAATCACTCCCTCCTCCCATTTTATTTTTAGCAAATAAACAATATTAGGAGGCAATAGGTAATTAGGGCTCTTTTGGCCATAGGATTCCTTGAGCGCCTTTAGGCCATCAAGGATTTTATGTCCAGTTTCTGATGACTCTTGATTTTAGTCATAGGGACCATTTTAGTCATGTAAACTGGAAAAGATTATTCCTGGGGATTTATAAGGGACAAAAATTTCATCTGTGGATGAACAGGAATAAACAGCTGAGCACCTGAGCAGCTACAATAAGGTTAAAATAGCACTTTTCAAGCTGTTACAGCCCTGTAAAAAGGAATAAAGTGACAGAGAAGCAGAGTAAATGATATTTTTTAAAAAAAAAAGATTTGTAAGAGATGTTTCTAATTTCCCTAGAATCACCTATTTTATCAAAGTTTTAAAAAATCATTTAAAAAGTGACTTGTATATTATCAGAAGCATAAACATGCACTAGATGGCATAGCAGATGTGGGCTTTATTAAATCCTCTCTATTTTACTGAAGAAATTTAATTACCAGAGCATTTAATAAGCCTTTATTTGCTGAAATTATTTATGATTCATGACACCACTTTCCTGATTATAAGTTGCAGTTATCCAAAGAAAAATCACCTGAAAATTAAGTCTGTAGAAAATCTGTAATTCCTGTTGCTACAAGCAACCCTCCTATTCTTTGATGATTTTCCTATTTTTATTGTCCCTAACTGGCGTCTGTCCAGGGTGAAATCTTAAGCCAAGATGTGTCATTGGCATTTTGAGGATATTGTGTCTGGGTGGTAACACAGGGGCCTACCTGAAAGCACTTTCCCTAGTATTCCTTAGGCACTGCCATCCAATCCTAAACGCTGATAAAACCCTAATGCTGATGCCTTTGATTTTGCTTGAGAAAACACAGGGCCCAGCCAATTCAGATCAGACAGAGCACAGTGCCGATGCAGAAGGCTGAGAGTGAATTGCTGTGCTACAAAACTCAGACAGAAAAGCATGGCTTGACCAGATATGATGGTGACTGCCTATCACTGGTAAGAAGCCTGAAATCAGAGGTCATGAAGGACAACAAGAATGGCAACCCTTTTGTTTCCTTCTTATACTTTGCCTGGTCAACAAAAGCTATGCTTTATTACGCGTGAGCAGATGTTCTGCTTTGTAGCATTGTGCTACAGGAGTAGATGCCAGCTCCCAACACGTTAGCTAAGGACTATGTTTGATCAGTTTAGAGCACCAGCCTTCTTTCTGGCATGTATTCCAAATATTTTGAATAATCAAAGGAAACTTTCAGAGTCAAATTTATTCCTGTACAAACACTAATGCAAAACTTACTAAGCAGCAGAAGTCTGTGGTAAGGAAGACTTAAGTGTTCTTCTGGCCTTTCCCTGCCCTTAGGCACAGGCCTGAATCTCATCCTACGGCTGTGGTTTGGCAATGTATTAAATTTGACTTTAAGGCTCCTGGCACCAAGTCAAAAAAGTTCCAATGAAGTGATTGATCTATTTTTTTACTTTGACAGTTCGAATGCAATAAAATACGTTAACATTCTGGCAGCCTTTATGTAAGATCAGGGACATCTTTCTACATGACTCTAAATTTAGGTTTGTTCAGGGCTAAGCAGATCTTTCTATCCCTAAGCAGGTAACAAAAAACCCTACTGTGTGGGCATGATGTTAGGACTCCGCACTGTGGGTTGTGGCTAATTAGACAAAACTAATATACTGTGCTAGACCTGAACCAGGTCAGGTGGGGACACATCCTTGTTTCAGTATTAATGACTGCGGAATCCATTGCACAAGTAAAAGCTTTGAAGAAAGTAAGTGCACTGAACAGTCCCTCCAGCAATTAAAAAAAAAAAAAAAAAGAAGAAAATATAATTTATTTATTGATGCTGAAGGATAGAAAGATGTAATTTATAAGTTATGAAGAGATCAGATTGTTTTATCTTTTTCCACGATTTTTTTTTAATGGAATGATATGCTTAAACTGCAAAAGTAATTTTGATCTAAGGATATTTTCTCTGTTTAAAATTGAAATGAAAAATTACTGGATTGTGCCCCACTAGAATTTTTTGCAGAATAAAATGAAGACAGAACCATTACTTTTGGTATCCTACAGGGGATAAATGAGGTCTCCTTCTAAAATCTGTGGCAGCTCATGCTGGAAGTAGAGTGGAAAAATCCCTTTTCTTTCTTCAGCGATGGCCACATGAACACGTTTGTATTCTTTCCAAAGCAATCAGCCTGTCAAACATCTGCTAACATGCTAATGGCATTTCCCAAACACTTCTGCTCAGAAACAAAGAAAATTCACCATAAATAAGGGTAAACGCTTTGTGCAGCAGCTCTATTGATTAAAGTGTTACAATTTATGCAGCAAAACATCATCACTGTTGAGTTAGAGGTATCGCTTGTAGGAAATACCATATAATGTCAAAATGGAGTATTTTACCTATTTGCAGGAAATGCCCTCATGGAGTTTGTTCCATCTCCAGAGAGATTTTCAGTGTGTAGTAGTATCCTCCATACTGTATATACACAATTTTTCTGGAGTATGACAGAATCCTAGAAGTTGCATGAATTTTAGGCAGTGCCTCTGTACAACCTCCACCTCTACTTCCAAGTTCTTAAGGTTTCTTGGAGATAATGTTTCAAATTCAGATTTGAATCTAAGCTTTTTCAGAGCTGGAGGATGCATTACAAGCTGTCCCTCTCCCCTTGTGTTTCCACACCTCTTTCGCAGTTACTATTAGCAAAATGTCAATAAAAAATTTTGCAATGAATCATGTGGCAATATTTCATCAACCTAAATGAAGGCTTGCTTGGAAAAATGAAGAGGTCTTGGCACTCCTAAATTTGGCAACTGGATTACTGGCACAGACAGGAGTGTTTACAGAATGTTCTTACAGCATGAGTTTTCCAGATTCAAATATGTTCTGCCACCTCTTATTCAGAAAATCCCCAGATGTATCAGCTGAATTATTTATGCAGGATTCCTTGCTGAAAACAACAGGAGTGAAATACCGCTTCACGTAACCAAAACTAGACCAAGTCTTGGGACCTTGGTGTCTCCCTGCTTTCTACAGTCACCAAGGCTTGTGTGCGTTGCTGAATTGATTAGATGCATTGCTGAACCAAATAAGTGGTGCCAAACACAAGTGCAGCAGGTAGCTAGCAGGACCATGGTACAACACATGAAGTTTTTGTGCATCGTCTGTGCGCTACTGGGGCAAGGGTCCCTATAATCCTGCTTATTGCAAGCTGCAGCTCCATCGAGCACAGTGGCCTGCAAGAGTGAGGGACCACTGCTGGTCCACTGAGCCTCAAGTTTACATTAAAGAGCTTGTATTTGTAATCAGGACCAGATCTGTTTCTTTAGCACTCCTGTGCCCAGAGTGCTGAATAAAATACCTTCAGTCATGTTTCAGCACACATCCCTCAGTTTTATGCAAAAGCTTATGGCTAATAAGACTAAGATGATTTTGCCTTTCTGCTCTAACATAGTGCCTAATCTGTCTAGTATTAGGAAAACATTAAAGCAAACTGAAAACTCAACTGGAAACATTTAGCCACTAACTCTGGAGGTTTGATCACACAGAAATATAATGCCACTTTTGATCTTGTCTCAGTTTGCAAAGAGACCTATTTAGATGGATCACCACCAACTATTTTACCTTGATATAGGGAGTCGGAATAAATCTGCTGGCATACATGTGCTTTCTTAATTAAAGAACTGGATTAGATCCAGCCCTCTTTTATTCTGCACACAAATTATATAGGTCATGAGGAATTCTCTTGAGAGAAATTTTAAAGGTGCTAGAATTTTTTTTTTCCTGATTGAGTTTTTAGCTTTGGTTGTTAATTCCCACATACCCACTTTAATGAGTGCGTAGGTTTCAAATGTTTACCACAAGCTTCCCAAGCTCTTTTATGAAGTTATTTTTTTTGTTTGTTTTAAGTAAAAATTCTGCAGATAATTAGGATTAATATAATACTCTCCCTTCAAAAAATGGAAAATATGAAACACTGTAAGGCTTCTTAGCTTTAGGATACTTGAACTCCTTAAAAGTAGTTGAGCATGATCATGTCTTTTTTCTTGTACCTGAAAATAACAAATGACTGACATAAAACTCTAAGTGCCTCAGGATTATTTCAGGGTTCAGGGTTATTTGAATTTATTCAGAGAAAAGAAATTTCCATAGAAGCCCACCTTCTCAGCTGGCAGGAGGTCTTTAGTTGATATTTGATGGGTTTCTTGTTTAGTCTTAGTTCAGAGGCATTCATTTCTAGTTTCAGAAAAGTTGCTTTATTTTTTCTTGATAAAAAAAATATTTCTTTTATATGTGCTCCATCTGCGAACTTGTCTATGCAGTTTCAGAAACTAACATCATTCTTGTGCAGATTATTTTATAAATTTTTCTGTCATAACACATTAGGAAAACAGAATCGAGGGAAGCTGACTCAGTAATTCTGACTGTAAGAGCACTTCACAGAATCAAAGAATTAGAGAATGGTTGAGGTTGGAAGAGCCCTCTAGAGATCCAGCAGGGACACCCAGAGCACATGGCATAGGGTGGCATACAAACAAATTCTGAAGATCTCCAGAGAAGGAGACTCTGCAACCTCTCTGGGCAGCCTGTTGCAGGGCTCTGTCATCCTCACAGGAAAGAAGATCTTCCTCACATGGACATGGAATTGCCTGAGTTTCAGCTTGTGCATGTTACCTCTTGTCCTATCACTGGCCACCACTGAGAAGAGTTTGGCCGTCTCCTCCCTACATTCACCCCTCAGGTACTTTTATATATTGATCAGATCCCCTCAGTCTTCTCTTCTCCAGGCTAAACAGGCCCAGTTTGCTCAGACTTTCCCCATAAGGTAGACGCTCCAGTCCCTTAATAATCTTCCTTGCTCTGTGCTAGATGCTCTCTAGGAGCTCCACGTCCCTTTTGTACTGGAACACCCAGAACTGCACCCAATATTCCAGGTGCAGCCTCACCAGAGCTGAGAAGAGGGGCAGGATCGACCTACTGGCAACATTCCTCCTGATGCAGGCCAGGATCCCATTGGCCTTCTTGGTCACAAGGGCACATTGCTGCCTCCTGGTTACTTTCCTATCAACCAGGACTTCCAAATCCCTCTCTGTGGAGCTACTTTCCAGCAGGTCAGCCCCTAACCTGTACTGGTGCCTGGGATTATTACTGTGCAGATGCAGGACCTTGCTTTCAGCCAGACAGTTCTAAGTCGAAGTTCACTCCACCTTCATCTGTCCTCTGTTAATGACTTTTTTTTTACTAGGAGTCATATGCAAAACCAGGCATATTATCCTTTGCAAGAACATAAAGTCCTTCTGTCGGTTCTACTGCATTTCAAAGAGCAGATATGCTGTAGGGATGTTCTTACACATGCATAGGCAGAGCCTGGGGAAGAGTCACCTGAATGCAAAAGAAATACATCAGTACAAGCAGAAAGGGCAAGATGCATTTCTCTCCTCTTCACTATAAAATTGGTAGACATTTATCTATACTATTTTTGTATTCTCTTGATGATGGAGTAATTTGTCTTGCTGTGCACCTGTCTTAAAATAGGGTGCATCTCCCTCATTGTCTCTCCCTCATTAAAGGGTTTGAAAATATTAGATTTGACTACATAGCTAACTCTTCAACACTTAGGGCTTTTTTTTTTTTTAAGAAAAAAGCTTTTTCACTCTACTAAGAAAGAAATAAGATCTTATGGGAAGAAAAGAAGAGAGGAAATTGAAAAGGTGAAAGTCACACAAAATAAGTCATATATTGTTTTATTTTTCAGTTGTTTACAGACAAAATTCTCTTGTCCATGTGTGCTCGTCTCCGGTGCTAACCCTGAAAAACAGTGATTTCTTGCATCTATTGATACTGTTATGAAGTCATGCTCTTTCTCCTACCTTGATGAAAAACGATATACCATAGTTATTATTCTCACAGCTACATGAGTTTAAAAGTTAGTGCCACTTGAGATTTCATCATGTTCAAGTTTAACCAAGTGAATAAAACATCTATTCTAAAGCATTTTGTACATATCCAGGCTCAGGAGATATTTTTCCAAGTATTTGTCTTAGAAAATTACCTTAAATTACTATGGGAATAACTCAGTTCACCTTGTGATTTCACTTAAATAGCAGGAAGTGTTGATACCTGGTACAGGTACATGGGTATTCTTTAAACACCATTAAAAATCATTTTTCTTTCTCCAAGAAATGGCAGAGAATACCACACTAAAGTAGATGATCCTTAGTCCAGTTTTGCAACTCTTGGAGAATAGAGGGAATTCCTGGGATCTAGTCTTAGTGATGACAAAGTTTGGCTGCAGAACTGACTTGGCTGTAGGCACTTCTGGACATTACATAAGAGCACTGATAGCATGGAGATAATATTCTATTTTTACTAGGAACACAGAGGAATGAAATGCTGGCAGAAAAACAGCTATGATTTTTATTTCCTGATAAAATATTAGTGTAAAAATGCACCCTTGGGGCAGTAATAATGTTCATGTAGGCTTAGCAAAGACATTACCATTTCCATTCCAACAGTAGCCTTCCTCAATTTCACAGTAATTTGAAATGTTCTACCTCATTACTAGTGTTTTCTTTTTTTGATATTTTTTATTGCATGATGAAAGAAAGCAGGCTTTTCACTCTTCTTTGGTTCCTGTAGTTTTTTATGGAGAGGAAAAACAAATATTACTTTGGAAGAGAGGACAGTATTTTCTTAGCTGAGCTTCTGCAGAAAGCGTCAGGGTCTCTTGAATTATCTTCCTCTTCCTAAGAAGGAAAACATTTCCAGCCTCTGGTGACAATAGCCATTTTGGCAGAAAAATAATTATTAGAACATCACTTCTTGAAAACAAGGAAAAAGCACCAAACAGTTATGCACAAATCAAAAAGATGCTTTTACTCTTTATCACCCTTACATAGCACCAGTATTTGCCTTTAGAGCACTCTTTCTTTTTATGACAACCAACCAGAGGTTAAATGTGTTGCACTTTTCAGATGAAGAGCTCAACCTGGTTGGCAAGACCGTGCTTTTTCATTTCATTCCTGTTACTTATTTCTATATAGCAGTGAAATCATGTCTTATTATGGATTAGTTCACCTTTGAACATGCCACAGTATTCTGAACAGTGCAAATACTTTGTGCTGCCTGAGGGATTGTACTAAGCGCCCTCACTCAACAGTTGCTGCTTGCATTATATTACGGGTTAGTTCTAGGATGCTTTAATTGTATCAGCCCATAATCAAACTGGGGAGAGGTCTTTTGCTTTGGGGTCTGCTCTTCAGCCTCAGATCCACAAAATAATTCTTCACACTTTCACTGTATTCTCAGCATTCCGGATGGAAAACAATATTGCTCCAGTTTAGAAGTCTGTCACTGGGTTGACATGTTTTTTCAGTGCACTTTTCACTGTTTGAAGCCAAAGCAAAAGCTAGATGTTGCTAAAAATAACCAGCAAAATACTTCAAAATAGATACAGAAAAGTTTGTGAAAATGTCAAATCTTGAGAGTGCCCTGATTTGTAAACTTGATATCATCAACTTAATGGAAATATTTCATATGGGTCAGATTTTCTGAAATAATCTGTCTTCTTCCACTCAAAGCTTTGCCTACTTGGGAGGTGATCAGCACATATTTTTTTTTAATTTCTCAGTAAGGCTGTCTTCATTGTCTGTTTCATTGCTTATTGTTCTTGTTTTCAGAAAATTCAACAGTATATTTTGTATAGAAAGGTGGCTTTCTCTAAGAGAGAAGAAATCTTCATATACCAGTATTCCTCTCAAGAACGTATTTTGCTTTCAAAATAGGACATATAGATAGATGCAGAAACATAGCAGTTAAAAATAGAACTGGATCCCTGTAAAACACTCTTTCAAAATCAGCCGAAAAGGTGCTTAACTCTGATTTCCTTTTAAATCAACTCCCATTAGAAACAGAAATTAAAAGCAATAGCAACTCTCATGATTACTTAGGAAAAACCTATGCTTTATTTTATTAGAACTCAGGTCAATACAGAGATGAAAATTCCTTTAAATAACTACTTTTTTGCCCAACTGACCCAACGAGCTTTACTTTATAGATTTGCTGAAGTACCTATTATATATTCAGGACAGATCATAGAGTGGTTTAATCAACTCAGAAATCACAGATTAAAATGAATTTGATGTTCTTATTCCAGTGCATGCTGCACATTTATTTTCATCTGATGACCGTCCACTATACCATTTAGCATGACTGACTGGCATTTCATCAGGAAAGGTTAAAGACTTTGCTTGGGCAACCAAAGACAGCCTTGAGTTTTATTGCCAAAAATATGTAGAGCTGCACTAGCATTAGTAGGATTAATTCATGCTTATTGCAATTCAATTTACACAAACCTTTCACTTACTCTTTCTTACTTAACAGAACCACTTATGTTCAAGAAGCTGTCATCACATTAATATTGTAAACGTTTTCCAGGACTTAAGCTCCCAACTCAAGATCAAAGAGTAAAACTGGGTGAAAACTTCCTTGGAAATTCAGGAAAGAAAATCCTAAATCAGAACTTAGAGTGATTTTTTTTTTCCTCAAATAAAGAGTCTAAAGCATGCTTTTCCAGTCAAATTAAAAGAATCATTTCAGTAATTTCATTTTTATTTTTATTTCAATTTTTAGTTCTCGGTAGAAGCTGAGTAATGTTTTAAATGCCATTCTTCATGAGAAATGAACTCATCATTTTAAGAGATGAAAATAAGTCACTCTGAACTTTTCTTCCTTCCTTCCTTCCTTCCTTCCTTCCTTCCTTCCTTCCTTCCTTCCTTCCTTCCTTCCTTCCTTCCTTCCTTCCTTCCTTCCTTCCTTCCTTCCTNCCTTCCTTCCTTCCTTCCTTCCTTCCTTCCTTCCTTCCTTCCTTCCTTCCTTCCTTCCTTCCTTCCTTCCTTCCTTCTTTTTCTTTCAATGTAGATCTGGCATACTCTATCCCTCTTCTGCAATAATCTTTTTGTTGCTTCATGAAAGATACTTTTCTCCAAGGAAAATAAGTCCAAATCTCTACCTATAGGAATCTCAGTTCAAATAGTGGTTTATTGAACATCTATCAAAATCAATCTGTGAATCTAAATGACCTGAGAGTGAATTTTAAGCATCTGTTGTTTAAAATCTCAGACTTTTAAGGATAGGGTTATGTGCAGAACTGAGGAGAGTATTGACAAAAGAGTGACTAATTAGACAACAATTAATGTGTTTCCAGGTTAGTTACATAAACACACCTTAAAAGGCTTTTTTTTATCTTTCCTCTTTCTGCTCCCTGCTGTTTCTAGAGAGTTTCTGCATTTTCATAATGCAAATGACAATACTTCAGTTGTCTGAGTTCCTTGAAGATAAGATACTTTAGCTGTATCTATACCATCATTCCAGAGGAGCCTTGAAACCTTGAGGCTGAGCTAATAGACAATTTAATGACAGATGATTTTAAAATTAATGATTGCTGCTGTTGACCTTAAGAAGCACCCTTGAAGGTAGATAAGCTATTACCTGTGGGAATGGGGCTGAGGTAGTAATACTCTACGTTAAGGCAAATATTAAAACAAAATTACTATAGGACAGATATTGAACACATGCTGTGTATCTTCAAGCACTTGGACAACTCTATGTCTCTCAATGTCAGGAGCTGAAGAGTAATAGATGAAGAGAATAGTTGAGCCTGAGTAAAAGTTATATTTTGGAAGAAAATAAACCATTATGTATATTCAGTAAATATCATTTAAATTCAAGAAGCAAACAAGCAGTTACATGGGTTCAATTGCATATTTTCAGGAAATATAGGAAGGGATGAAAATATTTCAAATAATTAAGGTCCATTGTAGACATTAATGTGCTATTTCTAAATTAAAATTTTTGTATCTATCTATTGCTAGCTAAGATATTAAAAACTCTGTATACTCTCTTTGGTCTACATGGTAGTATATCAAGGAAAGTAATAAATGTTTACTTTAAAAGTACATGAACAACAGTAGCAATGAAGACAATAGTAAATAATAAGTAAATCCCTCCACAAAAGCAGATTTTCTCCCAAAGTTAAATCAAAACTTAAAAAAAATCTTCAATAAATATTTACTTTAAAAAAGAATACTCAGTTTTGATCTTCTGGTGATAAAAACAGCTTAGGTGTGGATATAGAGAGAAGCAAGCAACTAGTTCAGTCTTGCAACATTTTAAGCCAAAGCGGTGAAATACATAAGCCCACACAAACTCCATTTATAATGTGAATACCCTCTCAACCCTAAACACAGTGACACTAGCAAATCTCATGATAATATATCTGCTCCAATAATATTTTATAGGTTAGCTATCTTGGTTAAGAATCACTTCTATTATGCCACTAAAATACTACGTTTTGTGTTTATTGGCAACATAATGAATAGCAGATACATAACGTTGACATTAATAATTACATATTTTAATAACCATCACAGGAATTTTTGAAAGAAATTTTAAAATATATGTTTATTGTTGAAAGTAGAACTTGCATGAAATTAGGACATTCCTAATTTTCTATTCCTAAGTTTTAAGCCAAGTTATTAGCCGTATCTCTGAAACAGTGTATTACACACATGACATCTCCTTCTGAATCTCCTTCTTCTTAATGGAGTCTCAAAAACTGCCGTATTGCTGTAGTCATAGAACTAATTGTCAGGAGACGAACTGCTACCATTAATAAGATAACTGACCAAAATGTGGTGGTCTACCTGACAAAAATCATTTTCATCCTTTCTGCTCAATCTAAAACTTATTCTTTTCTAGAGATGGATTCATCATACTTGATCTGATATCAAATAAATGGCAAAAATAAAACTGGCCATACCCTTTAGGGTTCATATTTATTCAGTACTTAAAATGAAAAATATATATTCCTTACAGTGAAGACATTATTCTGTCAATTCTATTGTTATTTATATAAAAATAAAAATAAATTGTTTTCAGAAACCGTTATCTAAAGTCACTGGGGTAAGGTGTATTCTGGATATACGGCACTGCGATGTTAATCTAGATGAATTTATGAGATATAAGGATTAAGAGATATATGGGATATAAATATAAATGAAATACTTTTTAAACATATCTGTATAGCAAGAATGACTTGCTCTGGAATGCTCCATTTGACATAGTCAAAGTGTAGCTGATAATGACTCGACCTTTCCAAAGCAGTTATTCCTTTCAGAAGAAGCAGCATGTTTAGTAGAACTTCTATTATCTGATGAAGACTAACAGCAGGATTATGAATATGAAAATGTTTGATAAACATTATCTGTAAGTTAATATCTGAACATCAAAATACAAATTGTAAAGTGACTGTGGTGAGTCTCTAGATGTTGCTATTTCATCAAGACAATACCACAAAACTAATGGAACTGTTCCTTGCCTATACAATTGAAAATCACAGTTCCTTCTGGCAACTATTGGCTGTTAATGATCTCACTGCACTTTTTGCAGAGCTGCAGTATTAATGTCTATGTTTAGGTCAGACTTTACACTGTCAATTGCATTTCTCTCATCCCTGTTTCCTGCAAGGGTTTACTGCCTCTGTTATTCTGTACATTTTTTCCTTTGCCCTTTTAGAGATAGTGTGTGTGATAAAAGAGATGCCTTTCTTTTATTTCAGTAATAGAGACATTTTGGTAATGGATGAAACCATCTCTCCAGTGCTGATTTAATTCATATCACAGCTCTGCAAATTTTACCTTCAAACTGTAAACGCATTGGTCTATAATAGAGCTAAACCTCCTTCTGTGTTGCCTTTAATCTACATTGCTTTCGTTCCTTACAGAAAGAACCGGATAAATAAGGTGAGAACGCTGCAGCAGACTTTGAGGAAAGTACAAAAGCCTCCAATTAACAGGAATAACCTGGGTAACCCTAGTCAGGTTTGCATCCTTTCTTTCTTCTTCTTCTTTTTTTTTTTTTTTTTAATGAAAAAATCTTGTAACTTTGAGTTACAGGCTCCTCAGATCACATTAATACCCCAAAATTCCATAGCACAGGTAGTGTTAGCTCTACCTCCCATGTACCTGTCACATCAGTATCCCAGCAGAGACAGTAGGCTTCGAGACTGGATTCCTGGTCATCAGTCTGGATATTTTACTTATACTCTGCACTGCAGAAATCCTCTTTCTTGGGACACAGGCCATTTTACCCCCTTCTCTGTTGCCTTTTGGCAGAGTAGATATTAGCAGCATCCTTGATTTACAACAGATCATCCCTGACCTTTTTAATCAAACGGTCTATCTGCAGTAGCAAAGTAGCACCCTAAATCTCAAAATGAATGCAAACAGTGGAAAATAGCTCAAGTCTACGTGGATAGGATCTCTTCTATATCTAGAAGAGATATCTCTATCAATATCAGATTGGCTTCACCCATAATTTTTCCCGGTTTCTGGGCCCACCCTGTCCTACCACTCATGTCCAGAAAGGGCCTGGGTGTCTGCTGTTTGGCTCAGACCAATTCTGTTCCCATGAATGTGCAAATAATTAAATTGTGCATATATTAATGAGGCAGTGCTTGAGCCTGGTCTCATTTACTGGAATAATGTTTATTTTCTGAGAGTCATTATCTTAGAATTAGGTGATTAGATGATTAGGGGCCTGGAACATCTGCCCTATGAGCAAAGGCTGAGAGAGCTGGGCCTCTTCAGCCTGGAGAAGAGAAGACTGAGAGGGGATCTGATCAATGTATATAAATATCTCAAGACAGGGAGTGAGGAGGAGGGGGCTGGCCTCTTCTCAGTGGTGGCCAGTGATAGAACTAGGGGAAATGGCCACAAATTGAGGCACCAAAAGTTCCACAGGAACTTGAGGAAGAATTTCTTAACGGTGAGGGTGACAGAGCACTGGAACAGGCTGCCCAGAGAGGTGGTGGAGTCTCCTTCTCTGGAGATCTTCAAAACCCGCCTGGACATCACCCTGTGCCACATGCTCTAGGCGACCCTGCGTGTGCAGGGGGGTTGGACTAGATGAGCTCTAGAGGTCCCTTCCGGCCCTAG
The DNA here is from genome assembly GCA_003342815.1 of Eudromia elegans. Classification (NCBI taxonomy): domain Eukaryota; kingdom Metazoa; phylum Chordata; class Aves; order Tinamiformes; family Tinamidae; genus Eudromia; species Eudromia elegans. The sequence goes on along the minus strand of PTEX01000056.1, from coordinate 3,308,205 downwards.
GCATTCTATGATTCTATGATTCTATGAATTAAAGAGGAGCTGCAGCATTGCTATTACTGATTCATTAAACAGAGCAGTAATGCAAAGGAGAAAAGAATCACTCATGCTCTTGGTGCATGGATACTGTGCTATAACGAGACTACACAAGATTTTAGCTAAACTATTAATGCAGCACAGACAGTGAATACCCTCAGCTGTTCACTCAATTTGTGCTACTAACATCCTTAAAAAAAATGGATTTAAGAGATGGACCTTACTGGAGAACTTTGCTTTCTAAAATTAGTTATTGCATTTGTTTTTGAATAATAGTCCTGAGACATATTAGAAAGAAAATGCTCTAAATAAACTTGGAAGTATCTTTTTCAGTTACTTAATTTGTAAATTAAATGGAAAATTTGTAGTTTGCATTTCAGAAATCCCTCTTTGCTGCCAGAATATTCCTCTAAAATGAATGACTTGTAAGTCACTGATGAAGAAAGTTCATTGATGGGACTTCCCCCTATTTTGGTAGAACCAAATGCATCAGTCATTCATGGCACTCCATTAGAAGAGAGTAATCATTCAATATTGGCAATAATCTTTACAAATATATGCTATTTGGAATTGCTTATCAACTGCAAATTAATGTAAATGCATGTTTTCAATCTGCTTGTTTTGACTAACAGAATTGTTAATCATAATTTGTTATTCCTGGAGAACACCTAGTAACAAACCCACCTCCTGTTGTCTGCCCAACTTGTGCTCTGCCCTGTAACGTGCTGAGCATTTTGGTCTTGGTGCAGTAGTTATAAGCATATAGGTACTCCTACTGAGAATAGTTATTATAAATCAAATATATTACTAGGAGAAGGACGATGAGTTTTCAAGAAGTCTGTTCACATAGCCTTCATGCAATAATACACTTACATGAGAGCTTTCATGACTCTCCTCACCAAAAAATTTCTCACTAAAACTATGGAAAGGCATAAAAAAAATTTAAGATGTGCAGAGAATATGAGATCTTTTATGATTGCATGCTTTCCATCTGAGGTCATAGAGATATCTTGAGATTTGTTTTCAGCTCATGACAAGCAGAAAAGTCCTTTATTTCACCCCTTTGGCAATTTGAGTAGCCCGCCTGATGCAGTCAGCTGAATTTTCCCTCATAGTTAGTCACTTGCAACATTACCACATGCACCTTGAATTAAAATACTTCCTGAAAGCTTTATCTGGGTCTGTATGAGTGTGTGCATGCTACAGGCATCTATGAGTAAAACCCTTATTATTTCCAAAAGTTTATGACAGGTCCTAAATATATGATATTAATTTGTCATCTCATTAGAAAATCAAAGCGGCAGCACAGTAAATTTTTTTTTTTTCAAAATCAGCTAGAAACATAGGGCTTATTCCTTATTACGTTACTATCCAGCTAGACAGACTCAGTCTTTTCAGCTTGCCATTCCATAATTCAATTTAACTCCTGCCTTGTCTGTGTATGACTACCTCGTCAGTCAAATAATGTAAGCTCTCTGACTATCACTCTTTTTCTTGGTAGGATAATGCAATGCATGTTACACTTTATTCTAGTGCCCTCAGAATGATTATGGTTCCTTAACTAGTCCATTCTTCATTTCTCTTTGTAATACATACATAACTTAAATGTCACCTATATTTTTTAACACAGGTTGGCACAAACCTTGGGTGAAGCACTGCAAAATGATTAATTTGCAAGAAACTAAAATCATCCAAATTCTGAAGGAAAATACAATATATTCAGTTATCTCAGTATTATGTGATATTACCTAGTGGCTGTACTATGCTCTTTACCCATCCTAGAAACTAATTTTATCTAATTTTTCACTACACTGTTTACTAGAAAGGGATTTCTGTGGTGCTTACTGCTAGAGTACAAATACTTAATAGCTGTTCTAGATACTATTTACAGTGTCTATGAAGGGTGTGTGCGGCTTGTGTTTTATTGATTCATGGGTCATGCTACTTTTCCAATTTACGGATCTCTTTCAGGGCTCTTAGTGAGAGTGAGTGAGAATCTGAGGTAAAATATATTTGATCAAGCTTCTCATACTTCCTGAGGCAAATTATGGTTTCTTATATGATTTTTCATTGAGCAAAGTAATTACAAACAAATTTATATAAATTAATTAATAACACAAAAAATAAATTATGTAAATATTTCAATAAATGTCCTTTTCTCCCCCTTATTTTTCCTAGTAATTAAACCATAGCATTAAGCATAATAATTAAGAAATAAATTTTGTATTATGAGGAGGCACAATATATTTGTACTTGTGGACTTGAATTGGTTTCAGCTCTGATGAATGATATCTGAGTTAGAATGCCCAAGAAGGAAAAAAGTGTAAAAGTAAAGAAAGTAAAGCCTTTTGATTATTTTTAATATTGCACAGCATTTTTATCATAGAAGATTAACACTAGTATAGACCTGGGAGTAGATTTTGGCTTTTAAAGAGAGCTAATAAGGCTACCGAAATCATATTTTTGGATTTAGAATGGTATTACATGTGTTTTTAATTTCATTTTGGAACAGTCAGATTTAAGTACACTCAATTTTAAACATACACTGAAGTTATCTAGTGAATGAAGATGAATCATGATATATGCTGATGACTGGACATATGCTGCTGACTACTTTAGAGATTTGAAGTCCAAGATTCTCAGCGAAACCAGTCTAACTCCTGACTGCTGAAAGAAAATGAACTATATTCATTGGTATAGTGAAGAATATCTACTCTTACTCATTTCATATTTCTATTGGACACTATATGATTTTCCCTGTATAAATTTGGTTTAAATTAATATACTTACATATATCAAAGTAAAAGGGTACAGTAGTACTCCATAGATTAGTAAGCTAATTAAAATTTTTCACCTCACTAGTGAAATGTCTTGACAACTACAGAAAAAGTCATGCCTTGCAATGAATGTACAGTAGTCTCCTAGATCACAGATAAGTACCCTAATCACTAGGCTAGAGTCTCAGGCTTCAGTTTGCTCATTTTCTTTCTGAAATAATTAATCTTACTGAGCCACTGTGCAGAAAAATAATGAAGAACGACCCAGTCCATGAAGTCCCCTCTGGTTTCTTGCCCTCCTCATTAACGTATGGCTTGATGGATAATGGACACTTCTCAAATGTGTGAATACAGTTGAATTTCCATACTTAGTGAAGGGGCTGGAATTCAGATTTAATCTTTTCTAGGCTACTGATCCACCCAGATATTACACTAGAGGTCATGGGACTACCTACTTCCTCCCATTAGCTCTGTCTTTAAATGAAAGTGAGCAGGATTTATTGGGGTACCTTGGTAAGCTTGCCTAATTACCAAAAAGAATATCAGGGTTATAAGTGATGCTTGATTGTTATTCTGCCTATATTTGCTCAGTAGTGTAATTTAGGTGGGAAAAGAATATCTAACTGCTCAAAATGGAGTGCCCGTCTACATGTGGGCATCTATATTTCTGCAGCTAGAGAATATTGTGACACAAAATGTGAGTATCAGCAGAACTTCTGACTTTTGGTAGTCATGATAAAGGTATTTTCTGTGGTGCACTTTTTTCTTGAGTTATGTATAACATTCCTGTGTTGTGTATAACATTTTTAGTGTCTACTGAATCTGCACCTTTCACACAGAATCTGGTTGAGGTTGGAAGGGATCCCTAGAGATCATCTAGTCCAACCCCCCTGCTCTAGCAGGGACACCTAGAGCACGTGGCATATACACCTTGTCATACAAGGTAGTTTCCTAGATTCAAAGAGCTGCTGTGAGATTGAGTTCATTAGAAAGAACATTTATATCCACGGAAAAAAAACCTCTGGTTCTTATAACTGTTTTACAGGACATGGATAGATTGTTCCAGGATAGATTCTGTTCTAGACATAGGCAAAATGCTCTTTGTCTAGCTATCATGTTTACCTATATTCCTGCTTGATAAAAAGAGGATAAATGCTGTTGATACAGGAGGATCCAGTTTGAGGAATAATGGTTATTCCACATTATACAATATATCCCTAACAATAATTATGACAAATAGGAATAATATTACTGATGAGGAAACTGTCTTGCAGACAAACTGAACCCAGAGCAAGAAATTGGAGCCCTGATTCTGTGCTACAGCCCCACATCCTTCTTTTTCTTTTCTCCAATGTAATAGTGAAGAGCTTAGGAAGTGTGAGAAGAACCTTAAGAATTACAGGCTTCAGGCATTTCCTGAGAGTTATGGTGTGTTAAGGAAGACAGAGAAGACATGGCAGAGATTGGAGGTTGCTGCAGAGGAGGCAGGAAATGTAGGGAGAAAATTCATCAGCACTCAGAATTCATTGGTGTTGATGCTTTGTTGGAATCTTTGGAATCTTTGCATCCCAATAGGGATAAATCAAAGAGATTGTAAATTGTAAGTGAGGAGAGCAGCAAAAGACATTCATAGTGCCCTTTTTATTTTAACAGTTGCCACAGAGTCTTGATAGCCTTCATCCTCAGATGGAAAGCAACTATTATTTTTAATGTCCTATGCAATATAAAAACTTTAAAATTATAGACCTCTAAAACTACATCAGGATTTATTATAGGAAAACCATTTAACTCAAATTGAATCTGTCCCAGAGGTTTAAATTAGTATTCATTTCATTGCTTGCTACCCTATGAAATAGACCTCATCATATTTGTCTTGATTTCAGCAACAAAGTGGGGTAGGAACATTCCTATTATTAGTTTTCTATGGCTATTCTTTCTGCAGCTTACCTTAGTAATTTTTTTTTTTTTAACATCACTTCCCATTACTTTTCATGTTGTATACCAGACCTGTAGCTTTGCAGTAAATGTATTTCCTCCACATATTACTATTCTAGACATCTCTACCTGAGCTATCTGCAGGCTTCACTTGTTGGCCAAGTTAAAATGAATAAAGCAATGCTAATGACTCACAAGTGTAGGGATGTTGTATATCCTAAAAGGATACCTGTCAATTTCAAAAGTAGAAACCTCAGTCTGGCACAAGACATGATTAATCAGATATGTCTTTCTGGCTTGTTTCATTGTACATCCCATCTATAATAAAAAATTATGGTTGGAAAGGACCACAGGAGATGATCTAGTGTAACTTCCTGCTCAAAGCATTTTAAAATTTCATAGTTAAATAAGCTTTCCTGGGACCCAGATAAGACAATTTTTAAATTTCTCTAGACATAACCTTACTGGGAAAACTGTTCCTATATTTCACTACCCTAATTGTGGATTTGTTTGTTTTTCTTCCATTTGGAATTTCTACTCTGCAGTTTATGACTGTCATTCCTTTGATGGAGTCTATTTACCTTCTTTATAATAACCTATTAGGCATTTGAAAACAGACATTAAATCCCTCCAAGTTCTGAAAAAAGATCTTCTGGAGATTTCTCCAGGCTGAACAGATGGAACTCCCTTAGTGGTTTTCTGTAATTCACATGTCCCCAAACATATTCATGGCCTTCCAGAAAATCCATTCTAGTTTATAAAAGTCATTCTCATACCAGGGGCACAAACTCTGTGTGCTTCTTCAGATGTTGCATCGTGAGAACACAGTGGGAAATAATCACTTCCTTTGGCCAATTGGCTATGCTTTCACTAATGCAGTCCAGCAACTATTTCACCTTAATCGCTTCAAAAGGACATTGCTGGCATTGAGAGTTTTGCCCAACAAGACAACTTTAATGCTGGTAAAATTTGGAGGGTAAACAAAAATTGCTAAAGCAGTAAATTATATTTGAAACAAGTCAGTGTTTCAGTTACTAGTTTTGTCACCGGATCCAATGATCCATATTGTGTGGCAGAATAAATTCATTTTACTGTAAGCATTAAAAATGCAATGGCAAATTGTACTTCTAACACAACTGGAATATGAGCTGGTTCTGACAAAAAAAAAAAAAAAGGAGAATTAATAGTAGCTAAACATTTGAGTTCTCAGTGCTATCCTTCAAAAAGAGAACTAGCATGAGTTGAGATGCATATTCTGGGTAATATCAAGCTTTTAAAAGGTAGTATTGTTCTTGAAATAGCAACAATGTAAGTTATTATCCTGCCTATGCAATTGAAAAACAAAAAAAGTTGAAAATTGACAGGAAAGAACTATAACAACTCTGAATTTTGTTTTTAGTGAAGGAAAATATTTCCTCTGATATGCAATAAAGAGTCAAGAGGTTCATAATCTATAAGAATCTATGTAGGGAAACCATCACTGCACAAGAGATAGAGCAGCGAGTTTCTATTTTATTTTAGCAATTCTCTCTTCTCTGGCTAAGGGATGCTCCCTAGGGTATTAGAAAGTTAGAAAATTAGGTGATATGTTAAAGGAAAACAAAAGGCATTAATTAGAAAAGAAGAAAAACTATGCTGGCATCCATATTTATTTCTTTATTTTAATTCTCTGACACTAAAGACAGTGAGTTATTTCTGTGTGCATGTGCACAGAAAAATACCTAATGACCTTTTATAAGCATTGGCAATTTTGGTGCTATGGGTATTTGTATATAAATTTTAAGTCTTCTCTCTTCTACACTCCATCTTTACCTTTTCAAGGTTGCTTAAGGCTAGAACAAAGGGGGGAAAAAACCACATACATTTCTCAGAGTATTACAATAATTTTCACTTATTTTTCACTTATTTATTTCTAGTGAATTCTTTCAAAATTTTTCTGTATCAATACAATGAGTAATATTATGGTCTGTGAAGAATGCTATGCTAGACTAAGACCTTTTGTGATTGTATAGTGAAATAGATGGCTTTTTTCCTCCTTGTCTGGGACACAGTTGTGATGTCTTAGATATATCTTTAACTATCTTGGTTCAAAAATCTTAAGAATATACGTTATGTTTTATGATTTGGGGAATTTTGTGAAAGAACGCTGCATACATGCACTTACAGTTTGGCATTTTGGCATATTCCATTAGTAAATAGCAATAAATCAAAAGGCACAACTAACTGAATGAAGAGTGTATCACCAGGCAATTTCATTCTGAACCTTTTGGTCAGAATTTCTCTAACAGGAAAAAATATTTCCTCTAGCTAAAAAGCAAGGTTTGCTTACTGGGTTTTTATCACAGAACATTATTTAACAACTCAGTATAGCAGTTTGTAGATAACTTGATGATTGCTGCAGTGAGTATCACTGGCTTTTCCTACTAGAATCTAGGTGTCTTCTATTATATATTTTCTTGGATTTCCTTCCTTGCTGTGAACAAGAAATTTTCAAATGCCAGTAACCTCTATGAGTGGTGTTTGTCCAAAAACAATTTTATACAAACCTACTTGCTGAGAAATGTGAGGCAGAGGTGTGTGCAGGGTTTTCAATGTGTTTACAGAGTTGCAACATCATTATGGTCAGCAATGAGGAGTCTTCCTGGAATCTTGTTCACTGTAAATCACACTTGCAGGTACCAGTCCACTTTCATGTCACTGCCAATGTTTTGAATTGGTGAAGAGTTTGATCTGTTTATCAATGTAAATGTGTCTCAAATCTTAGAAATCTTAGAAATCTCCTAATTTCTCTGCAACTGTAATTAAAATGTATATAAGCCTCTCTCTCTCTCTTTTTTTTTTTTTTTTTTTTTTTTTTTTTTTTAAAAAAATTTGTTAATATTTTTTTTTCTTGTAGGGATTCAATTCATACAACTACAAAGCCAGCCCCTGATATTCTACAGAAGCAACTCTATGATGTTTAATATAACCAATTTATAAATTGCAGCTAAACATCTAATAGGTATTACCCAGTGACTATGTAATACTGCTAGAAACTATTATTTTTTAATTCTAAATCTCTTTAATATGATGAGTTTTTCCTATTTTTTTCATGCCTGAGAGTCAATGATGTAAATTATTTTCTTCATAAAAAGTAGACTTTGCCTCACAGTATTCATCCGGCTGCATTTGAATGGTAAAACCTAGAAATAAAATATGTAAGCTGTGTAATTGAAGATATTAGGCCAATTTAATTTAAATGATTATTCATATTGAAGAATTCATAAACGGGACTTCATTTTCTGTATCCACAGGAATTTTATTTGTGGCAAAGTTTCATTTGTGGGGAAATTATTAGAGAACCTCTGGAAGAAGAGAAGCAAAAATACTGCATAATAAATCAAACTCACTAATGACACCTTCAGTAAGTGTTCAGTCTTTCTCAATTCCTATTTTTGTTTTTTGAGGCATGAAAGAGTGTTGCCTCTCCCATCTCTTTCACTGAATTGTTAATAAATGCCTTGTAATAGTAATAGAAAGCAAATAAAGGTCAGGAATTCTTAGTGACGAAAGACCTATTAAGATTTACTTTATCCAAATGTCCTTTTTGCATATTCTAAATGAAGCCATTATCCTTAGCTTATATCCAATTCATCTTTTTGATCTTTTGGGCTAAGTTTCAGGATGCACAATTAAATAAAACCGATACTTGACCTCCTATATTCATCTCCTAAAGTGAAAATGTAAGTCTATATACTGTCATCAAACTTTTCTGAAGCCACCTAACTTATTTCAGGATTGAAATTATGCCATTTAATGGATTCAAAGCTAATTATGAAGCCGTTCTGAGGCAGAACAGAGACAACCGAACCAGATGGAATATATTACTAATCATACTCCTGGGACCATCTGGCATTATTAAAATGAATAATATTTCTATGTAGTGCTGTCTATTTTAATCAGTCTGAGTACAAACAGCTATTTCTATAAGCTATGTGTAGAGGTCACCTCCACTTACTGCAGCAATAGGTCCTGTTGTACCAGACTCTTTCAGTCGAATTGAATGGAATGGTCCAAAAGAATACTTAAAAAAAATGCTTAAAGATGGACTAAATCCAGCAAAAGAGTACACATGAAAAGAACTATAAATAACTTGTTAACAGCTGAGGGACAATAAAGTTCCTTTGGATGATCTGAGAAAGAAATCATTTTTCATTTAGGAGCCTCAAGGAAAATGTTGTACTAGAATGACAGTTCTTAAAAAAATTATACCTTCATAATGATGGAAGAGGAGTAGGGAAGCTTCACAGGAAATGCTATTTATACCAGTTAAGCTTCCAGTGAGGCTTCAAAATTCATTTGAGAGACTGAGAGGTATGTCTCCATTTCTTATGCAGACAGATGTGTCCTCGAGCTATCTGCACTCCAACTTAGCTCCCAGGCGTGTAGCCATGTTATCATGTTACGAGCCCAAGCGAATATATCTTGTCTCTCAGCATGGCTTGTTAGTTGAATACTATGCTAGCAACTGCTACATGACTTATAGTTCAGAGCTGGATTGGGTACACAGGTCTCAGAACTTAGGGAGCTGAGGAAGCTGCTGTTTACCTACAAATTCTAAAATAACAACACAGGAATTCACGCTCTATGCAAAATGGACATTTCTTCAGGATGGAATAACCTCTATTATTTTGAAAAATTATCAGCATCAGATAGGAACCAAGGGGTAAAATCACAAGGTTAATCATCTTGGTAGGAGATATATCTAACGTTTACAGGGCTACTGCTTACTCACATTTGTTGTTTTAAATGTCACAGATGCAGCGCAGGCACATAGGACTGGAGACGTGGAAAATGAGATTTACTCTTTATAAATGAATATCACAATGTTTTGAATTTCCTGTCTTAACATCATGATACTCCCCATCACTCATTCTTCCTATTACATACACAAATACATGCAAGTGCAACATGGTTTAACAACCTGGGTTTCACATAACAGTTCTCATTCATTCAAAATGATGAATGAAAGCAGAAATTAGTAGCTTTGATTCTTCTTTGTGGATTTTTTTTTTCTCTGTGTATAGGAGCACAGATTTTTTTTCTCTCTGTGTATAGGAGCTCCTTTTGAATACTGTCGAACTCAACCAACACTTATTTCTCTTATTTAAATGAGACACAAATATTTTAAAAAATTCATTAATATTATCTATTTATCATGCTTAGTTCAGATAAAGTATGCTTTGAATAAGACTCTGCCAGGTTGCTATTACCATCTTTTTGGACACAGTAAGAAAATAAATGCAAGAGAGAAGAAGAATTTTTAGCACTCATTTTGACAACCATTCTGTATATTCCAAAGTTCATACTGTGTATGCCAGATAGATGGTATAATTGGAAACTGAAAAAAATTTAAGTAGAAAGATGGAGTTTAGACCATTTTCTTGAGAAAACACTGGATTGAGTGTTGGAAACTCGTATGGGATTAGAAGGTGAGTTCTTGAGTTCTCTATTCCTAGACAAGTGTTCTCACCAGTAGACTCTTAAATATGCATATATATATGCATACATTTGTGTGTATACAAATATATATATATGTATAATCTACCCCCTCTTCCAGTGTGCAGCACCTCAGAGGATTTAAAGCTCTGAGTAAGTGGGAGTACATGCCTATGTGATGCCTAGGTCAGATATTTAGACCATATGTTTGATATCTCTAGCCTCAAGCAAGGCTCTTTGCAGTGGCAGTTATGCTCTGCTATGTCTTTTGGCCTGACTGTGGGCAGAAACTGCTACTCCTAGGACAAAACTGATTCATACTCATGTGGGAACACTTCAACACTGCAAAAAAAGGGTTGAAATCAAGAGAATCCAGCCCCCAACTATTTCTCTTCGGAGAGTAATTTTTCTTCTAGAGACCTTTTTCCTAAAATTTGTCTAGGAAAATATGTTAGCATTGCCCCTAGAAAAACTGAGGCAGCACCTAGATTCAATTTTAAAGGTTTGCTTTACTACTTTTCCAGTGCCTTGGCCGTGGACTTTGTGGACTGTTCAGAGTATGATATTAGTCCCATATTCCTATGTTCCCATTTCCCACTGCGATGGTTCACCGTCTCAAGGTGTTTCTCTCCTCCACAGTTGTAGTGAGAATCTAGATGACTAGAAGAGCTAGAGACCTATCCCTTCCATGGTAAAGTTAGGCAAGATGAATCCAAGTTTGACTGTACTTAGTATATCTAAAGATTTCTGGAATGAAACAACCATTGGGTGAACTAACACAGTGTGAGAAAGAAATATCTTAGCAGTGAGTATCATCAAGCTGCACCTAATTCTCAAATTATTCTTAAAAATAAATAGTTCTTCTCTGTTCTATTAAAACAAAAGTAATTATTTCTTTGAAATGACATCAAAATTCTGTGGTTTCTCTAGCTGTACAATATTGAATTTATGAACTTTAAAATACGTGGATATATGAGCAAGTTTTGATTCAGTTGTGCAAGGTTTAATACACAACCTGCAAAAAGAGATTCCTTGCTCTTCTCATCAAGCAGGTGGAAGACAGGTAGCTTTAAAAATATTAATAGAGGAACCAAACTGATTAATGAGGAAAAAAATTCTGCATTTGCAGCACTAATGTGTTTATTGGCAGAGATGCAAATATGCATGTAGCCCACTTTTATTTTCCCTGAGCACAACGGAATTAATGCTGTCATGTTGCTCAGGGTAACAGACTCCCACTGTAAAAGTCCTCCCACGCCAAAAGATCAATGGAACCCTGGAAGCTACAAGAGAAAGAAATTAAAATATGCATCACATTGTTGAAGTTGATAAAGAAAACACATTTACCCTTCATGTATTTTTAAAGAGGTTCTTTTTCATTATGACTTGTAAATGGCTCCTCTGTGAACTGCACAGATAAAATTAAAATCGGTGCTTTTTTCCCCTCCTTTCAGAAATCTGCAAGGCTTCTATCCTGTTCTATCCTGAGGACACTAATACTCAAGCATGAGAAAATAAGGTAGTCCATTACCCTTCTCCAAGTCAAGGTCAACTATTACTGAACAGTCTCTGACAGATAGAGATTGTCTTATATGTTTATCATCCAGCTCAGAGATTCAACAACTTTCCAGAATAGCCCTGTTCAACCATTTAGCCATCTTTACACAATTAGAAATGTTTTCTACTATCTCATCTAATTAGTCGTTGATGCAAATACATTTCTATTCTTGTCCTGTGGAGCCTCTTTGTTACAACATTTCATATGTTGAGGATTGTTATGTTCCTTCTTCCAACTTTCTCCCTCACAGCGTTATCCTTTCTTTATTAGATTTAATAATTCCAGTCCAAACTATACAGACTTCCAAATACACTTCTTATTGTTGTCCCCTGTTTTCTCTAATTCATTTAAAAATGTGATACTTGAAATTTTCTTCTAACACCAGGAAGACCTTACAGTCTGGAACAGAATAGAATAATTGCTTTCATATTTTTAATGCATCTGACAATGACATATAATCATGCAAAAGCGGGAAAGCGCATGCATCCAAACTTTGTATTTCAACACTTTCAACTCTTCTTCCACATCATTATTACTGGTTAGGGTTTGTCCATTTGATATTCATTCCTAACCATGATATCCTCACTGGATATTCCTAAAAATCATCTTACCAGTATTTGATCACTTCTCCACTTTAACCACAATGTTTTAAATTCAAAACTGATCCTTTAGAATGTTTTAAATCACACAGAGATTTTATAAGCATGTACTCTATTTCCTGACTCATTTTTTTTGCAGAAAATATTAAACAGAACTGTATTCAGAAAAAACCTCCTGCAACATCTCACCAGCTATGTCCTGTTGGTTAGTCAGGAACATCTGTGAAGATTCTGTGAAGATGTTAGGACCAGATGGAGGTTTCTGGGACAAGCGGGCTAAATTACTCTCTAGACTCCTTTGACACTATGACGTAGAGTGCCACTTATTAAAATGCAATACTAAGCAATTGGGTTATATGAAGACTACTATGTTTAGGTGCCTTAACCAAAATGTTGGATTCTCCTAAGTCTACAAATATAGATAAATTAAAATTTCTTTTCTTATAGGCTGACTACCCATCTATGATCTTTAAAGTAAACTTAAACCTCAACTGACCCATTATCTGTTTTCCCATTTATCATGCATATATCTATGTCTCATCATTGTTCTAAGTGCACGTGCATTTTTAAATCTTATGTGTATTATGTTGCTTTTTTATTGATTTTTGTTGAAAAAATAAGAGTAAGACTAAGAGTAACTTCTTACTGTCTGTTACTGTGAGAACCTAGCTCTGACTCTGGCTTCTGGCCAGATTCCTTAGACTATATTGGTTTCCATTTAAACTTTGGGAATTGATGTCTACTCCTACTTAGAAAAGCGAAGCATAAAATCGCCCCAACCTACAACCTACAACGTGCTGGGCATGACAATCAGTCTGTGTGTTTCACAGTCATTACTCCTACTACAAAAATTTACCCATATATATAATTTATTCCAAAACCTGTCCCTGTTCCCTGTCCCAGTCAGACACATGGTTAGTAGTCATATTCAATGTCATCTCCATGTTCTATCCACTAATTCACTCTGTTGGACAGTCACCACTGTAGGTCTCCAAGTGAAATGAAGAGTGAATTTGGCTTTTCCTTTTGTCTCTCCTTTTAGCTGATAAGGCTCTTTTAGGAGGGATTATTTTTTGTACCCTGCTCCTGAAGTGAGAGCAGAAAAACTTTCTGCAATGCTAATTCTACTAAGTTCCAAGAAACACAAAGGAATGTAGTGTAGAGTAAGCATGAAATAAGCATATGTTTAAATGCTAAAGGAGAAGGGATATAAGCAGGCTGATGTGGCACGGAAAACACACTTTCCGTGAATATGGTGCAAAAGACAATAGGTCTCACAAATACAATCATGTTCATAATACAAAAGTTTTGTCACCATAATTCTGTTGTATGCAGAATGTAGAACATTTACAACAGCTTTCTACAACTTGTTCTTCATTTCTGTGAATCCTGCTTCTACTCTACTTATCCTTTCTATAACCATTGCTTCATTAAATATTTTTATCTGTTGTCTCTTGAAGATTTTCTTTTTAGTAATCATAAAACCTACCACAAGGCTTTCTAGATTTGTTTGTGTCTCCTGGTAGATGCATCTGTCAGGATAATACAGTATTTCATCTGTGCCTTAGATTTCTTTTTCAAGTTTTAATGAATTTTCTTCTCAATCTATTCTCTTCTCTCATTTTACTTTTCTCCCAGCTCCCAGAAGAAAAGGAACAATATCAAAATCTCACTGTCCATGGTGCATATTACTTCATCAATACTTCAGTTAGACCTCTGCAGTTCCTTAGAATCCTTAGAATAATTAGTCCTGAAGAGGAGAGAACATGCGCTAACTCTTCTCTGTCCCATGCTGCATGTCACTGCAGAGACTCTTTGGAGTGTTTTTGTTTGTATGTTTGTTTTGTTTTGCTCTTTAATTTTATTTATGCATTTATTTGTTTAATGATCTTATCTTCTCTGCTTGTTCTAGTCCGGAATTCAAATCCCGGAGTGGGAAAATAGGAGAGTTCATTAGGCTACCTTATATGTGAAAAACCATCAGATGTTACTTAACTATCGGGTGTTAGGAGTCTACAACTGGAGGAACTTTCTGAACTTTGAGATGGCTGTGACCTCTGTCACATACACACAGGCACACGCACAAACACACATGCATGATTTGGGAGTTTTCATTGTTTTCTTCTAGTTTTTTACTTTTTTTTTTAAATTAAGTAAAATCACCAGGATTGGTGAATGTCTTATACTGGCATGGAAAGTTGTATGCCTCTCAACTAGGCTCATGCTAGTGAGCTTGTTATTTTCTTTCAGTAAATGTGAAATATTTTGTAAAATCACAGATTGTTTCCTTGAATAATATGTGCTAACCCCTTTGACATGGTGTATTATGTTCTTTAAATTTAATATTAAAGTACAAGATAATGCTGTAATTTAGCTTCTGCTTTCCCAAATTCTGTTTTTCTTTTAATGGGCATTTTCTGAATGAATAAAAAGAGATGTTCTGGTTTCCTTTGTTCCTCTGAAGGGTATTCTACTATCATGAAAATAGACATTGTGCCTAGTTTGAGACCTTTTATGATTTATCAAATTAAAGAATGTGGAGCACAGAAGACAGAATAGATAGATGCCAGAAGTATAATTCATACTGGGAAATGGGACATGTTACACAGTCAGACTACTAACCTTTCACTTTGGTCTCATCTTTAAAAAAGATATAGGAGGGAATGGCACCAGGATATACGGATATTGCCCTGTGATCAACTCATAAGCACAGGCAAAGATCAAACTCCTAGTCATGATGCATGATGTCCCATGGCAGGAGGAAGCGACAAGCCCTGCAGGAAAGTGAAAGCAAGTGAGGAATACCCATGGAAATTTAGAGAATCACAGACAAGTCAATTTAGGAAAAACATAGTTTCTATTTAACATTTGTTTTATCTTGCTCTATGCTGCAGTTTCATATTTGGTCATTATTTTCATTTAGGCAATAACTTTTCAGACAATATGGGAATTAAGCAAACTATATTTGCCAAGCATTTTCATTCCAGCATACAAGTGAGACACTGACCGGTTTGACTTTAGGAAAAAGAGAGAACTGGTATGTATTAAAAATCAATAGTTTTGCAGCAATACATTGTAGTTTATATATTGCTGAATATAAATAGAGTTTGGGAATTGTTTTGGAAGCACTGGTTTTACCAAACTAAAGGAGGTAAACATCTGAGATAGTTAAATTGATACATTCATATGCTCATTTTGTGGACATGTAAGAATGGTCATTCCAATGAAGAGGATCATGCTGTTCTCTCAAGATTACTGTGAATCATGTGATGATCCAAACCCTGGGTTTTACATAAAATTAAGTTTATCCATTTTTAAATCTTCATATGATCTTTATTCTCGTAAGATGGGAATGTATTTTCTCTCCCATTTACTTAGTTGAAAAATGTGTGAGAAGCAATTACTTTCACTCCGCCTCTACACAGATATCTATAACTATATATATCTTCACATTATCTACAAACATGCATTTTTTAGCACATGGGCACATGCCTATACTTTTTTGAGCTCAGAGCAAATCTATAGGACACCAGTCTTCAAAAGTGGGTTTTTTTTTTTTAGCCAAGAAAAAGAATTTGGAAACTATAAGTTAATTTGTCATCCAAACTGTTTTGTTTAGTGACATGGAGTGTTTCAAAATAAAGTACATCTATTCACAAGGGATTCTAAACAACTACTCATTCAGACTGTAGCAGTAATGTTTTATATATTTGCATGGCTGTTTTTGTATTGTACTCAGCTCTCCTGAATAATGAAAGGAGTAAGACAGAATAGCACACAGCAATAGACAAAATAGGAACGGGCAAAGGGGCTGTTTAGGAAAAAAATTCTTACTAGAAATTTCAGTACATTTGATATAAAAACAGACTTGGTGGGGAAAGACAGAAAAAAGAAAATTGCTTCTGCAGAAGTAACCAAGCCACAAGGGAAGAGAGTGGTCCAGCTGTCTGCTTTTGCTTTAGTCAAAGAGAATTATAAAGCGATCGAGCTGTCAGATGTATTCAGGTACAGGATATTGCTCATTCCGAGACAATTTTTTTTTTTTTTTTTTTTCAGTTTTAATGTTCTGCTGTGACACACAGTGCTAATTGCTCCTTGAAGGGCAAATTTTTAGTGATAATATGGCTTATGTGGACTAAAGGAAAAAAAAAAAAAGAGAGAAACCTGCTGCTCCTATCAAATCCTGCAGTTATTTGTCAAATGTTTCTGTAAATCCATTAAAGTACATAGCCACAGAAAGCACAACTGTCAGAACAAAATTACAGTCTAAAAAGAGACACAAATTACCATTCTGGTAGTCCAACAGCATTCATTTATTCTCCATTTATGGTCACATCATAGCTTAGCGCCAATTACTTGGCAAAAGAAGCAAAACCAAATTTGAGTCATAATTTAAAATCACATTAATATATACATACAATAGGAATGCATGAAGCATTCTTTCTCCTCTTGTCATCCTGGTCATGATCACCTGCATTTAAGAACATAGTAACTTACAATAAACCTATATTTATATGTTTATTAATCTTTTCACTAGTGTCAGAAAACTTGTGTGAGTAGATTTGCTAATGAAAGGACACATTCAATTTAATGAAAAACCATGGTAGCTTAATAAGATCAAAAGACAACTCCTAGTTCAGGAGAATGAGATTCCTAAGTTTATGAAAAATAATATAATTAAATGGATTTATTATTTTTCCCCAAAATATTCATTTCATCATGACTGGTATACAGTGAAACAGAAATCACCATTTACTTACATAATTTTTATAAGATTTCCACTGTAGAGCAGTTGAAATTTATATCTGAAGAAACAGATGAAAATCTGAGATATCTAAATCAGATTTTACAACTTGACATTGAATGTCTGCTTAATAAACTGGACAAAAGCTGAACAGCATTTGTTATTTGACATTTGTGATGGATACGAAGAGACTTAATGAAAATTATCTTGCACTATTAGTTAAGGATTACAGTTTGTTTTCACCATGCTTGCATCTTTTCTTTTTTAATTTTACTTTCTTTCCTTTTTTTGAATGAGTCTGCTGCCTCAGAATGTTTGGCATTCTGCATTATATCCTTGGTAATCAAATATCATGGACACGGTGAGTTTTCTGAACTCTATTTTTCTCTTAGTTTTCCCTCAGTTTTATTCCTTCGTGATTTAGGGCATATTATGGACATACTCCCTAAAATTTTATGTATCTTTTTCACAAGGAACTGTTCTTAAACCATTTATCCATGCTACACATCATCTCAGGTTATTACCTCCATATAGTAACTGCCTATGAATTCAGCTCATGGCTGAATTGTGTCCAAAAACATCTTGGGTACCTTCTGGCATTACCTTTTATAAATCTCAAGTCAGCTGAAGCTCAGTATGACTAAACTATAATTCTTAATCTCTCCTACACAAATCTTTTCTTCCTATCTTTCTCAGCTATGATACCATCTTCCTGCTGACATTTAAAACATTCCTCTGTCTCAAACCACTTTTTGGGTCTTCATGCATGAGATGATATATTTCATTTCACTGTCTCTAAAACCTCTCACCTCTCTCTAGCAAGATTCTTTCCAGTGCAAACTAGTTTCTGCTATTCTTTTTCTGGACCTGGCAAAGCCTTATCCCCCTTCTCACTTTTTTTCTCATGTTCAGAACATGAACAGGCTGAGTAAGAAGAAGGATACAGACTTTGTATTAAAGAAGTTGATCTTTTTTGACAGAGAAACATGCAAACCTGAATTTGAATGCGGTATCAGGATATCTAACTAATCTAACATTTACCCAGTTGATTACTGTCTTTGAATGAATGTGATCTTGTCAGGTCAATGTTGCAAACTTGCAAAAAATAAAAATCAGCCAGCAAGTAGATGGTCACTAAGCAAATAGAGGTGATCCAATGCTTAGTTCCAGGTGGCCTTTGTGACTGCCTATAAGTCGTGTTTCTCCCAGAAGGCTTTAAAGTTTCATATGGTCTTGGGATATGTGATGGCCTGGCCTAACTGTGTCAGTACTGCTAGGCAAGTCCACTAAGAAAAATTATCAGAGAAAAGGTTCTAATTTTCCAAAGGGAAATTTGAAATGAAACATTCATTCAAAGAGTGTATTTTAGTTAGTTTCCTCTTCTGACCATTAAAAAATGTGATTTGCTTTTATTCATGCTCCACTGCATTCCTACCATGCTGTGGCCTTCATGTGGCCTTCATGTGGCCTTCCAGCTGTAAGAGTCTTTATTTTCTTCTCCATTCATTCTAAAACTCTTCTTTCTGATTAATTCTGCCACTTTCAAACACAAAACAATAAGAACATGACTGTTACTGGAGTAGGATTTATCTCACTTAATTGTAAATATATACAGTGCAGACAAATATATAAATATATGTGATATAAATGGCTATGTTTTTATCAACAGAGTAATATAGACATTTTGAAGAATGATTTTAGGCATGAATTGCTTCATTATCTACTTTATATTCAATAAATCATAGCCTATGTTTTAAAGGAAGTTGATGATACTGTATCACACAAAGGTCTCTTTTGCAGACATCTGTAATTACCCAAATGAATCCCAATCTTCATGTCCAATACAAAAATCAAGAATCTCACATTAGCCATTGTTTTTCTGGATTCCTTTAGGCTAATTATAATTCCTTGTCTTTATGCTATGAATTATTAGCTTGTTTACCGTGGCACAGTGTTTTTCACCATGGGGTCCTGCTTCATGCCTTGCTCACTTGTAATATTATGATAACACCATGAACTATGGCACTTAGTCAGTAAGAAGAAACAGGGAAATTTAATCAGGATTTTTTAGGTTTTTTTTCTCAGGCTCTCCACACGTTGAGGAAAAGGCAAAAAGCAATGGTTCTACCGTGCAGTCTGAGAACTTCCGCTCTTCATTTCCTATACATCAGGCTGTAGACGGAGAGCTTGCCTCAAAACTCTTCAGGTTCACTTGCCAAGGCTATGCATGTGAACCTGCATTGCTTGGTGTGTGGCATATTTATTAGTCACACTGTTAAACTGTCTTGCTGTGAGCTTATGATAGAACCTGTTGTGGACAAGTATTTAGCACTGGATATGAGCATGGCCTTGTATGGCAACTTGTACATGCTAAACCACACTTTTTTTTTTTTTTTTTTTTTTAATGACGTTCCACAACTTTTATAAATGGGCAATTCTTTTATGTTGCAGTTATTTCCTGTGGAACATCTTGTGTAGATATTACAGTTAATATTTGGATAAAGTTTCTCAGGAGTTCTTTGCATTTGGAAACTCTGACAAAGAAAAGATTTCAAGAGAGAAAGAAAGAAAGACGGGCAAGAAAGTCTGAGTTCCTTGGTGCAATCCTATTCAATGAAAAAAATGGACTATAAGGTAATGATTAGCCATCCCTTAGTGTGGCCATTTGTCATATGAATTAGGGGAAGACTGACTCAATCTTTCAATCAATAATGCTGTGGTTGAACAGTAAGCAATTTAATTGCTGAATGAATCTTGTTTTCAGTGGAGAATTCATCTTGAAGAAAATGTAGTCTTTTCACAAAACTAATTACAAATGGCTAGATAAGAAGACCTTCCTTTAGCACTATCCTAAGATTGCACTGAACAATATACTGAAAACAAAAGCAAAGAATGTAGCTTCAAGATCATTGAGCCCAACTGGTAGCTTGTTCCAGAGCTCCACTCTTTCTGTGTAGAAATTTTTCATAATATCTTACCTGAATCTCTTCTAGTGCAATGTCCTCTCATCCTATTGATAGTTATCCTGGAGAAGAGATTGACCCCCACCTCACTACCACCTCCTTTCAGGTAGTTAGAGCAGTAAGGTCTCCCCTGAGTCTCCTCTTCTCCACACTAAATAACCCCCGCTCCCTCAGTCGCTCCTCATGAGGTCTGCGCTCCAGCCCCTTCACCAGCTTCGTTGCCCTTCTTTGGACATGCTCCAGCACCTCAATATCTTTCTTGTAGTAAGAGGCCCAAAACTGAACACAGTATTCGAGGTGCAGCCGAGGTTCAGCCTCACCAGCACCAAGTACAAGGGGACCATCACTTCTCTGGTCCTGCTGGTTACACTGTTCCTGATACCAGCCAGGATACATCGGCACACCTGAGCACACTGCTGGTTCATGTTCAGCCATCTATCAACCAGCACCCCCAGATCCTTTTCTGTCATTAAGCTCTCCTGACACTCTGCCCTAAGCCTGCAGTGCTGTATGGGGTTGTTGTGACTGAAGTGCAGGACCTGGCACTTCATCTTGTTGAACCTTGTACAATTGGCCTCACTCCATCAATCCAGCCAGTCCAAGTCCTTCTGTAGGGCCTTCCTACCTTCAAGCCAAACAATTTTTCCTGCTAGCTTGGTGTTTTCTGCAAATTTGCTAAGGGTGCACTCAATTCCTTCATCCAGATCACTGACAAAGATATTAAAGAGGACCAGCCCCAACACTGGGGAACTTATCTCAGATATTTATCTTGGCATCCTTCACTGTAACATGGACTGAACAAAATGTCTGTGACTTTTATATCTTCCTCCTGGCTGAGAGCAGACCTCTTGTACCTTTCCTTTTTCTATGAAATGGAGATGAGCTTCCCATCTTACACTTGAAAAAATTCCTTTTAAAATTAAGTATGTATTCATCCATATCTGTGGATAATGCATCAGATATAAACATATATGCTTAATTTCAAAGCTTGTTTCATCATATATCTATATGTCAAAAACCATATAGAATAACTTAATATTTCTGCAAAGGAGCAGGCAACATAACAAAATAGAAAGGGACTCAGAAAAGCTTTATTCACTCTAAGACAGGCATATAGAAGTAGGCTCTTCCATTGCAGTTTAAATAATCTTTCTTTCTTCCTCAGTTATGTCAAGATACTGACACACTTTAAGAATTTTGATACTTACAAGCCTATGTTGTACCTCTGTCCCCATCTTTAATTAATACTCACTTGACTTTCCAGTGCACAGGCAGAATAACATTTTCTTTGTGTTGACTTAGGCTTTTACTAAGGTATAAAAAAACCTACTGATCTAACATGATCTGCTTCCTCACCCGAGAATTTCGAAGCCAACATTTCCCTGACAAACCTGACCAGATATTTACAGGCTCTGACTTACAATTATAGCAATAACCAACTTATGACAAGGCTAATAAAGAGATTCTTGTACAAACTCATAAGAAAAATCTGCATGATCACTTCATTATCTGACTCAAGGTTACATAATTCAAGAGATCCGCCTCAAATTCATTTTAGGATTTTAAGATGACAGATGAAAAGCAACTTACAAATGCAGTTTGACACTCTGGGAGGGTGTCTGCAAGTGAGGCTAAAAAGGATATGTTTTGCTCAAGGTTATTAAAAATAAATAAATGTTGCATATGGTTATTATAATTTCTTTAATAACAGCACATAATTAAATGAGGAACTAAGGAAAAATGTTAAGTATCCCATTTATTTATCATTTCAGCGTTTTATATGATTCCTCCTGATTATTTTTCACGTATATAATGCTAAAAGACTGAGGTTCCTGTGGAAGCACTTCACACTAATTTATTCTGTAACTAAATGTACAGCTTCTTTTCTTTTCCCTTGTGCTCCCAATCAACTTCATTGTACCAGTTTTATCACCTATGGTCATGCTTTTTACGTAGATGCTTGTATCTTTGAAACTGTATTGTGAAGATAAACTTTTCAAATAGGAAAATGCCAGAGTTTTAGCAGGACTTGACGTTTCACAGTCTAGACCATAGGCCTGTTCCCTGATAGATATCTTACAGAGAAATTCTTCTAATATTGCACATTACAAAACTGTCCTTCCTATCTCAAAATGTCACTAATGGATTTCACAGTAAGACAAATTATCACGTCTCATGTAAAGATATTAAATAAGTATCAGAGCTGAACTTCAGATGTGTTTCAGCCCGCATGTCTCTATCAGAACAAATACTATTTTCTTTTCTAATCTCAAGTAAGGCAAAAATAACACTTTTTTACTCCCAAAGCTGGCAAGCATTTGTCATTTCTTCCCACCAAACTGGAAAGCATTTCTTCCTGTTTCTTCATGTCTTTTGAGTTGTCTTTCGGTTTACATTCATATTATTTTCCTGTGCATTAGGAAGTATCAGATCGCTTGCAAAGGAACATAGAAACAACAACACAATAAAAGCATAGGTTTTTATCAGTTTGCCAAGCAGGATGTGAGCATAGGATAGATGGGACAGAGCTGGCATGCTGAGGCCCGTTAGTCAAGAAGAACTCCACAGAACCAGCAGTACCAGTTCTGTCTCTACAACTGCACAAAGACCCAGCTTCTGTGGCTACATTTTGACTGCAACACACTTCAGCTGCATTTATGCTTTTTTTCCTCCCCTCTGTTTTTCTTTTCCCCAGAGTCTGTTTAGAAAAGGTTTTTTTTGTGTGTGTTAAACTGCAAGTGCTGGCAGAAATACAGTTTCCTATTGCAATTAATGCAAACTTTCCCATTCACATAGGCCTGACTAAACTGCAAACACAAACCTGCCTCAGAATTCTGAAGGGATGATAATTTTATGTAATTTATCTCAGAAGCTGTAGGAAAGCAGTATGACCTAGGTCTTGTGTAGGTATTGGGTGAGGTAAAACACTCTCTTACCAGCATTCAAAAGGCAGAAGGTATTTTAAGGTTAAGATTTAAGGTTAAAAAAATAAAAATCTTTTCTGTGAACTGGGGGTTCTACTTCACAGAGAGTTATCACACTGTCAGAAATGATTCCAGTCTCCAGGAGGAACAAAAAAAAAAAAAAAATCAAAGAGATGCAAAATACCCTGAGCACCTCAAAGTAAGAAAGAAATGCAAGAATTTCACATCCTGAAATTGATTGTGGTTAATAAAAAATAAGTTTTTAAACATTCATTTTAGAAATTTAAAAAAGAAAGATTACTTTTTTTTTTTTTTTTTGACAGTCACCACGTAGAGAAACTGGCCTTTTTGACTATATTTAACCGGTGTCATTTGGACTCACTCTTGATTGCAACCACAGCTTCATTCTTCAGGAAACATTTTGCTGCTCCAGCACTCAGCTATATTAGAAAAATTCCCGCTGCCCCAACAAAGGCAACTCTGTGCCTCCTGTACTGTCTCCAAAGTACAAAAGAAACATATCTGAGGTGGATGTATTTCTCATGGGGACAAAAAAATATGTTTTAAAGACAACTGTGATTCCTTTGGCTTTGTGCTGGACTTGTATTAGTTTAACTGCAAGTACTGGCTACTCACCCTGAGCAGAGTTTGTGGAACTGGTCCACTGATTACTTTGCTTCAGTCAAGAAAATAGCACACCAGCTTTTACAATTCTCCTCCTTTCTGTTTCTGTGCATTTCTAAAGTTGCTTTATGTTTGTTGCTATTCTTGTCCTTTTCCTCCCTGCTCACAGCAATCCTTTCAGCCTGTCAGCCTTTCAACATTTTCTTTTTAACCTTGTCTGTGTGGTGCAGACTTCAGCCTAGGAAGTCCAAAGCACCTTAAGTTTTCCCTCGTGTCAGGTTGGCTGAGCCCTTGCACCTTACAGCTTGGAGGTCACACTTGTCTCACATATGACGTGAGAC